>CM051034.1:14251479-14851479 GCA_027627225.1 Congeria kusceri
CGAATGAAATTGTTGCCTTAAAAGTGTTAAGGTATAACTTATATATACAACACAAGAAAATATGCACGAAGTTAACGTGAACGTCGGGTGTCTGTCTAATCGCCTAAGATACCACAATATATATATGGTTATCCATACGAAAATTAAATGTAAACAATTTATTCCCGAGGATCAGCTCGAAAGGCATTATTTTTTTTAAAAACGTGGTTAAACTTTGCTGTGCAAAAAGCATTTTCATTGGACGCAGCAGGGCTGAGATTTGTGATGATCGGAAGGTCATTTTAACGTGACCTGTTATATGATGCCTTCAGATCCTTACAACGTAAGATTTGATTTTAATGAGATTGCGTTGATGTTAGGTTGTTAGTGTTTCTTAGCCAAAAACCTACAAATAAAACATTTTCATTTATAGATATTCGTTCGTGGCGTACATGGTCAAAAACAGTAAAAAACCAATGCAAGCTCTCGATTTTCCATAGTACTGTTTACAATTTATAAAATGCAGTAATTTGTTGTCAAATTTTTCAAAATGAGAATTAGAAACAAGAAAAAACTTCTGCAACGAGTACAAACTAACAGATGTAGCGAATTAATTTGATGGTCTTATTCCAGGACACTCAGGCGAATATTTCGGTTACATACAAGTACATAGCAAAAGTAGGGGTGTCATTAGTTCAAAGTTATTTTTGTTATAATTTGACCTTTTATACAAAGAGTAATTGTTATATAACATATTACATACATTATGTTTAAATAATTAAAATGTCAAAAAACGGGTATTCGATATAAAGGCAAATATGTGAACTTTCTTTCTCGTCATGATCTGCATTAAAAATAACGCGTTCTCCACATTTTAATAACCAAAAACTGGATATGCCGCAAAATTTCACGATTATTATATCCTATTATATCGCTATTTCCAACAATTAAATAACATTTTATTTTTGGTTTATCTGTATATTGAATAACAATTTTTGTATTAAGATGTCTTATGTTATGTCTGTTTATCTCATGGTTTAGTATTTTATATATGTATTACTTAAAAATACTTATTTTCATATCCATAAATTCGCGAAAATTATGCGCTCGCACCAGAATGATCAAAATTTTAAAAAAATCCGATGACAAAGTATTCAATTTGGTGTGGCCTCATTAGTATGTCAGTACAACCGATGGAATACTATGTAACGCGAGTTGAGTTGAGCACACAAATGCATATACTTAATAGAGAAATAAATACACATATAATATTAACATATATAATTATTTAATAATTGTGGTTTGTTTTTACTTTTCCAGTATTAAATTATTGGTAAACTATATTAATACATACATAATTATATGGAACAACTTTAATAATTCAATGCCTCAAACGCAATCGTATTCACGAGCATTATATAGCAGTATAAAACAATTCAAATGTAATGGAAAATAACATTTACAGAGAAGTGTATTAATTAATATAATGAAAGCAAATGTCAGGATTGACTCTAACTGTACAAGTAAAAAACGGAATGTAACTATTTCACATACCAAATGTAAAGATTGCACCTCTAAACTTTTTTTCACCTGCAATAAATAAGCAAGTAAGCAAAAGGAAAGGCAAAATTGCTCATCATAATGATATGTGAATTAATTTATAAATATACACAAAAAAGATCCAAAAAAATATACCATTACAATTATACCCGGTCATCGTTTGGTCATTGCGAAAATAAAATTATACGTTGTCAAACATAACAAGCAAATTCGCGGTACTTCGCTAATTGTCTACTCTATCTCCGACTTTACTATGTTTCCATAAAATTTACAAAATAATAAATAGGTTGAATTAATAATCGCGTCGGTGGGTGATGAACAGTTTAAAACTAAGTGAAACTTATTATCGATTTCCTGGGATATATTTGGAAACTAGCATTTAATTGGTGATGAAGTGGAAATTTTTCTGGCATTCATAAAACATAATAACAAAAACAACAACAAAACACCAACAGCACATATTTGGTTAATTCCGGATGCAAATGAATCCTTCATATTGTTGTCAATAAGAACACAGTAATAACTATATTATTTGAGCAGCATCGTATTAAAACAAAATGCAACAGTCTAGCAACTGGCATTGAATTTTCGCTGCAAAACGTCATTATATTTAATGAAACTTCTGTGAAAAGTTATTTTAGATTATAAAAAAAGTTAAATACGTACCGCCTTTTTCCCTCTGGTTAATTCCATTATTATTTGCTCTCAGTAAAAAGACACAAAAACAACAGTGCATGTTTTACAATGGTGTATTTCAGAATATATATATATATATATATATATATATATATATATATGTTGAATGGTAGGAACCAATCAGCGCTTAATTTACATGCAAACAGTCACGTGACGATACTCTTTGTTAACATTATTATTTCATCTAATGGCTAAACGACCTCCAGCATCTGGAGAGCATTCGGAACAGGTACGCTTAATTATCATATCAGGTTTTAACGGCGCTATTGTACTACTGAATAGCAGTGATTAGTTAGTTCTGACCACATGTTTAACTTTATAATAATAACATAGATTTAGTAACTGTCCGGAAAACATGTTCATATCTTACTTTCACACCTAGGTAACTTCACAGTTCAGACAAATGCTTATCAGCTTGATTATAAGAAATGACGTGTATGTAAAGATCTAAAAATAAAGATCGTAGGTGATAATTAATACCAGTCTAATGAGAGTAAGGGATCAATGCATTTTGTGATTAATGGTACAGGATAGAGTGAGTGGTCATTTTGTGTGTAAATAAGATTACTACTATTACTACTACTTCTACTACTACTACTACTACTACTACTACTGCAACAACAACTACTACTACTACTACTAATAATAATAATAATGATAATAATAATAATAATATATATTTTATTTAGTTTTAGTTTTGTTTTATTTATTATTATTATTATTGTTATTATTATAATTATTATTATTTTATAATAATAATAATAATAATTATTATTATTATTATTCATTGTAGAAGATAAAAACAGTTTCCTAAATGACAAATTATTTAGATAATATAGTGCCACAATATCCTATGGATAGTGGGTAGTGGCATTTTAATTTTCATGATATATTTAAACCAAAGTGTTGTTGTTGTTTTCAAAATGGGCTGGCATTGTAACAGGAAACTTGAAAACATGTGGACCAGCCATACGGCACCATAATGAAATCGCAAATTTTGCTGTATTGACTGTATTGACAGCTGTATTGTATCAGCTATTTACCGTGCACGCCACGGAACAACATGTTTATTTCAATGTCGTTTATATCAGGGCTTTTAGACAAGCAAATTAAATAGAATGTTCTTTCGAGTCAATTAGTGATACAAACAAAACATTGTTTACATTCTCCCACAAATATATGGTGACCGTTACTGCCAAAACCTTTTTTAATAAAAAGCGGGGTATAATTTTTATTCTACCACGGCACGCGGCTAGTGGTCCATAGATAAAGAAGGAAAATAACTGTGGGTTATTCTGCACCAAATTATGGGCGGAGCTTAATGTCTTGAAAATAGTTCCGGAAATTCGAAGAAATTGTTCCGTAAAATGCACGTGCTTAAACGCGCGATAGCAAATTGTGACCAACAAATCATTTTTGCATTATATAGCGCAATTAAACCACATTTGTACTACATATTTTATACTTAAGTTCACGTTTACGTTTTGTTAATATGTTTTTAATATGCGCGTTTTGGCATGATATGTTCAATGTATTATATCGATAAGTATGACGTCATTCGCTCAATGTTTATCAATATCGCTGACGTCATTTTGAATAGTTATGATTTATTGACGTCACAGAAACGCACGTGTGAATGCACTTCTCGGGAAATGGGCGGAGAATAAATAAATATAGTTCTCATTCATAACCTTTAAAAATACGAATTTTATATAAGATCGTGTTAGAATCGAAATAATTGACGGGTAACAGTTGTTATTGCGTTAATAACCAACGGTTTGTCGTTCCGATGCTACCGCCCTCGTGGTTTAATTCCTTCGCATCGGAACTCCAAACCGTTGGTTATTACCGCAATAACCAACAGTTACGCGTCAATTATTTCTTAAATACACCCCGCGCGTGACTAAAATATACCCCGCGCGTGGGCTTAAAAATAGCAATTCGGGTTTTCCGAGAAATCCGTATTAGCTAATGATCAGGCGGCGCTTATTAAAATGTATTTTAAAAAATCATTGTCGATGAGCGCTTGATTTTCCAACAAAAAACTTTAGTTTAATTTGTACGACTAGTTTATCTTTGAATGACAGTATTTGTGTTCGGTATAATCAAATAAATATCATAGGCAGTTGAGGGGTATAGTAAATATCGTCCCCCTCGAAGAGTAATGTCACCTCGGCCTTCGGCCTCGGTTGATATCACTCTCCTCGGCGTGCAATATTTACTATAACCTCAACTGCCTATGATATTTTATATAATATATATATACTTTAGCTCTTTATTTCCGATAATTAAATCTGTCATATTAAGACATTTAATGGCATATTTCAAAAATACAAATAAAAGCTGATCGTTTTTCTTTGGTGGCATAGAACTGCCATACGGTAACTACTAAAGGTTCGTGAACACATTCGTGTTACCACTTTAAGGTGCGTGTTATTCATTATGTATCCTAATAGCGTTTGCGATTTTTTTCTACGTAAAATAGTTGTCTGTGTAAGGAATAACAGGCATGAACGTGCTCAAACCTGACATTATAATTTTAGTAAATGAAAGCATAAATTATGTGGTATCACGAATATAAACTAATTAATGTTTTGCTTTGTATTGCTTTTTTCACCTTGCGCACACATTATGAGGCAAATGTTAACTAGTTAAGATTTGCGTTGTACGACAATTATCTGGTAACGCAAATCTTTTCTCAAACAGTTTCGTTTTAGTAAGATAATGCGGTAGACCCAGCGCACAAATTAAGTAGTATTACAAATACCAACTAGTTAAGATTTAAGATGTAAGATAATGCGGCAGACCTCGCACACGAACTGTATGCTATCACGAATATTTTAACTAGTTAAGATTTGTGTTGTAAGATAATTATCCTGAAAATATTCTTGTTAGTAAGATAATTCGGAAGACCCCGCAAGCCCAAAAATTGTATATAATGTCAGTTCTGGCACTTATATGCCATTTTCTTTATATAAATAAAATATGTTGCAGAAAAATATCCGCAAACGCTATCCAGATAAATATCATAATAAATAAGCGGTAACATGAATCTGTTCACAAATGCTAAGTAGTTAATGCCTCAGTCACACATTCCCGATTTTTATTGTCGTTTATGAACCGACAGCGTCCCAAATCAAATATGTCAAAAGTAGGGACAACATTCCGAGATTCGGGGCTTGAAATTAAAGTTTTGATCATTAGATCGAATATGTTCTGACAGCGTTTCGACAGAGTCACGACAGCGTCCCGATATTCAAAAATGCAATCCGACAGTTTCCCAACAGCGTTCCGACTTTCCCGATTGATTGATCATTTGTATCGTTGCGCTATCGGGACGCTGTCGGGGGCCATAATCGGAAATGTGTGACTGCCGCAATACTCCAGACGTGATATTTCTATATCATTTATAATGCATAATCAATCCCGGTCCACATGACACCGTCCGAAATTTGAACCGATACAGCCAGATCTAACCCGTTGGAGTCCTGACTATCATGACCGAGGCACGGCTATACAGATTCGGCCTGAGTCTCCCGAATGTTAAGGGAAAACCTTAAGTGTCGGGAGTGCTTGGCCTAGCACGCCGAACAAGTCATGATACTTCTCGATTCTTAATACATCGTACCGACAGTGTTCTGACACTAGACATTCCCATTTTGTTATTGTTTGTGACGGGACGCTATAATCGGGAATGTGCGACTGAGGCTTAATGTTTTCGGGAACCGTAAGTAGTTCTCGTATTGCAGTTCTATGCCACCATAATCTTCCACTATATGTTCATGTCCTAACATATTCATTCATTGAGTCTTTATTTGTATGTTTAGTCGATATGTTGCTGATGTAAACACTAAGAATGTTTAGACGATAAATCGATAGCTTATTGTTGTGTTATATAAAATCTAACAACACTTATAAAATCAAATCTCTAATTATTTACAGGGAATCAGTCTGTGTATTTATTTTCATATGTTTTTTTTAATATAAAGATTTTCTCATTATTTTTTCTCTGTTAGTCTCTGATAAATCGATCTGAGTGGCAGTACGTTTTACTGTTTTATTGTTAATGTATTCTATGTTATGTATTGATCTAAGTCGGGTCTCCTAAACATGAAGATATTATCGAATTATTTAAATGCTCCCCCCCCAAAAAAAAAAATAAAAAAAAAATATACAAATAAAATCGCCTTCTTACCTAGCTACGACGTCATGCACCGTCATAATATTGTTTTATCGACCGCGATCTCGTTTCTTGTTAAGCTCCATGTCATTGTGTGATTTTAGGCGATAACCTCAAACCTCTTTTGCACAGTAAAAAAATAATATTTAGCTTTATTTTGTTCGTGTTTTCTTTTTAAGATTGTACAATTATTAAATATTTAAGCATTTTTCTTCCAGATCTCATCCTTGCATAATACAATATGCTCCATGCTCTTATATGCCGACGATATTGTACTAATGGCCAAGTCTGAAGCTGATCTACAAACAATGCTAAACCAAGTGAACGACTGGTGTAAACGGTGGCGAGTACTTATTAACGCCAATAAATCGAAATGCATGCATTTCCGGAAGGGTCGCGCGCAGCGTAGCAATTTTGAATTCAGAATTGGAAACGACGTCCTAGAAACTGTAGACCAGTATCGATACCTGGGCGTGTTACTCCACGAAAAAAGTGACTTTAGTTACAATAGTGACTCCCTAGGGAAAGCAGCTGGTCGTGCCCTGGGTTCAGTTATCAGCAAAATACACAACATGAAAGACTTCGGGTTCAAATCCTTCGAAAAATTGTTCATCTCTTGCGTAACGCCCGTCATAGACTATTGCTCTGCCGTGTGGGGTTTCAAGAAGTACCAGAGTATCGATAATGTTCAACATAGAGCGATGCGCTACTTCCTGGGTGTCCACAGATTCACACCCATCCTGGCAATGACTGGAAACACCGGTTGGCTACCTAGCACATATCGACATTGGCACTCAATGATACGCTTGTGGAACCGGCTCATCCGCATGGACGATCACAGGATTACGAAGCAAGTGTTTAATATTGACTTCATCAACCACAACAATGTGAATAACTGGTCAAGTGAACTCAAACAAGTAATGAACACGTTAAATATAAATGGTTACTTTGAAAATAAATCTATTGTGGCTGCGTCAATGGTCCAACAACACCTCCATGCATTCTATGAAAACAAATGGAAAACGGATGTGCAAAATGTTCCGAAACTGCGGACATATATACTATTCAAGGAAAATTTCTGTTGTGAATCATACGTCAACATGAATTTGTGTAAAAGTGAACGATCTGCGATATGCCAATTCAGAAGCGGAATCCTGCCCCTAAGAATAGAAACAGATCGATATGTCGGTGAACCAGTGGAGCAACGACTGTGCAAGTTCTGTGAGAACGCGCACGTTGAGGACGAACTACATTTTGTATTTGACTGTCACCTGTACAATGATATAAGGACTACTCTTTACCACCATATGTTTTTCATAGAGGGAGATTTCAACAGTGCTGATAAACTTAAATATATAATGTCGAACTTTCCACGCAAATTTGCTAAATTTCTTGTTCAAGCTCTTTTGTTAAGAAAACAGAAGATGTACCAGACATAGAGGGACTATCTATCAGTAATGTTTAAGAAAGAAAAGTAAATACACTTGATAACAATGGATATAACTTATTTTTATTCTATTGCATTAAACACATTTACTCAAACATATATACGACTTCTGTTTGCTTAACTAATAACTTGCACTGAACTGTCTGAACGTTCCCAAGATGTATATATCAGTATCCGTTTACTATACAGATAATTATATTATATTATGTCATTTCAATAGATGTCTTTCTTTGGTGACATATAGGCCCATTGGGCCGGGTGTTATTTGTTTTGTTTACGAAATACCATGTACTCTTGTATTGTTAAAACACATGTCACAATAATAAACAATTACTTACTTACTTACTTACTTACAATAAATACTTATCTCTTAGTTAACAGAAATATCCTGTAATAATATCTCAGAATTATGTATAAATAGGGATCATAATGTAGCTCTATAAAACAGATTGTTCACACAGTTGAAATGTTTCAGATCCACCGCATCTAATCGAGTAGCACTCATTGCTCATTTTATCTCAATAATTATTCATAATAAACAAGTGGTGTATTAAATGTTATATTTGCTATCCTCATTTGCTGACTTTTGTGTTTTTATATGTACGAGTATAAGTCAACCATATATGTATCATATTGGCTTGATGGTTAGAAATAAAGTATGAAAAGCAAAAGTATTTAGCTGCACACGCATTGTACACGGTGTATTCAATGTGAAGCGTAGAAAATGAGCTCGTTGATGACGTGTAATTAAGGTGTAAATATTCTTAAAGTTAAATAATATGTTAAAATGTACACCTTAAACACTATTAGTTACATTTCAGATTGTTTTACTCGTTTGTCTAATGAATAGTTGAGTTACCTATTAGCAATGGTAACTACTAATTAACAACTAACTTAATCAAATCTAGTATCGGCGGTAAATATCATGAAATGCTCTGTAAGTCTTATAATAATTAAGAACTTCTGCTGAGATTGTTAATGGGTCTTCGTTTACTAAATAGCAGTGATTAGTTAGTTCTGACCACATGTAGACTTGATAATAATAGCAGGTTCGGTTGGACGTTCCCAAACCCTAGATAGTGTTGCTTCTTAACCTACTTATAAAATAAGTTAATCAATCCACTTTATAGATAGATATGTTTTTGTACAATATTTTTATAAAGTCTGCTTTGTATAATTGGAATTATGTATTTTGAACTTGTAATGTTGCTAATGGCCATCTTTCATGATGTGTTTTGTAAATGGCCAAAGGCATTGCTCATGCCGATTTGCCAAATAAACCTGATAATAATAGCATAAATGTAATTACTGTCCTGGAAACACGTTCATATCTTACTTTCACACATAAGTAACATCACAGTTCAGACAAATGCTAATCAGCTTGATTAAAAGAAATGACTTGTATGTAAAGATCTAAAGCTAAAGATTGTAGGTGCTAATTAATAACAGTCTAATGAGAGTAAGGGATCAATGCATTTTGTGATTGATGGTACAGGATAGAGTGAGTGGTCATTTTGTGAGTGTATAATAATACTGATAGTCATGATAATAATAATAATAATATTAATAATATTATTATTATTTATTATTATTATTATTATTATTATTATATGGTAATATAATTGACTAAATTGGACAATTGAGGATGATCAAACAAATGTATCAGGAAGTTCAATAACATTCTTCGTGTATAAAAAACCAAATTTGAACTGAATTTCTGAATAACACATACTAAATACTTACAATATTATAAAAACAAAGCACTGTTGTTACCAGCCGCTTGCTATTTAATGATCACAAAACTGAAAGACGTACGAAATATGTGTATCGTCTATGATAACTGATTGAACCTTTCGGCGACAGTTACTTTCAACCTTTCGTAGACAAATAAGCTGAAAAATATGTCAGAGAAAACAAGCGCAGGTAACAAAATGATAACAAAAATATTTAAACCAAATTTTGGAATATATATCGATGGATATTTATTAAAATGACGACGAACAAAAATTTCATTTAGATATATCAATTCAATAAAATAACAAACCTAGGAAACAAAATGGTACCTAAAGTTTGTTAACAGAATATACACATTTTTTTGTTAATAATGAATAATTTGCTGAAATGTATGCTATATTTACCAAAATTATATTCCCCTTACCTTGTCATAAATAAAATGTTAATATATTGCTTACTAGAGATTTTAGATTACTAAATTAAGGAAGATAGATGGTAATATCTTTTGGGCGACATCACATATATCCTCAGGGCGACAAATGTCGCCCAAAGGTTTCCGACTTGTATCCAGAAGGTTGAATATGTACTAATATATATATATATATATATATATATATATATATATATATATATATATATATATATATATATATATATATATATATATATATATATATATATATATATATATATATATATATATATATATATATATATATATATATATATATATATATATATATATATATATATATATATATATCGTATTTAAATTATTGTTTGAAAGAAAACGAATAATTACAAGCCTTTCGCAGCATGCGCCATTTGCAGGCTGTGGACGGTTGCGTTTTCTTTTACCCAAAAGCACCATTCCTTATAATTCATTTTGCAAAACGAGTTGTTTAATATTTAAAGAACCCAATAATCAGTATCATTATTACCCATTCACAGCATGCGTCGTTCCGTATTGCTAGTGGTGTGCGCGGCGCTTTGCACTGCCTTGACCGTCGGCATGCCACATCAGCCGCCCAACTGGAAGGTATATAAGGACAAGCAAATGCAGATGATGCCTGAGGTTCAGGTGGTCAACAATTTTTGTAAGTGACATTTTAGTTTAGTAGACAAAATAACTGTCGACATGATATCAATGGTCTCCGATCAATTTTGCAGTTTTAAGACTAGAGGATTCTTACGTGTTATAGCGATGGCATAAATAACAATATAATGGATTTTAAATTATTAAAGTTAAGGCTGTTGGCTTTTCGCTACGTTTAAGTTGAAATATAACATTTTTGCGAAAAAATGTGCTAGGTTTTCGTTTCGCGATCAAACAAGACAGAGCCTCTATTATATCAACACAATTATGACAGTTGAGTACCAGGTTACCTATTGGGTGTCGTGTTGTTGTTGTTTGGCTTCCGTGGGCAATTGCCAGTTTCCAGCAAACACGTGCATACATATTATACGCGATAGCATTGCACATAGCAGAGTAAAGATACCATGTATGACAAGTGTATGTTCTGTTTAGCCTCATTTCTCCTGGCATTCATTGATCATCTAGTCTGGGAAACGTATTAATATAAGTAAGAAAAGTAACTGAGCTGGCATCGCAGTACATGAATGCAACGCCTACATGTGCATCTCTGTGAATGTACAATTATGAGGCCTGTCGTGAAAAACCCGGGCTTAATGCATGTGCGTAAAGTGTCGTCCCGGATTAGCCTGTGCATTCGGCCAAGGCTAATTCAGGACGATACTTTCCGCTTTTATGGTATTTTGACTATATTGTTTCAAGGAAGTCTCTTTTTTAACGTAAATCCACTGTAGGCGGAAAGTGTCGTACCGGACTGCACAGGCAAATTCGGGATGACACTTTCCGCACATGCATTCAGTCCGATTTTCCCACGACACAGTCATATATTTATACATCCCTTCACGGTGTTTTGTGCAGTTCTACTATATCAAATATATATATCAAGATCACATTCATTTTGTGAACTATTTATTTAAAGGACATGCAGACTCGAAATTCGAAATATACGTATATGGAAATTAGAACAAACTAGGAATTTGAAATATATCTATATATAAAATAGAAGAGACTAGGAATTTGAAATACATTTATAGTCGACTCCCAATGCCTCGAACTCGCTTGACTCGAGGGACCAATATTTTATTGATATATATTCGTATCAATTTTTGTCGTTTGGCTCGAATTTGCGAGGGTCGAATTTTCGGATGGCTGGAAGTGTTTGTCACGGTCCCAGTTACAGTTTTCACACATATACTTGTTGTTTGGGCTCGAACAGGCCTCGGTCGCATCAGTCGTTTATTGATTCGATGCGATTAAGTGGTGTCAAGTTTTAAGAGAACACACTTATAATTGATTTCACAGCTTTCATAAACTGAAATAAATGACAGAAATAAAAACAAATTCAAAATATAAAGGAAAAGGTTTGACGTCTGTTAATCACCAGTATAAATATTTGAAAACCGTTAAATAGAAGACCTTGACTAAGGCAGATGGATTACGGCCTGTACATGTATAAGTGTAAGTTCTCGAACTCCGTTTCGCTCGAAGTTTCCTTGATGGCCCCTGCGACCTCGAGCAATCTGGAGTCGACTGTATATAGAAAACAGAACAAACTGGGAATTTGAAATATATGTATATAGAAAATAGAACTGACAAGAAATGTAAAATATTAATCTTATTCTATGTATATAGAAAATAGAACAGACTAGAAATGTGAAATATATCAGGTATATAGTAAATATAACAACTTATTAAAAATGCTTATGGTGCATTACAGTAATTATTACGTTGTGTCAATATATTGACATACCGGTAGTGTTAGAATTCTTACTATCAAAAAAACAGAGCAAGGGCCATTAAAGAACTGAAAAAAATGAATACCTATGCCTTTTTACGTCCAGCAGTAGTCTGTAATAATCCAAAATTGACTTTTCGGCAGACAGCCTCAGTTTGGAAATACTGAGAGGCTAATGAGGTACTTTTCGCGCCTAATCAAAGCCTGACACAATTGATATAATTAGGGTTATGTAAACGTGTCGAAGGCATTAGAAAAGCTGTATATTGGGAAATACGAGGGTTGTCCCAAAACTCCGTAACAGACTTAACTAACAGCACAGAACAACATGAAATAAAACAAAATTTAACACAAGTGAACGTTGATATGTCATGTGTGTTTACAGAAATTTACATTCAAATACAATGACAGATAACGATACAGTAACATCTACAAGACAGTCACTAAATGTGTGTGGTTTTAATGAAACAAATGTAAAACAAATAATATGTTCTCTGGAAATACACACCGTATTAATCAGCCTTTGTGTAAAATACATCTGTATTCTCTGTATTCACAGGGCCTGTGATTTTCGCGATCTTATCACTTCCCGTTATCCTGAGACGCCCCAGCTCCGCCGCTCTCGTCAGCAACGCGACTCTCGCGGCCAACGGCATCACTGTCATCCGCGAAACTCCATGCTGCTAACACGGATTTACTGCAGACGATATAACGAAAACACACTTGCTGTCACTTGGAACTGTTACGTTGTTTTTTTTTCATCCACATGCTTCACGATTAGTATAATAGTATAATCACGAATAAAGAGAAAAATAGCAGCGTTGTGAATATAGTTATTTATTCACAGTCAATATATGCAGCAAATATAATCGATTCCAGACATATAGCGGTAAAACGCCACAATAACGAGTGACACAGATCTCTGTACGTTTATACACCTCTTTTCGAACGGTGTCTGGACGACAAAACGCCGCGATTATGTTTTGTTGTTGTTTCGTAGTTTATTGACAGGTCCTTCCGCGCCTGAGGCTGCATCATGTGAGGACCTGCCCCTGTGACCTGGCTGGGGAAAATGGTTAATTTTGAGCCAAATTAGGTCAAATTTATCCCAGCCGCCCGGGCACAATCCAATGAGATAAGTCCGATCCAAATTGGCCAGTGCACGTTGGCCATTGAGACCTTAATGTGCTCTGATTCCTCGCCGATCTGAGTGACAATTTCAGATAATCCCTTCCGTCCAATGCGCGCTGCGCCGCCCTGTCCAGGCTCTTCCAAACGACTGACGTCCCGAACCCCCAGACAGTTCCCTAGCACGTTGAGCGTACTCGGTACCGCTGTCCGGGGACACTTCCATAGTTTTCATAGTAGCCACCTCCTGGAAGTCTTCCTCCTCTGCTGTCACTTCCACTGCTCCCCTTTATCTTCCAGCCCACCTTCTGCCGTGGTAATATCCAGAGGGATAGGTGCGGTAGTGTTTGGCTTCCGACAGGTCTTCTGCGGTCACAAAACAGCGTGGAAAGACGACCGACTCGAGGGCTGACGGTACTAAGCCGATGTTCGCAAAGCCACTCACAGAAATTTCCCTATCCGACTCCCTGGTCATAAGAGGCGTAAGCCAATGCGGCTGTAAGTTGGAGAGTCTTCAGAGGTTCCTCCGTGGACGACTTGTCCCCGGGTCACCACGAGGACGTCTCGGCTATTTAATCCAGAACGCCGCGATTATGAATGACGCCGGGCTATATATGCCACACTTACGTACAACGGACGTTGTTATACGTCGCACAGCAGTTAAGGTCAGTAAAAAATGATATCACAATACGCCGTATAATTTTTTTAACGACTAGAATTGCCACTGTCATGCAAATACCCCCACTCATGCCGCGTTGTCACGAGAATATTAATACAAGCAACAATGTAGTTTAGAGGTGTAAAATGTATGTACAACTGGGAAAATATATTGACAAATGAGAAAAACTCTGTATACTAGTATAATGCTGCTAGAGTTATAATGTTTTGGCACTGCACTCCAGCTAACACACATCTATCCGTGTATGAAGTTTGAGTTCAATCCCTTCAGTAGTTTTTGACAGAGATCTAATTTTTGATAAAATGACCAGACAAGAAAAATTGACAAAGGGGAATAACTCTGTAAATAATGCAGCTACAATTATAGTTCTTGTGCACTGCACTCCACCTAACTATCATCTATCCACGTATGAAGCTTGAGGTCAATCCCCTCAGTAGTTTTTTGACAGAGATCTATTAACAAACATAGTACAGGAATATTGGGCTTGTTGCTCAGTGTAGGTCTCGTTTTATGAAACCTGGAGAAGTGGTGATTGCAGAAAATGTTTGTTGATAGAACTTTGTTTCATAGAAAAGGGCCAGACAAGGAAAACTCACAAAGGGGAAATAACTCGGTAAAAATTGCCGCTAGAGTTATATTTATCCTGTGCACTGCACTCTGCCTAACAACTATCTATCCATGCATGAAGTTCGATATCAATCCCTGCAGTAGTTTTTGAGAAAATGGCCGGTCAAGGAAAAATGACAATGCGAAATAACTCCATAAATAATGCAGCTAGAGTTATAAATCTTCTGCACTGTACTCCGCCTAACAACCATCTATCCAATGTATGAAGTTTGAAGTTGATATCTAAAAGGGTTTGAAAGTTATGCTCCGGACACACACAAAAACTCCATCCATACAGACAGACAGAGAAGCTGATTTCATTATAACCCCCTTACAACTTTGTTGTGCGGTGAGTATAATAATACATCCACGACTTAACTCTAATGATGACTGTAAGTTAGCGGACAAGTACTAGTGCAAAATATTAGTAAATCAATGTAAATTCAAAATTACAATATGAAAACAGCATTCGCTTATACTGTGTATGTTTATTTCTGCAACAGATACAGAGGTTGAAATTGTAGCACATGTACAAGTGGCTTTGTGCACCAATATATAAAAAAGGAACATTTATAAGAAAAAACAAACAGCGCTGAAAACAATGGTAATTCGAAAACAACAACAACAATCAACAATAGTAAGCACACTCGGTTACATACACCATGTACATTCTGAAAAACAAAAATCATCTATATATAAATGTCAATTCATTTCGTTACTTTCAGAAAAAAAGTCCCATTTAACTTAGCATCGCTAACTTTGTAAAAAAAAATTAAACTTAGCTGACTCACTGCTACACCATGGTAATGTGTCAATGTAATGGCATTACATAGTTTTGAATTGAATAAAAGGCCATACCGTCGATATATACCATTTACCCACCGCACTTTACAATCAGACTTTCCTTGCCAATGCATATTAACATGAAATGTACGGTAATGTAACAACTCGCCCCATTAAAAACTCGCCCCATGTTTAATAACAACTCGCCCCATGTTTAATAACAACTCGCCCCATATGTATAACAACACGAAAACACGAATCACATTGCAAATACACTGTAAGGTGTGGTTTCATTGCGTTTTAATGTTCAATTATTCATATAAAAATAGCAAAATACCAATATCCACTGGCCGAAAATCAAAGGTCGTGCACCATGTGGGAAGAGTACGTGGTCAATAAACTTACGACCGTTTGGAGTTACCCTCTTTAAAATTGCGTAGCTGGAGAGCGCCACTATGCATAAAGAAAACAGAAGAGAGAATAGAATAAAGAGAATTGAAAATACACGTATCTAAACGAGTTGTACAATCAACGGAAGGGATTTTGTCCGTGTACGTAAAAAGGAGCGGGAGGGATTGTGTCCAGATACTGAAAATGCAACTAGTCCTCAGTTACTTGACAAACGGTTTAAATGGGCAAAGCGGTATGCATCACTGAAAGAATACTTGATTATTTCTTAAGAATTTTAAAATTACTAAATGGTTAAATGCGTGTATAAATGCTAGTACATGTATATGACAGCTGACAGAAAACGTCCCAGTTACCAGATATGTAGTTTGAAAACATACGTATAGCTTCAAAAATAATGCCGCTTAATTGATCACAGTGAGTGATATCAAAGTTAGTAATCTATAACTAGCAAAAAAAGATTTAAAATCTGAAGAAATAAAAAGATACACAAATTCATCCACAACATTCACAAGAAAAAAGCATATAATGTAACAGTAGCACAATAAAAGACCTTGAAAAACTAGACAAATCTGTATATAACGGATCAACCCACAAATGCCATTCCCCCTGAGATAAACTGGCAATTAAAATCAAACAAAATACCTAAAATATACCAAACAATACACATAAGTCGATACTAAATGTGATAATTGTAGTATCTACATGAACTCAGCTCTATTTATGTATAATCGAGCAGGTTGTCTCATTCATTTTAACACTCGATTATCTAAACATTGTAATAATTAATGGCAAGAAAGTTATGTTCTAAAAACTAAAAAAACAACATACGAAATCCTTTAAAAATGACCCATTGATGCACACATATGAACAAATTAATAATTTCAAAATTGCTTTGAAATACATTTAAAATAGGCATATGAAATTATTACAAACAAAATCATGTGAAAAAGCATGCACACTTTGAGCACATTCCTTTTTAATTTCATTCAGACGTAATATATACATGTGAACTTATTATAACAAAAGATGCTACTACAAATTAAGTGCATGTTGAAATACATTACCAATAAAACAGGCATGCGGCCAGTTTAAACAGGTTTGCACTTTTTGTATTATTGTTTGTGCAATTAGGGCGTTTTACTATTGTATAACCATTTAGCATGTATGTCTACAACTAAATGTTAAAAAAACAACACAAAACGTTTGTTTTGACGGGATGTTTTACATAGGGTGGAGGTGATGATGTTCCCTAACCACTACCTTCTTCTGACATGGTATGCTTTGAGCTAAACTTGGTACATTTTGACCTGATTTGTCTTGGTCAGAATATGTTTCGACAGGAGCGCCTTAATTTGATTTTCAGACATACTTTAGCGGCTGAAGCCATAATATGAGGAGTCTAAAGGTATTTGAGGCATGTCATGGGAAAATCGGGCTTAATGCATGCGCGTAAAGTATCGTCCCGGATTAGCTTGTGAAGTGCGCACAGGCTAATTCGGGACGGCACTTTCCGCGTACAGTGAATTCATGTTTGAAACAGAAAATACCATAAAAGCGGAAAGTGCCATCCCGGATTAGCCTGTGCGGACTGCAGAGGCTAATCCGGGACGACACTTTACGCACATGCATTAAGACCGGTTTTCTCACGACGCCCCTCTTTTTTTTTTTTACCCAACTCTTAACCCAAGAATAAACAAGTCAAATATTTTATAATTTTAATTAAATATGTACCCTACATGAACCTGACAGGGCAAGATTAGTACATGTATTTACTATTTTAACATGAATATACTTCAGAATTCACAAGAGAATAAGGTTTATAGTTATATTTTTTAGGGGTTAGGTTAATTGCAAACTCAATTAGTGCTATTCTGCTTCAATAGCACATTATCAAATATTATTACATTCACAAGCACCACATTCTTAAACGGACAGTTTCACAGTTTGGGTTGGAAAGAAGTATTTCTCTCAAAGTGGAATTTTAAAACAGAAATTTGTAGACTAAATCACAAAAAAATGCTGTTATGCAGTTTAGTTGGAAAACAGAATTATTTTGATAATTATTATGCCAGTTTGTGTAAAAACTTTCCCGCGGTGTGTTAACAAGGTAGCACATTTGTTTCTTGAAAAACAACAAATATTTGTCAAATTATTAACTTTGCAAAAGCAATGTGCTTTTCAAATCTTGAAATGTGCACTGTCAATGTATTATACAACAAGGAAAGTCAATTTTAATAAATTATTTATCATTGCCAAAAACTGCAGAACTTTAAACTGTCTTGATCAATTGTACAAATCAATCTTGATTTGAGGCCTGTCGTGGGAAAACCAGGCTTAATGCATGCACGTAAAGTGTCATCCCTAAACCAGGACGGCACTTTCCGCTTTAATGGTATTTTCTGTTTCAAGGAAGTCTCTTATAAACATAAATCCACTGTAGGCGGAAAGTGTCCCACATGCACTAAGTCTGGTTTTCTAAGTAGTAGTAATAGTACTAGTAGTAGTAGTGATGATAATAATTATGATGATGATGATGATACTGATGATGATGATGACGATGATTATGATGATGAAGATAATGCTGCTGCTGATGATAATATGGTGGTGGTTCCCCCCGTGGTTGTGGTGGTATGATTATTAATATAAATTGTTTAATTACAGGTATAATCAAAATAACACGTATAGTATAATTTTACTTTATACACGCAATCATAATATTTTACATTAAATTTGCTAATTATTGTATAATTGTAGAGTTTTTTCTGACGATTTTGTAGGAAAATGTTGTGTTTTTTTACTTTCAAGCACACAACATGCATCGGTTTTCGGTATACGTGTATGAAAGAAATATAGGAGCACCAAGTATCATCGTTTCTGATCTTGTGTAGTGGTATTCGTTTTTCACCATACTGTACGCGAACAGGTGAATGCTGCAGCATACATACGGGTAATCCTTGGACTTGCGCCCAATACACTCTAAGGTATGAAATAAGTTTATTGTCGTAGACAAGCTACATTGGAACCAACTGTGGTATCGCAATGATTGCGATTCCCGCCTTTATATGTTTGCCTTTGGAACGTGGTTTATGGAAAAGGTGCAAGGGCATGTATTCACAAAGCTGCTAAGAGAAGTCTTGACTTACGTTGTACTTACCGGTAAGTGGAGATTATAGATAAAACTTTCCATGTGAAACCCATTTATTTGTGTTTACAAAAGGGTAAATTATGAAACATCGAAGCACTATTTACTATTTTATAATAGTTTAATTTAAAATGACCTATAAATGACTCAAATAGAGATGTAAGGAATCGTATGGATTTAAGAAATATACTTTTTAAAAGTTGAACTTGTGTTGTTTGTGAATACGGGCCCAAAACAATTTGTATTTCATGAACTTATTTTCATTATCAACGTCGACTAATTAACATAAATAATAATGGGCTAAATGGAATAAATTGGCTAACTTCACAGACAAGACGAGTAATTCAAGTACATCTCGTGTTCACACTGTTATACACAACAGTTCACTACATTCGCGTGTAAGGTTAGATAACAGTAAATGGTGTACGGGTACCTCTCTGTGGTCGTAAGTACGCGATGTATTAAATGAGTTCGATTTTTATTGTGTAAGAGAAGAAGTTCTGCATGGGGCTAAAACGGTTTTCAGGTACTCGGCCTTATGGTGCATTGTGACGCAAGTGATGAAGTGAAAGGAACGACAACTCCGCCAATGATAAGAAATCGGGGGAGTGAACCACACTTAACATCGAAGTTAGCGGATCTGGTATTGTAGATAGTTTTACAATAAGAATCAACCACAGCGAACTGTTTTGCCTGCTATGTTATGCTATTTGTTGTATATTCGCTCGGCCTATTATAAAGTATCAAAACTTATAAAAGAACCTTCGTGTCTGAGGATTAACAGTATACAAATCAAATACAATATAATGGTCTGATGATGCCGTTTCCATATTGGAAGGTCCAGTGTCCGGGGTCTGTTTTTTTTCTGAAATAAAACACTAAAAGCTGCACTCAAGTGGCAATAAAATCACTAAAGATTATTCGATACCAAGACGATGTTGCAGCAAAAACGATTGAACTTCGTTTAGTTTGTTAAATAACGCATTTCAAATTCAGAAAGAAACTGTTGCCTATACAATGATTATAAATACAATAGTAGTACTTGTAGTAGTAGTAGTAGCAGTAGTAGTAGTACTAATGGTAGTAGTAGTCGTGGTGGTGGTGGCGGCGGCGGCGGTGGTGGTGGTGGTGGTAGTAGTAATAGTAGTAGAAGTAGTCGTAGTAAGTAGTAGTAGTAGTAGTAGTAGTAGTAGTAGTAGTAGTAGTAGAAGTAGTAGTCGCAGTAGTCGCAGTAGTAGTAGTAGTAGTAGTAGTAGTAGTAGTAGTAGTAGTAGTAGTAGTAGTAGTAGTAGTAGTAGTAGTAGTAGTAGTAGAAGTAGTAGTAGTAGTAGTAGTAGTAGCACTAGTAGAATAAGTAGTATAAGTAGTAGTAGTAGTACTAATATTAGTAGTAGTAGTAGTAGTAGTAGAAGTAGTAGTAGTAGTAGTAGTAGTAGTAGTAGTAGTAGTGGCAGTAGTAGTAGTAGTAGTAGTAGTAGTAGTAGTAGTAGTAGTAGAAGTAGTAGTAGTAGTAGTAGTAGTAGTAGTAGTAGCACTAGTAGAATGAGTAGTATAAGTAGTAGTAGTAGTAGTAGTAGTAGTAGTAGTAGTAGTAATAGTAGTAGTAGAGGAAGCGGTGATGGAGGTGGTGGTGGTGGTAGTTTCAGTGGCAGAGTAGCTGTAGTATTTGTATTAGTAGCAGTGGTAGTGAAAGTAGAAGTAACAAGTTACGTACAATCCGGAGTTGGACTTCCGTTACTGTTTCCGGCAATCGCCATCGTATGGCCGTTTACCTCGATGGCAAACGAATCGCTGGTCTGAAGACGTTTGTACACCAGGGCCGATAGAATAATCATTCCAGCCACTGCGGACAGATAGTGAAGCAATTGAAAAGTTGTATATTTCTTATGATACACGTTATTGCAAAAATAGAGAAAACTTCAGTTCGTTCACAACTAGTAAATGTGTTATGGTTCTAAAATGTGGACTTAAGTATCGTTTTATCTCAAACAACACTTTAATCACTGAACATAAATAAATAATTATGATCTTCTTATCAACTTGAAAGTATTTTACTTGTTTTGTATAAGGCCAAAAAAATATGTGTTTCGGGCAACCCGACCCTACCTAGCGAAAAAACCCCGACCCTGAAGTTTTTAGGGACGATTATTTTCTGTGAAATCCATATTCGTCAGATTTTGGAAAATATTCAATGGTTTTTATCGAAATGTGTCTTTAAAAGAAAACAGTAAAACAAACTCAATCCCGACCCTACCTAACTTTTTTGAGACGGTTGCCCGAAACAAATAAAAAAATTTGGCCGAAGTTAAAAAATGATCTCAGCCATATTGACTTTCTTCAATAAATTTATTTCGTGATTTCGAAAATAACCGGAAAGTTACGAAAACAAACGATGTCTTACGCAAATATCCGCCAGTCTCTCCGAAAACTCCGTAAACAGTCTCAACATGCCCCTGGCTGTACACGACCGCAAGACTCACTGCGCATGTCAGGAAAACCGGAAGTAGCCTCATTTCTAAATTCTGGAAAATGAAATCATGGTAATTAAAATTTGCGAAAACGTAATTAAGCAAACCGATATTTGAATTCACATAACATTTCAAGATTATTATCTATAGTATCTACACGTGCATTGACAAGGATCATAATTGTCTACATTTGCATTTTGGTTGTACATGTCCATATTAAAGTAATACTTAACCCGGATGGCATTTTTCGTGTAACATCTTTTAGAATATAAGCCTAAGATTTAAACAAATTATAATATTGGAAAGAACCTTAATTTGAATATACGCGCTATGTTCACTGTTATTTTGCTGAATAAATATTTAACGTTATTCTAATAGAAGTTTCATATTATTAATAGTTTAATGTACTGCAAACCGATAATATATCGATTATGCGACTAACACTAGAAGGTATACAATTGAAGATCATAATTTCTTTTTTGATTCATCTTTAAAATGTTGATTTGAAGCATTTGGAAATTATTTTTGTATGAATAAAATATCTAACAGATTTTCATAGAAAACATTTGACATACCTGGATGAATTATCCCGCAAATGTAATATGTATTGACTATAAAAAATAACGTAATTTGTGAAAAGGTTCGCACTTAAACTCAGCAGACAGGAAACAGGAAAATTCACGTAAGTCCAATTCGTAACGTGATAACTGTCAAAACGTATGATATATAGCGGGTTTATTATCAAAATGTGCAACGCCTTCACGTCCTGTGGGACAAAATAGACTACGATATTGTGTAATATTAGCAGGTTAATTTCGATGGGGAGACTTCCGGGTGGCATGGTGGAGTCCGGGTTGACTCCAGGTACATAGTGGGAATAGGACTGAAAATTAGACTTGAGACGGATAGAGAATCAGGTAAATAGACGTTTGTAGCATAAATACATTTGTTTAATATTTTCAGAATTTTTTAAATATTTCAATAATTTTAAACATATATAGTGACGCCCACATACCGTTTTAATAAGTTTGAACGTTCGTTGCTTATTTGTTGTGCTTTGTCGAATTTTTTATTGTTAAAAACAATCAACACAATTTCCTATAATTCATTTTGCGATACATATAGTCTACTTTATTAACAATTAATAATTATTCTCATTCGAGCTTCAAACTTTAAAAAGAAGGGTTGCTTGTTTGTATACAATTAATTCGAGTTGTTTTCTTTATACTAGTCATATTTATGCATTTTGATCGTATACACACAGAAATCATACTTTAAAGCACATTTACTAGTAAATATATATATATATATATATATATATATATATATATATATATATATATATATATATATATATATATATATATATATATATATATATATATATATATATATATATATATATATATATATATATATATATATATATATATATATATATATATATATATATATATATATATATATATATCGTATTTAAATTATTGTTTGAAAGAAAACGAATAATTACAAGCCTTTCGCAGTATGCGCCATTTGCTGGCTGTGGACGGTTGCGTTTTCTTTTACACAAAAGCACAATTTCTTATAATTCATTTTGCAAAACGAGTTGTTTAATATTTAAAGAACCCAATAATCAGTATCATTATTACCCCTTCACAGCATGCGTCGTTCCGTATTGCTAGTGGTGTGCGCGGCGCTTTGCACTGCCTTGACCGTCGGCATGCCACATCAGCCGACCAACTGGAAGGTATATAAAGACAAGCAAATGGAGATGATGCCTGAGGTTCAGGTGGTGAACAATTTTTGTAAGTGACATTTTAGTTTAGTAGACAAAATAACTGTCGATATGATATGAATTTTGCAGTTTTAAGACTAGAGGATTCTTACGTGTTATAGCGATGGCATAAATAACAATATAATGGATTTTAAATTATTAAAGTTAAGGCTGTTGGCTTTTCGCTACGTTTAAGTTGAAATATAACATTTTTGCGAAAAAATGTGCTAGGTTTTCGTTTCGCGATCAAACAAGACAGAGCCTCTATTATATCAACACAATTATGACAGTTGAGTACCAGGTTACCTATTGGGTGTCGTGTTGTTGTTGTTGGCTTCCGTGGGCAATTGCCAGTTTCCAGCAAACACGTGCATACATATTATACGCGATAGCATTGCACATAGCAGAGTAAAGATACCATGTATGACAAGTGTATGTTCTGTTTAGCCTCATTTCTCCTGGCATTCATTGATCATCTAGTCTGGGAAACGTATTAATATAAGTAAGAAAAGTAACTGAGCTGGCATCGCAGTACATGAATGCAACGTCTACATGTGCATTCCTGTGAATGTACAATTATGAGGCCTGTCGTGAAAAACCCGGGCTTAATGCATGTGCGTAAAGTGTCGTCCCGGATTAGCCTGTGCAGTCGGCCAAGGCTAATTCAGGACGATACTTTCCGCTTTTATGGTATTTTGACTATATTGTTTCAAGGAAGTCTCTTTTTAACGTAAATCCACTGTAGGCGGAAAGTGTCGTACCGGACTGCACAGGCAAATTCGGGATGACACTTTCCGCACATGCATTCAGTCCGATTTTCCCACGACACAGTCATATATTTATACATCCCTTCACGGTGTTTTGTGCAGTTCTACTATATCAAATATATATATCAAGATCACATTCATTTTGTGAACTATTCATTTAAAGGACATGCAGACTCGAAATGCGAAATATACGTATATGGAAATTAGAACAAACTAGGAATTTGAAATATATCTATATATAAAATAGAAGAGACTAGGAATTTGAAATACATTTATAGTCGACTCCCAATGCCTCGAACTCGCTTGACTCGAGGGACCAATATTTTATTGATATATATTCGTATCAATTTTTGTCGTTTGGCTCGAATTTGCGAAGGTCGAATTTTCGGATGGCTCGAAGTGTTTGTCACGGTCCCAGTTACAGTATACTTGTTGTTTGGGCTCGAACAGGCCTCGGTCGCATCAGTCGTTTATTGATTCAATGCGATTAAGTGGTGTCAAGTTTTAAGAGAACACACTTATAATTGATTTCACAGCTTTCATAAACTTAAATAAATGACAGAAATAAAAACAAATACAAAATATAAAGAAAAATGTTTGACGTCTGTTAATCACCAGTATAAATATTTGAAAACCGTTAAATAAGAGACCTTAACTAAGGCAGATGGATTACGGCCTGTACATGTATAAGTGTAAGGTCTCGAACTCCGTTTCGCTCGAAGTTTCCTTGATGGCCCCTGCGACCTCGAGCAATCTGGAGTCGAGTGTATATAGAAAACAGAACAAACTGGGAATTTGAAATATATGTATATAGAAAATAGAATTGACAAGAAATTTAAAATATTAATCTTATTCTATATGTATATAGAAAATAGAACAGACTAGAAATGTGAAATATATCAGGTATATAGTAAATATAACAACTTATTAAAAATGCTTATGGTGCATTACAGTAATAATTACGTTGTGTCAATATATTGACATACCGGTAGTGTTAGAATTCTTATTATCAAAAAAACAGAGCAAGGGCCATGTAAGAACTGAAAAAAAATATGAATACCTATGCTTTTTTACGTCCAGCAGTAGTCTGTAATAATCCAAAATTGACTTTTCGGCAGACAGCCTCAGTTTGGAAATACTGAGAGGCTAATGAGGTACTTTTCGCGCCTAATCAAAGCCTTACACAACTAATATAATTAGGGTTATGTAAACGTGTCGAAGGCATTAGAAAAGCTGTATATTCGGAAATACGAGGGTTGTCCCAAAACTCCGTAACAGACTATACTAACAGCACAGAACACCATGAAATAAAACAAAATTTAACACAACTGAACGTTGATATGTCATGTGTGTTTACAGAAATTTACATTCAGATAACGATACAGTAACATATACAAGACAGTCACTAAATGTGTGTGGTTTTAATGTAACAAATGTAAAACAAATAATATGTTCTCTGGAAATACACACCGTATTAATCAGCCTTTGTGTAAAATACATCTGTATTCTCTGTATTCACAGGGCCTGTGATTTTCGCGATCTTATCACTTCCCTTTATCCTGAGACGCCCCAGCTCCGCCGCTCTCGTCAGCAACGCGACTCTCGCGGCCAACGGCATCACTGTCATCCGCGAAACTCCATGCTGCTAACACGGATTTACTGCAGACGATATAGCGAAAACACACTTGCTGTCACTTGGAACTGTTACGTTTTTGTTTTTTTCATCCACATGCTTCACGATTAGTATAATAGTATAATCACGAATAAAGAGAAAAATAGCAGCGTTGTGAATATAGTTATTTATTCACAGTCAATATATGCAGCAAATATAATCGATTCCAGACATATAGCGGTAAAACGCCACAATAACGAGTGACACAGATCTCTGTACGTTTATACACCTCTTTTCGAACGGTGTCTGGACGACAAAACGCCGCGATTATGTTTTGTTGTTGTTTCGTAGTTTATTGACAGGTCCTTCCGCGCCTGAGGCTGCATCATGTGAGGACCTGCCCCTGTGACCTGGCAGGGGAAAATGGTTAATTTTGAGCCAAATTAGGTCAAATTTATCCCAGCCGCCCGGGCACAATCCAATGAGATAAGTCCGATCCAAATTGGCCAGTGCACGTTGGCCATTGAGACCTTAATGTGCTCTGATTCCTCGCCGATCTGAGTGACAATTTCAGATAATCCCTTCCGTCCAATGCGCGCTGCGCCGCCCTGTCCAGGCTCTTCCAAACGACTGACGTCCCGAACCCCCAGACAGTTCCCTAGCACGTTGAGCGTACTCGGTACCGCTGTCCGGGGACACTTCCATAGTTTTCATAGGAGCCACCCCCTGGAAGTCTTCCTCCTCTGCTGTCACTTCCACTGCTCCCCTTTATCTTCCAGCCCACCTTCTGCCGTGGTAATATCCAGACGGATAGGTGCGGTAGTGTTTGGCTTCCGACAGGTCTTCTGCAGTCACAAAACAGCGTGGAAAGACGACCGACTCGAGGGCTGACGGTACTAAGCCGATGTTCGCAAAGCCACTCACAGAAATTTCCCTATCCGACTCCCTTGTCATAAGAGGCGTAAGCCAATGCGGCTGTAAGTTGGAGAGTCTTCAGAGGTTCCTCCGTGGGCGACTTGCCCCCGGGTCACCACGAGGACGTCTCGGCTATTTAATCCAGAACGCCGCGATTATGAATGACGCCGGGCTATATATGCCACACTTACGTACAACGGACGTTGTTATACGTCGCACAGCAGTTAAGGTCAGTAAAAAAGGATATCACAATACGCCGTATAATTTTTTTAGCGACTAGAATTGCCACTGTCATGCAAATACCCCCACTCATGCCGCGTTGTCACGAGGATATTAATACAAGCAACAATGTAGTTTAGAGGTGTAAAATGTATGTACAACTGGGAAAATATATTGACAAATGAGAAAAACTCTGTATACTAGTATAATGCTGCTCGAGTTATAATGTTTTGGCACTGCACTCCAGCTAATACACATCTATCCGTGTATGAAGTTTGAGTTCAATCCCTTCAGTAGTTTTTGACAGAGATCTAATTTTTGATAAAATGACCAGACAAGAAAAATTGACAAAGGGGAATAACTCTGTAAATAATGCAGCTAGAATTATAGTTCTTGTGCACTGCACTCCACCTAACTATCATCTATCCACGTATGAAGCTTGAGGTCAATCCCCTCAGTAGTTTTTTGACAGAGATCTATTAACAAACATAGTACAGGAATATTGGGCTTGTTGCTCAGTGTAGGTCTCGTTTTATGAAACCTGGAGAAGTGGTGATTGCAGAAAATGTTTGTTGATAGAACTTTGTTTCTTAGAAAAGGGCCAGACAAGGAAAACTCACAAAGGGGAAATAACTCGGTAAAAATTGCCGCTATAATTATATTTATCTTGTGCACTGCACTCTGCCTAACAACTATCTATCCATGCATGAAGTTCGAGATCAATCCCTGCAGTAGTTTTTGAGAAAATGGCCGGTCAAGGAAAAATGACAATGCGAAATAACTCCATAAATAATGCAGCTAGAGTTATAAATCTTCTGCACTGTACTCCGCCTAACAACCATCTATCCAATGTATGAAGTTTGAAGTTGATATCTAAAAGGGTTTGAAAGTTATGCTCCGGACACACACACAAAACCCATCCATACAGACAGACAGAGAAGCTGATTCCATTATAACCCCCTTACAACTTTGTTGTGCGGTGAGTATAATAATACATCCACGACTTAACTCTAATGATGACTGTAAGTTAGCGGACAAGTACTAGTGCAAAATATTAGTAAATCAATGTAAATACAAAATTACAATATGAAAACAGCATTCGCTTATACTGTGTATGTTTATTTCTGCAACAGATACAGAGGTTGAAATTGTAGCACATGTACAAGTGGTTTTATGCACCAATATATAAAAAAGGAACATTTATAAGAAAAAACAAACAGCGCTGAAAACAATGGTAATTCGAAAACAACAACAACAATCAACAATAGTAAGCACACTCGGTTACATACACCATGTACATTCTGAAAAACAAAAATCATCTATATATAAATGTCAATTCATTTCGTTACTTTCAGAAAAAAAGTCCCATTTAACTTAGCATCACTAACTTTGTACAAAAAAATTAAACTTAGCTGACTCAATGCTACACCATGGTAATGTGTCAATGTAATGGCATTACATAGTTTTGAATTGAATAAAAGGCCATACCGTCGATATATACGAATTACCCACCGCACTTTACAATCAGACTTTCCTTGCCAATGCATATTAACATGAAATGTACGGTACTGTAACAACTCGCCCCATTAAAAACTCGCCCCATGTTTAATAACAACTCGCCCCATGTTTAATAACAACTCGCCCCATATGTATAACAACACGAAAACACGAATCACATTGCAAATACACTGTAAGGTGTGGTTTCATTGCGTTTTAATGTTCAATTATTCATATAAAAATAGCAAAATACCAATATCCACTGGCCGAAAATCATAGGTCGTGCACCATGTGGGAAGAGTACGTGGTCAACAAACTTACGACCATTTGGAGTTACCCTCTTTAAAATTGCGTAGCTGGAGAGCGCCACTATGCATAAAGAAAACAGAAGAGAGAATAGAATAAAGAGAATAGAAAATACATGTATCTAAACGAGTTGTACAATCAACGGAAGGGATTTTGTCCGTGTACGTAAAAAGGAGCGGGAGGGATTGTGTCCAGATACTGAAAATGCAACTAGTCCCTCAGTTACTTGACAAACGGTTTAAATGGACAAAGCGGTATGCATCACTGAAAGAATACTTGATTATTTCTTAAGAATTTTAAAATTACTAAATGGTTAAATGCGTGTATAAATGCCAGTACATGTATATGACAGCTCACAGAAAACGTCCCAGTTACTAGATATGTAGTTTGAAAACATACGTATAGCTTTAAAAATAATGCCGCTTAATTGATCACAGTGAGTGATATCAAAGTTAGTAATCTATAACTAGCAAAAAAAGATTTAAAATCTGAAGAAAGAAAAAGATACACAAATTCATCCACAACATTCACAAGAAAAAAGCATATAATGTAACAGTAGCACAGTAAAAAAAACTTGAAAAACTAGACAAATCTGTATATAATGGATCAACCCACAAATGCCATTCCCCCTGAGATAAACTGGCAATTAAAATCAAACAAAATACCTAAAATATACCAAACAATACACATAAGTCTATACTAAATGTGATAATTGTAGTATCTACATGAACTCAGCTCTATTTATGTATAATCGAGCAGGTTGTCTCATTCATTTTAACACTCGATTATCTAAACATTGTAATAATTAATGGCAAGAAAGTTATGTTCTAAAAACTAAAAAAACAACATACGAAATCCTTTAAAAATGACCCATTGATGCACACATATGAACAAATTAATAATTTCAAAATTGCTTTGAAATACATTTAAAATAGGCATATGAAATTATTACAAACAAAATCATGTGAAAAAGCATGCACACTTTGAGCACATTCCTTTTTAATTTCATTCAGACGTAATATATACATGTGAACTTATTATAACAAAAGATGCTCCTACAAATTAAGTGCATGTTGAAATACATTACCAATAAAACAGGCATGCGGCCAGTTTAAACAGGTTTGCACTTTTTGTATTATTGTTTGTGCAATTAGGGCGTTTTACTATTGTATAACCATTTAGCATGTATGTCTACAACTAAATGTTAAAAAAACAACACAAAACGTTTGTTTTGACAGGATGTTTTACATAGGGTGGAGGTGATGATGTTCCCTAACCACTACCTTCTTCTGACATGGTATGCTTTGAGCTAAACTTGGTACATTTTGACCTGATTTGTCTTGGTCAGAATATGTTTCGACAGGAGCGCCTTAATTTGCTTTTCAGACATACTTTAACGGCTGAAGCCATAGTATGAGGAGTCTAAAGGTATTTGAGGCATGTCATGGAAAAACAGGGCTTAATGCATGCGCGTAAAGTATCGTCCCGGATTAGCTTGTGAAGTGCGCACAGGCTAATTTGGGACGGCACTTTCCGCCTACAGTGAATTCATGTTTGAAACAGAAAATACCATAAAAGCGGAAAGTGCCATCCCGGATTAGCCTGTGCAGACTGCAGAGGCTAATCCGGGACGACACTTTACGCACATGCATTAAGACCGGTTTTCTCACGACACCCCTCTTTTTTTTTTACCCAACTCTTAACCCAAGAATAAACAAGTCAAATATTTTATCATTTTGATTAAATATGTACCCTACATCAACCTGACAGGGCAAGATTAGTACATGTATTTACTATTTTAACATGAATATACTTCAGAATTCACAAGAGAATAAGGTTTATAGTTATATTTTTTAGGGGTTAGGTTAATTGCAAACTCAATTAGTGCTATTCTGCTTCAATAGCACATTATCAAATATTGTTAACTTCACAAGCACCAAATTCTTAAACGGACAGTTTCACAGTTTGGGTTGGAAAGAAGTATTTCTCTCAAAGTGGAATTTTAAAACAGGAATTTGTAGAATAAATCACACAAAAATTCTGTTATGCAGTTTAGTTGGAAAACATAATTATTTTGATAATTATTATGCCAGTTTGTGTACAAACTTTCCTACGGTGTGTTAACAAGGTAGCACATTTTTTTCTTCAAAAACAACAAATATTTGTCAAATGATTAACTTTGCAAAAGCAATGTGCTTTTCAAATCTTGAAATGTGCACTGTCAATGTATTATATAACAAGGAAAGTCAGTTTTAATAAATTATTTATCATAGCCAAAAACTGCAGAACTTTAAACTGTCTTGATCAGTTGTACAAATCAATCTTGATTTGAGGCCTGTCGTGGGAAAACCAGGCTTAATGCATGCACGTATAGTGTCATCCCTAATCCAGGACGGCATTTGCCGCTTTAATGGTATTTTCTGTTTTAAGGAAGTCTTTTATAAACATAAATCCACTGTAGGCGGAAAGTGTCCCACATGCACTAAGTCTGGTTTTCCCATGACATGCCTCATTAATACTGTCTTGATGAGTTATCAACAGTCAGTGACTACTCACACCCTAGCCTTCAAACTGCTCATTCCATTGCCGAAGCATAAACTGAAAAAAATCTATTTCATGCACTAACATAATTATAATGTATTCACAGTTTTAATCCACTTCTTAGTGATGTACACTGCAGAATTCAAAATTCTTTTGCCAAAATAAAGTTAACTCTGGCATAAACATTGGATCATTCTCCATGAAGACGTTCATGCACCAACATTAGATATATTCCCGTCTTAGTTATGTACACTGCAGAATTCAAAATTCTTTTGCCGAAATAAAGTTAACTCTGGCATAAAGGATCATTCTCCATGAAGACGTTCATGCACCAACATTAGATGTATTCACAGGTTTAATTTACTGTCTCAGTTATGTACACTGCAGAATACGAAATTCTTTTGCCGAAATAAAGTTAACTCTGGCATAAACATTGGATCATTCTCCATGAAGACGTTCATGCACCAACATTAGATGTATTCACAGGTTTAATTTACTGTCTCCGTTATGTACACTGCAGAATACGAAATTCTTTTGCCAAAATAAAGTTAACTCTGACATAATCATTAGATGATACTCCATGAAGATATTCATGCACCAACATAAGAAGTATTCACAGGTTTAATTCCCGTCTCAGTTATGTACACTGCAGAATACGAAATTCTCTTGCCAAAATAAAGTTAACTCTGACATAATTATTAGATGATACTCCATGAAGATATTCATGCACCAACATAAGAAGTATTCACAGGTTTAATTCCCGTCTCAGTTATGTACACTGCAGAATAAGAAATTCTCTTGCCGAAATAAAGTTAACTCGGACATAATCATTGGATGATACTCCATGAAGCTATTCAGTCTGCCTTGATGAGCTTACTGTAATCTTGCTGCGATTTGCTTTTCCACGTATCTTTCACCTTCATTCTCTTCAGCTGGCCATCCCTGTAAGAAATGCAATTTCCATCAATGCAATGTTATTCTCAATGCCTGGCCCTTCGAAGGAATGGAAAATAATTTATATTTTATAGTCTCCTGAAAATAGGGTAATTAACACATACACATTGTTAATTTGAAAGCAAACTGTCACTTGCAAATTTATTTTAAGCACATTAAATGTTACACATTTTAAATAATACACCAATTCTGTAAATTTTCTGAACAACTTAATATAAAATACTGTTAAGTTAAACTTTGGAAGTTATTATTGACAACAGCTCCATTTAATACTGTGACTGTCAAAGTTGGCAAAATCACATGAACAAGACAAAAACATAGTTTAGTTAATTACAATATGGCGCGTCGTGGGAAAACCGGTCTTAAGGCAGTGCGTAAAGTGTCGTCCCAGATTAGCCTGTGCAGTCCGCACAGGCTAATCCAGGACGGCACTTTCCGCCTACAGTGGATTTATGTTTAGAAGAGACTTTCTTGAAACAGAAAATTCTTGAAACAGAAAATACCAGAACTGCACAGGCTGATCCGGGACGACGCTTTACGCACATGCATTAAGACCGGTTTTCCCACGACGTGCCTCAAATCTATTTATTTTCAGCTTGATGGTATACAAATTCTTAGCCTTAATGAAGCTCTGTCGAGTCTTATTCACTGGGTAGAACCAGTCCTTGTCATTCACACTGAGAATGATAACTAGAATGTGAGTGGCAATCAAGCCTAAGACCACCCGATACCAAGACAGAAAGGACATTATCAACCCCAGCGTGATCTGTCTTCGCGAAAGTCCCAAATCCATTACTGGCCATAAGGAGTTTCAGGTGTGAAAACTGTGAAGATAATAGTTCAAAAATGTCAAAGTACTCATTTCCGGACATGCACCATTTTCGGATACACATAATTCGGATGAAACATGAACGTGATCGGCGGCCCTTAGGACCGATGGACTTTCCAGAAAAATATGATCCCTGCTCCTAATTATTACAGGCCGTAGCTCCACAATACTGGCCACTTCAACAAATTTAGCTTGCACGCCAGAATTTTTCACCGACCATTAGGGCCACACCCAGCCAGTGTTCTGTTAATTTTCTGTGGACCTCACACAGTTTAACCCGCTTTGTCTGAGGTCTGACAGATTTTCGCTGAAAATGTAATCTGCATGTTGTAATTGAATTGAATTCATCTCAAGCTGCTTCATCATGCTAGTAACCAACGAGACAAGAAATGTGGTAATTCCACGAAAACCAAATTTTTCGAACGCAATGTATTAGTCAGCAAAAAACACAATTTTTAGTAATGATGACCTTGACCTTGACCCCATCAACACCATATGCAATCACAAGCGAGGTCTAGATATAAGGTATGTACATATGAAGGTTCATTAAAATATCTCAAGCTAATGAGCGGAAACTGTTTGTCTATTTTTAGCCATGGTGACCATGACCCCACCCACCCCATATGCAATCCCAATATAAGATATCTATGAATTAAGTTTAATGAAAATATCTCAACGCGTTCTCAAGTTATTGAGCGAAAACTGTTTTCTATTTTTAGTAACTGTGACCTTGACCTTGACCCAACCCACCCCATATGCAATCCCAAGGCAGGTTTCGATATAAGGTATCTATGTACATGTATTAAGTTTAATTAAAATTAGGGATGTCAACGAATAATCAAATATTCGAATATTCGAATACTTGACTAAATATTCGAATATTAAATGAGTATTCGAATGGCCAAAAAAAAAAAAAAAAAAAAATCTCCATAATAAACTAGTTTAATTCTATAATCTGCAATCATTATGTTTTCACAGTTACCTAATTTGACACGTTGACATTTTAGTTAACACCAATGATACCCGTATGCGCAGTGGGAGATAACAGATTAAGCAAACTGTGACAATCGAGTCGTAAACGGACCCTAATAGTGACCGATATTTGCACAGTTTGTACGTAACATTATTTGGGTGCTAAACTGAAGCTTATTGGAGACCGATGTTTTCACACCGACGCTTATTGGAGACAAATGTTTGAACAATGTATGGTGCATTATGCGGTTTAGGTGTTACTATTAATTTAATTTCATTCCTTTAATTAGCGGTGCATTAACAACAACATTTTTCATGCCGACTTTAAAGCATTTATTCGCTCAATATAACAAACAAAAATGAGTAAAACAGCACATGTATATATTCTGTGTTTGCCGATTAAACTGGAGCACGAGACGCTTCTCTTAAACATTAACAAAATCGTCATACAGCCTTGTAGGACGTAACTTGGTGCAAGTAACGCAATCTGTGCATCGTTTTATTCAATTTGAAAATATATTCTGCCGTTGTTTTCAATATTAAAACAGTTTTTATCTATATTTGCCCACTTGTACATAGTGTACGAAAGTTAAAGTATAAACTGCATGACAACACAAGTAAAACGAAAGTTAATAATGATGATATCGTTATCATGGTTAAACATGGTTTTAATCAGAAAATACGAAAATTGTCCTTGTTCGGAAATTATTTTATTTATCCGCGGACTATATTTCATTGTATGTACCATTTAGCCAAATATGGATAGTAATCAGTTCCTAGTATAGAGATCAAACAAACACAGTAACGTCTCACTCGATGTATAGAATGCAAAAACTCGGACATTAAAAAAAAAATGAACGAATATTTGAATATTATTTGAATATTGAATTTGAATATTCAAAACGTTTTGGTATTCGTTGCCATACCTAATTAAAATATATCAATGCATTCTCAAGTTATTGAGCGGTATTCGTTATTCTATTGTTAGTAAAAGTGACCTTGACCCCATCCATCCCATATGCAATCCCAAGCGAGGTCTTTATATAAGGTATCTGTTTATTAAATTTCAGTGAAATATCTCAATGCATTCCCAAGTTATTGAGCAGACACTGTTTATCTATTTTTAGTAACAGTGACCTTGACCTCACCCACCCCACATACAATCCCAAGCAAGGTCTCGATATAAGGTATCTATGCATACAGTTTCATTAAAATATCTCAATGCGTCCTTAAGTTATTGAGAGGATATCGTGTTTCTATTTTTAGTAACAGTGACCTTGGCCTTGACCCCACCCATCCCATATGCAATCCCAAGTGAGGTCACGATGTAAGGTATCTATGTATGAAGTTTCATTAAAATGTCTTGATGCTTTCTCAAGTCATTGAGCGGAAACCGTTTTTCTATTTTCAGTAACAGTGACCTTGACCCAACCTACCCCATTGCACCAAAGGGAGGTCTCGATATAAGGTATCTATATATGTGGCACGTCGTGAGAAAACCGGTCTTAATGCATGTGCGTAAAGTGTCGTCCCTGATTAGCCTGTGCAGTCCGCACAGGCTAATCCAGGACGGCACTTTCCTCTTTTATGGTATTTTCTGTTTCAAGGAAGTCTCTTCTATACATAAATCCACTGTAGGCCGAAAGTGCCGTCCCAGATTAGCCTGTGCGAACTGCACAGGCTAATCCGGGATGACACTTTACGCACATGCATTAAGACCGGTTTCGAAAAATTTGGTTATTAAGTGTTCAAGTGTTCAAGCTATTTCACTTACCATTCAAGATCCACCAGACCACCAGCCCGGGCAATCTCAGCTTTAACACGGTTTGCAAAACTCACTGCGTCCTCCCCTTCCTGAAAGAAAATTGCATAAACAACTTTTAAAGAGGGACTGTATGATTTTGTACAAAAATTATATTGTAAAACTATCCATTGATTCTAATGATGTTATTATATTTTTAATAGACTATTTTATTAAATGTTGAGAATAACCTATATTTAGAAATGGGTATTAAGACAGAAATTTAAAACTAAAATAATACTTCGCTACTTCATATAAATAATACATGTATACACAGTGTCTAGACAAGTCAGATCGATTGATGATGCATGCGCAGTCCTTATTTCCATGGTACTGTTAACTTAGTTCCATATTAGACCGCTTCTCCATATGTCCGTATCCGCATCCGTTATCCAGGTGTATCTCGACTATTTCTTCTATTTTCCCAATGTTTTATGTATAAACAGCCCATTGTTTAACATGCTAAGTTAGATACCATGTCGTCCGCATCCGCTTTAAATCGCTGACCAAGCTATTTCTTGCGGACGGCTTTTGCGGATGCGCTTGGCGGATACGGACTGCGGACATATGGGAACGGTCCAACTGCTTTCAACTTCTTCGATTTATTGCAGATGATGATTTGCGCAATGTGGATGCGGATACGGACGTATGGAAAAGCGCCCTTATGGTATGGTACAAAGTGCAAACCATCATACCATAATCAATACAAAACCCATTCAAGAGTTCAAAGGATAACAGGTAGACAAAACAACAAATTTCAACAGGATCTTTTTCAACAAAGAAAGGACAAAATAATCATCAAAACTGATCAAGAATTCAAAATCTGTCTCTCATAGCAACAAGGGTGGTACCATATATCCACCACTAGGGCTAGCTTACCAATTGGGTCATGGGTGGGAGGTACCAGATGTGAGCCAGTAGGGCCCAGCTGGTCATTATGTTGTACTTACCAGTTGGGTCATGTGTGGGAGGTACCAGACTTGAGCCACAAGGGCCCAGCTGGTCATTATGTTGTACATACCAGTCGGGTCATGGGTGGGAGGTACCAGACACAAGCCACCAGGACCCAGCAGGTCATTATGTTGTACTTACCAGTAGGGTCATGTGTGGGAGGTACCAGACTTGAGCCACCAGGACCCAGCAGGTCATTATGTTGTACTTACCAGTAGGGTCATGTGTGGGAGGTACCAGACTTGAGCCACCAGGACCCAGCAGGTCATTATGTTGTACTTACCAGTAGGGTCATGTGTGGGAGGTACCAGACTTGAGCCACCAGGACCCAGCAGGTCATTATGTTGTACTTACCAGTAGGGTCATGTGTGGGAGGTACCAGACTTGAGCCACCAGGACCCAGCAGGTCATTATGTTGTACTTACCAGTAGGGTCATGGGTGGGAGGTACCAGACACAAGCCACCAGGGCCCAGCAGGTCATTATGTTGTACTTACCAGTAGGGTCATGTGTGGGAGGTACCAGACTTGAGCCACCAGGGCCCAGCTGGTCATTATGTTGTACTTACCAGTAGGGTCATGTGTGGGAGGTACCAGACTTGAGCCACCAGGACCCAGCAGGTCATTATGTTGTACTTACCAGTCGGGTCATGGGTGGGAGGTACCAGACACAAGCCACCAGGACCCAGCAGGTCATTATGTTGTACTTACCAGTCGGGTCATGGGTGGGAGGTACCAGACACAAGCCACCAGGGCCCAGCAGGTCATTATGTTGTACATACCAGTAGGGTCATGGGTGGGAGGTACCAGACATGAGCCACAAGGGCCCAGCTGGTCATGATGTTGTACATACCAGTAGGGTCATGGGTGGGAGGTACCAGACACAAGCCACCAGGACCCAGCAGGTCATTATGTTGTACATACCAGTAGGGTCATGGGTGGGAGGTACCAGACACAAGCCACCAGGACCCAGCAGGTCATTATGTTGTACTTACCAGTCGGGTCATGGGTGGGAGGTACCAGACATGAGCCACAAGGGCCCAGCTGGTCATGATGTTGTAGATATGTCGCACCATGCTCTCCGTGCTACTGTTCCAGAACGCGTCCCCAAACCGGCTGTCATACTGAAACACAACCAGGGCTGCTTTTTATAAAGAATCATAGTTGAAAGTTAAGAATAATCTTAAAATTCTGAATTTTTATAATTGGATTTTTGTTTATCAAGATTTTGACCAAAAAGTTTCGATAGAATTCCAAGTGTGTTATTATTTAATATTTGTCAGGCAAATATTTTGAAGCATACTTTTTCAAACACAAATTTTAATTTCAACTAGTTTTCAACTTAAGAATAGCTTAAGAGTCTTTATAAATATGGACCCCAGGTACCACAACTTTAAGCAGCCACTTTCCGACAGGATTGCTATTTACATTTGGAAGCCAAATTGTCTGCCTTTTTCCTGCCTCGAATGTGATTTTTCATGACATTTATTATTAACGGAGCAAATTAGCAAATTATTGATTATATTACCGTTATTGTCCGTATATTTAAATGTAAACCCTCCAATCTTCCAACTGTGTAACTATTTTATACATTCATGTACAATATCATTAAGTTTTAAAATGTCTTACTCTGGAAATGGGTCCAGTACCCAAAAACCTGGGATTTATGCATGTAATCGACCTAAATTTGCAATTTCTATTTAATTTAGAATTCGTCATTTACTTATAGAATTTTTTTGTGATGTTAGGTGTTTGTGAAGACAATTAACTGTCTAAATTAGTTTCCCAAAGAATTTTGTATACTAGTATATCAACATACTTAATACAAGTTTTGTGAATGTGATTACAAAAAAAAATACAACATATACTAAAAACGTCCAGAAATTCGTGGTTTCTTTAAAAATGACAATTTTGTTGGTACATGATTTAGTGGATTTCAACATTTGAAACACGGCTTGTCACAGGATGTGACATATGCCCCCAAAGCTTATTTTTGTCAGAGGAAGGCAAAACAATGTCAGAGTACAATATTATGCCCTGGACAAATATCTTGAGATTTCAGCAACACAGCTGCTTGTTGTTGTGACACACTGCCTCATAATGATCTTCATTCCCACCAAATTATTACATTCCTTACATGTTGGCAAAAATTATGCTTCCTACAAAAAGTTCATTCTAATGTTAAACCTTTTATGTGTAACCTTGGACCCACAGACCTTAACGGAGGAGCATGTAAGTGGTATGCAACACATCATCTGGTCATGGGAAAAAATAATCTGAAGTAATATTAAAATCCTTCAAGGCTTCTGGAAGATATAGAAAAGAAAGAGAATTCGTTGACATTTGACCTTGAATTGTGACCTTGACCTTTGACTAAGGACCATGGCAGTTGTACACAACACATTGCCTGGTCATGGGAAATAATAACCTGAAGTAATATTAAAATCCTTCCAAACGTTTAGAAGTTGTGGTGGAGAAACAGAAATCCTTGACCTTTGACCTTGAATTGTGATCTTGACCTTTGACAGACGAGCATGGGAGTTGTATGCGACACATTGTCTGGTCATGGGGAATAATAATCTGAAGTAATATTAAAATCCATCCAGGCATTTAGAAGTTATGGAGCGGAAACGAAAATTCATGAACTTTGACCTTCAATTGTGACCTTGACCTTTGACCAACGAGCATGGGAGTTGTACACGACACATTGTCTAGTCATGGGGAATAATAATCTGTAGTTATATTCAAATCCATCCAGGCATTAAAAAGTAACCGAGTGGAAACGAAGTCTGGACGGATGCTAAAATTTACTTTCCTAAATTAAATATTCCCAAATCAGCAGGTAGTCCGCAAAGAACGTGCAGCAAATCACGTGATCCGATATCTCCGGTGACGACATGCCATTTAGCCACAAGTATAATATATCGGTATATCTATGTAGCCGTTAATTGTTCGATCAGAAAAATTAAAGTGTGCCCTTATCGACCCCCAACAGTTAATTAATATCTAATTTACATTTGTGCTGTTATAACACTATCTGCAAACTTTTACTCTAAATGCCCCGATCAAGAGATAACAATGCGTAATAAGAGACTAAAACACTGTGGTGTGGAAAAATTCCCCTGTGTTTGCATCTATACGTTAATTGTTGTTAATTGGCATTTGTAATAAATTTACTAACTGTAAGTACCTAAAATATTTCTCAAACTAGATATGTGTCCGTAGAACACGGATGCCCCCACATTCCGCTGGTTGTCACAAAACTCTGCTGATGTCGGAAAAATTGCGCCAAAATACCCAGGTGCACAAGTTCACATGCTGATGAATATGTATATAAAGTTTCATCAGTCTAGCAGTTATACTTTTTGAGAAACATTCGACACAAATCCAAAAATCTCATTTTTTGCTTAAAAAAGGATCATAACTCCAATGATGGCGGAAACTGCACCAAAATACCCAGGTGCACAAGTTCACATACTGATTAATATGTTTATAAAGTTCCATCACTCTAACAATAACACTTATTGAGTTACACGTGACACAAGTCCAAAAATGTCATTTTTTGCTAAAAAAAGGGCTATAACTCTGCTGATATCAGAAAATACTGCACCAAAATACCCAGGTACACAAGTTCACATGCTGATGTATATAAAGTTTCATCACTCAAGCAGCAATACTTGTTGAGTTACGTGTGACGCAAGTCCAAAAATTAAATTTTTTGCTAAATAAAGGGCCATAAGTCCGCTGATGTCTGAAAAAACTGCAACAAGATACACAGGTGCACAAGTTAACATGCTGATTAATATGTTTATAAAGTTTCATTACTCTAGCAAAAATACTTTTTGAGTTACACGCGACACAAGTCCAAAAATGTCTTTTTTTGCTAGAGAAAAGGGCCATAACTCTGCTGATGTCGGGAAAAAACTGCACCAAAATACACAGGTACACAAATTCACATGCTGATTAATATGTTTATAAAGTTTCATCACTCTAGCAGCAATACTTTTTGAGTTACGCGTGACACAAGTCCAACAAGACATGTGTCCGCAGGACACGGATGCCCCCACATTCCGCTGGTTGTCACAAAACTCTGCTTATGTCAGAAAAAATGCGCCAGAATACCCAGGTGCACAAGTTCACATGCTGATGAATATGTATATAAAGTTTTATCAGTCTAGCAGTTATACTTTTTGAGTAACACGCAACACAAATCCAAAAATGTCATTTTTTGCTAAAAAAAAGTATCATAACTCCAATAATGGCCGAAACTGCACCAAAATACCCAGGTGCACAAGTTCACATACTGATTAATATGTTGAGAAAGTTCCATCACTCTAGCAATAACACTTATTCAGTTACATGTAACACAAGTCCAAAAATGTCATTTTTTGCTAAAAAAAGGGCTATAACTCCGATGATGTCAGAACAAACGGCACCAAAATACCCAGGTGCACAAGTTCACATGTTGATTAATATGTATATAAAGTTTCATCACTCATGCAGTAATACTTTTTGAGTTACGCGCGACACAAGCCCAAAAATCTCATTTTTTGCTAAAAAAAGGGCCATAACTCCACTGGGATCTAAAAAAAACTGCACCAAAATACCCTAGTGCACAAGTTCACATGCTGATTAATATGTTTATAAAGTTACATCACTCTAGCAATAATACTTTTTGAGTTACACGTGACACAAGTCCAAAAATGACTCTTTTTTTGTTAAAAAAAGGGCCATAACTCCGCTGATGTCGGAAAAACTGCCCCAAAATACCCAGGTGCACAAGTTCACATGCTGATTAATATGTTTGTAAAGTTTCATCACTCTAGCAGCAATACTTTTTGAGTTACGCACGACACAAGTCCAAAAATGTAATTTTTTTTTAAAAAAAGGGACATAACTCCGCTGATGTCAGAAAAAGCTGCACCAAAATACCCAGGCGCACAAGTTCACATGCTGATTAATGTTTGTAAAGTTTCATCACTCTAGCAGCAACACTTTTTGAGTTACGCGCCACACATATCCAAAAATATAATTTTTTGCTTACAAAGGGACATAACTCTGCTGATGTTGGAAAAAACTGCACCAAAATCCCCAGGTGCACAAGCCCCAATGCAGATAAATATGCTTATAAAGTTTCATCACTCTAGCAGTTATACTTTTTGAGTTATGCACGACACAAAAATCCGACGGATGGATGGACGGATGGACAAAGGCAAATCTATATGCCCCTCCTCTAGAGTGGGTGCATAAAAATGTCATTTTTTGTTTAAAAAGGGCCATAACTCCACTGATGTCGAAAAAACTGCACCAAAATACCCAGGTGCACAAGTTGAAATGCTGATTAATATGTTTATAAAGTTTCATCACTCTAGCAGCAATACTTTTCGAGTTACACACGACACAAGTCCACAAATGTCATTTCTTGCTAAAAAAGGGCAATAACTCTGCTGATGTTGTAAAAAACTGCACCAAAATACCCAGGTGCACAAGCCCTTATGCCGATGAATAAGATTATAAAGTTTCATCACTCTAGCAGTTTTGCTTTTTCAGTTATGCGCAACACAAAAATCCGATGGACAAATGGGATGGACGGACGGACAAGGGCAAATCTATATGCACCAAATCTATATTATGGGGGCATAAAAAAAATGACAGTGCACCGGTACAACTTGATATATTTCAGATATTGGTAACATTCTGATGCTAAATGTATGAAAAAATTTTGGGACTTGAAATTATGGTTAGGTCTACCCACGAAATGCACAAAAATGTGTACCCCACGAATAATAATGGTTTTAACAGTAAACCTTAAAAATATCTTTCTACAAGAAGAAATGCACAGTGGTGATAAATACCTTGATAGCTACAGGGTAAACAATAGGGGAAACTTCAAAGCCCCCTTTCTTGAACATCATCACAGACGTGTTGTTAACACAGGTTCCTGCAACATTTATAACAAGTGTTATAACATGAATTCTAACATGAACCAGAACAAAATATACCATTGTTAAATCCCAAATAAACAATTTGAACAAATTGTTCCAAAACTCATGTCATTCTTTCAGTTTTTATCAATCAAAACTAGAGCTTTGTCACAGGAGTGGCAGCGGGCCCCGAATGATAGCATGTTTGAAGGTGAGGAACAATTTTTCTGTTTTTAGTAACGGTGACCTTGACCTTGATCCCACCCACCCCCTATGCAATGCCAAGCGATGTCTTGATAAAAGGTATCTATGTATGAAGTTGAATTACAATAGCTCAATTTGTTCTCCGATTTTTTTGTAACGGTGACCTTGAAAGTGAACCCATCCACCCCCTATGTAATCCCAAGCCAGGTCTCGATATAAGGTATCTATGGATGAAGTTTCATTAATATATTTCAATTCGTTCTCAAGTTAGAGAGCTGAAACCAAAAATTGACTCCGCCTGAAAATGAAAGGGCAATAACTCCAGAATTATGAAGTGCAGAGTAACGGTTCATGTGCATTGCACTTCTCCTCAATGAGATCTATCCATCTATGAAGTTTCAAGTTGATACCTCTTATAGTCTAAGAGTTATGCTCCTGGCAAAAATGAAGTATGAAAAATTAACAAAGGGCAATAACTCCAGAACCATGAAGTGCAGAGTAATGGTTCTTGTGTACTGCACTTCTCCTTCATGAGATCTATCCACCCATGAATTTTCCAATTAATAGCTGAAACGGTTTTGAAGTTATGAAAGAAAAACATGAAAAAAGTGGACGGACGGACGGACAGACTATAGGGAATGCAAAAAAATTTGCGGGGCCTTATTGACATAGGTATTGACATGGTTTACCAAATTTTTGTGTTTTGACAAGACACAAAATGAAACCCCCACTTGCCAAAAGACATTTTTTAAAGTACATTTTTGCTGAAAAAAGGACCTCTGAAAACCACAATTTTCAATAAAATACATGGCCTGACATTCATAATTTGAAAGAAAACACTCCATCTTTGTTTAAGATTATAGCACAGGTTTCTGTCAACACATTAACTGAATAACCACACATAAAGAGTTGGCTCAATTTGATTGTACATGGAAACTACATCAACATATTTTTTTACATACCTGTACATGTAATTAAAGTTGAAAGAAGTAGTAAAAAGTACATGTTCCCAAATTAAAGGTTACTGAACCAGACTGAAGTTTCCAAATTCCTCCAGACCAGAAAATATGTTACAAAAATGCTAGTAGAAATACAGAGAGGATTTTGAAGGCACCCAATTAGGTCCAGAGAAAATGCACAGTGTATTTCCAGCTGGCCCTTATTGAATTGTGTTTCGTTTTTTCTGCCTCTTACTGTTAATGCATTGTCAATCAAATATTACAACCAAAGGACTACTATGCCTTAATCATGATACAGGATCGCATTACATCAGACTGTACACACCTTCAGGAAATATTAATATTGGTAACTTGTCTTCATTGTCCACATGCTCTTTCATTCTGAAAAGTACAGCAGAATTAACCGATCAACTACTATACTTTAACAGACAAGACATATCTACAAAAGTATTTCTATATGAAGAAATAACACACAGATATTTCACAAGAGGGCCATGATGGCCCTTGTTCGCTCACCTGAGTGTAACGCATCATAATGGCTTTTAAGAACAAGATTGTTAGAGATTTCAATAAAGCAATACAAGGAAAACTGTCCCGCCCCCTGGCAGCCATGTTTTTTAACAAATCGCGAAAAGAGGCTAGTGTATAGTGAATGAATGGTCTGGGAAGTTATATTGCGATCTAGCTATAGCGCGATTGTGATCCATGGACCCCCGCGAATTGCGATATAACGATTTGCAATGTACCAAAGAAAATACTGTGACGGTATCGTTAAACTTGTGAAACACGTGCACGGACTAAAATGAGTGTAAACACAGAATACAGTTTGAGCGCCTAATTTGTGCTAATACAGGTGACGAGTATTAGGTTAATGTTTGCGAGCTATACTAGTCTTTGTGCCCAATGCTATGCAAGTCTACCTTCTAAAACAAGTCAACAAGCCTATCCATATCTATTTGTACAATGAAATGGGCTAGCTAGACCTGGATTATATGGTCACACCCCATACACTGTACATGTAACTCAGTTTGTACTCAAGTTATTCAACAGACAACTTTTTTATTTTATTTTTAGTAATGGTGCCCTTGACCACAACCACCCCAGATGCAACCTCAAGCGAGGCATCTATGTACGAAGTTTTATTACAATAGCAATTTTTGTTCTCAAGTTATTGTTCAGAAACCAAAAGTTGGTGCTGCTGTCAAGTCTGTCAGCCCACATGCCCAACGACATACCTCGATCTACTAACCATACATTTTTATTTGGTTAAAAATGGCTATCTTAGATACTTGTTATAACTTCATCTGTGAAGTAATTAAATGATAATGCAAAATTTGGAAGACTTGATGCCATAACTACTGCAATTTGACTTTTTTCTATGATTTTTTTTAATCCACTGAAGTCCAACACCATAATATCTGCTTATGAGCAATTTTCAACACTTTTTCCTGATGCAAAATACAACAACAATTAATTAAATGCAATATCTTACCATTGCCCTTTATAACCACACAAAGTTTCATGAACCTAGCTTTTGTATTTATTGAGTTATTGCAGGACCCAAATTTTATTGCACAGACAGACATACAGACAGAAACAGATGGAGGGTGTCCCATCTGATCATGCAACCAGTAGTGGACAAATAACTTTCAAAACAAACTCTTTATTAATGTCAGTGGCATATAAGTATTAAATTCTAGGCACTTTACTAACTTGTGAAAAAATGAAAATATTTCTCTGAAACAGAACCTTTCCAATACTGAACCCAGTTTATATTAAGCCTTGGAAGAATCATGTGCAAATATTCCATCGTTATTGATAGTGCAGTTTACTGAATTGTGTAGGGAGCTGCTTAACCACAGGCCAAGTTCATAAATAGGTAACAGTTGAAGAAAGTTATACAATTCCTGACATAACAAGTATATAGGATAGGAGGTCAAATAAGATTCAAGTAAACAGTTGCTCTGGTTTTTGTGTTCCTCCCTGATGTGATTTTCTGGAGATTATCATAATTACCAGAAGTATTGGGTATGATTAATTTGAATATTCAAATACAATTCTAATATTGGGTTGTTGTTAATGTTCATGCCTCATCACCACTACATCATCACCATCATCATCATCATCATGATCGTCATCATCATCATCACCATCGTCATCATCATCATCAAAAACATCAAAATCACAGCATCATAAGCATCATAACCTTCATCATTTTAATATGTATAATCATCTTCAAAAATAAGCAACATCAACAACAGCTTTAGCAATTTAAACCGAGGTCTTATAGGCTACATTTATAGACATTTACCTGACCTACCCTAAAAAAGGCCCAGGCCATAGAACATTTTTATTAAGTTTGTCAGATATTTTTTTGTTTTATTTTTTTCAATAATTAAATTGTTTTGGTTAATTACGTGTTTTGTTTTGATAGCATCCACTTTACAAGGAATTTGATAGAGGGTCACCAAAGGAACATTTATGTGAAATTAGTTTGTAATCCAGCCAGTGGTTTTAGATAAGAAAGATTTTTAAAGTTTTCAATATATCCATTTCAAGAAAACTGCCCCGCCCTCTGACGACCATGTTTTTTCACAAATCAAAATGATTTCAAGGGCTTTGGTAGAGGGTCACTCAAGGAACATTTCTGTGAAATTATTTTGAAATCCAGCCAGTGGTCTCAGATAAGAAGATCTTTTTAAAACTTTCAGTAAAACCATACAAGGAAAACTGCCCTGCCCCCTAGCGGCAATGTTTTTCAACGAATCAAAATGATTTCAAGGTATTTGGTAGAGATCACCAAGGAACATTTCTGTGAAATTATTTTGAAATCCAGCCAGTGGTTTCAGACTAGAAGATTTTTAAAGTTTACCATATAACCATATAAGGAAAACTGCCCTGCCCCCTGGCAGCCATGTTTTTTAACAAATCAAAATGATTTGAAGGAATTTGGTAGAGGGTCACCCAAGGAACTTTTCTGTGACATTATTTTGAAATCCAGCCAGTGGTTTCAGACTAAAAGATTTTTAAAGTGACCAATATAGTTATATAAGGAAAACTGCCCCGCCCCCCCCCCCGGCAGCCATGTTTTTTAACGAATCAACATGATTTTAAGGTATTTGGTAGTGGGTCACCCAAGGAACATTTCTTTGAAATTATTTTGAAATCCAGCCAGTGGTTTCAGACAAGAAGATTTTAAAGTTTTCAAATTAGCCATATAAAGAAAACTGCCCCGCCCCCTGGCGGCCATGTTTTTTTAACGAATCAAAATGATTTGAAGGAATTTGGTAGACGGTCACCCAAGGAGCATTTCTGTGAAAACTATTTTCAAATTCAGCCAGTGGTTTCTGACAAGAAGATTTGTTAAGTTTTCCAGTTTTTAAGCTTTTGGTTGCCATGGCAACCAGAGTTTTCAATATATTTTAATAAATTGAAGGAATTTGGTAAAGGACCATCCCAGGAACCTTGTTGCCAAGTTAGGTTAAAATACACCCAGTGGTTTCAGAGAAGAAGTTGTTTGAAGTAAAATGTTGACGAAGGACGACGTACAACGGATGCCGGACACAGACTTACCACAATAGCTCACCCTTAAGCACTTCGTGCTCAGGTGAGCTAAAAAGAATCCCCAAACTACAAGCCCTTACTTATATATACCATACAACAGCAAGTAGCATGGTGCACTCTAAATAGTGTAAAAATATTTCTTAAGGAGAAAATGTAAAACAGTGTAGAGGTATTTTATATGATTAAATTATACTGAATAAGTTACTAACTAAACAGTCCAAAAACTACATAAAATAATTAACCCTTTCAGGCACTAGATCACATGATCTAAATCCTATATTCTGATTGCTTGTTTACAACATGAATTCTAGCAATTGATTATTGTTTTAATTTTTTTCCTGACTGGATGCCAAGACAGACAGTGGAAAATTTTATTGCTGCACACACAGCTTAAATATAGGTCAGAAGCAGGCTATTGATGGTTACTATGTGTAATGATGCTGATCTCAAATAGAGGTATCATGTTGACTCAGAGTGATGTATTGATTTTACTGAAAAGCAGACCCCACTATCTGGGTTATATCTGTGGGACAAAGAGCTACAGAGGGAAATAACATATTTCTGGCAAATATCTTCCTGATACTTCATTTACCTCCCTTTACCAGGTGAGTTATTTAGGAATAGATGTATTTGGGACCAAAAAAGGGACAATAACTCGGGTGTTCCTGATCCGATCGGGCCCATTATCGAAACCGTCCAAGATTTTATGGTTATACACAAACTGTGCAAGTTTGGTCAAGATTGAATAAAAAATGTAGTCTTTATCGCGATAACGGCCAAATTGTTGACGGCATATGGACAACGGAAGATGGACGATGCCGGAGAGGTCCTATACCAATAGCTGACCGAGCACTTCGTGCTCAGGTGAGCTAAAAAGCACAAAAACTGAACATCAAACAAGAAGCAAAAAAAATCACAAATTCATCTCAGGAAATATGTGGAAGGTGGGGAAGATCCGGGGATGGGGGTGCATGATTTACAGATACAGGACTTTTTGGCTTTGTTTTCAAATTAACATCTGTTAACATGTTTCATACTTTTCTGAGACAAGCAGACGGTCCTTTATTTCGGAGCGTTCAAACCAGATGTGAGACGTGGCTCTAGACAGTGCCCTCTGCATGACCCCTAGGAATCCTGAATGACTTTGCCCTACCTAAAAACACATGAGTAAAACATTTGGCACAACCCCTAGGAATCCAGAACGATTGACCTTCCTGAAGAAAGATGCATGCATGCAACACCCGTCCTAAATTGTGTTAAACTGAGATTTTGATCTCTTTACAATCAATGCCTGTGGATACTGCCTTTGTCGTATATTGATTATTAAAAAAGACACACTTGTTTTAATGGAAACATCATTGAAACAAATGTCTTTTTCCGCAGGCAAATATATTTTACAACATTTTGTTTCTTACTCATCAGCCTTTAAATGTAGCAATGATTCAAATAAGTACATATTGTTAGGATCGCGCACAAAGTGGTCACTTTTCATGTTCATGATTAGTAATATTACGGTTAAAAAATTAAAAAATCTAAACAAAATAAAGGAAATAAAAACCAGAGTTATCAGCTGACCAACTCAACATACATTTTCTCAGTAAAAAGTCCCCTACTTAAAACAATTTTTGGGAAACTCCAATAACTGCATATGGCTTGTAATGTACAGAAGGGAGTATATATTATTTAAGTACTCCTTACCATGGCATAGCAGTTATCACAGCTGAGTATTACAACATCCAACGGAGATGTATGGTTTGCCACACAGATCCCAGTCTTTGGTCGGTACTTGTCACTGGAAACCATTTACATATTTTAATACATACGAGGTGCGTCGTGAGAAAACCGGTCAAGATGCATGTGGGCAAAGTGTCATCCCGGATTAGCCTGTGCAGTCCGCACAGGCTAATCCAGGGCGGCACTTTCCGCTTTTATGGTATTTTCTGTTTAAAGAAAGTCTCTTAAAAACATAAATCCACTGTAGGCGGAAAGTGCCGTCCTGGATTAGCCGGGACGACACTTTACGCACATGCATTAAGGCCAGTTTTCCCACGACGCTTCATATCTGTTTATTGAAGCTTATGCTCTAAGATAATAGTCTCTGGCCACAGAGGCTCGTATTGACAAACCATTCTTTGACTTAAGATGTAAGAATAAAGAATATTCTTACAACTTTTCTGTTCTAAGAAAGCTGTTAAGTTTATTCTTTCTTGGAAGTTGTCTACTCCGATAATAGCATTCTTCATTTAGAACAATTTGTTAATGACATAATGAACACAAACCCCATTAATTTGCTAACAAAATGGTATTTTTTCTTGAGCCCGAGTCTAGTTTTTATTCTTAAGCCCAAGATTGAGTTGGCGAATATAGGCCATGGACTATCAAGTTTGTTTCATGGGTAAAACTTAAGGCCATATAGATTATATTTTTGTTTGTTTGTTTGTTCGGATTTTTCGCCGTATTCAACAGTATTTCAGTCATATAACAGCGGTCAGTTAACCTACTCACACTTTTCCTGGGTAAGTTGGTTTACCAGTACTAAGTGCACATACTTATGCCAGTAACTGACAACTGCCCTAATTGAATCAGAGGTAGGGGGATAATGGCCATAGAAATAATTTCATGACCAACCCCCACAAGTTATGTGGCCGGGCTGGGAATCGAACCCGCGATCACCAGATTTGTAGTCCAGCGCTCTACCATCTGAGCTAGCCGGCCAGATTATCTAACTAAAAAAAAAAGTGGAACAAAGAGCAAGAAGGCCAAAATGACCCTATATCATTCACCTAGTTTAGTAGAGGGATGTGATGAAATTAGACTAAGGATTAATTTGCCTAATATCAACAATTCTGGTTAAATAAATAGCTGAATGAACTACCGTTTGTTTTATGTACATGTAAATGTGTCTGAATTTTACTGATTACTTATAATCACTCCAGAACACATACCTGTATACAATACTTCCATTACAAACCCAACATGTTTATATTTACCTGTTATGGAACCTAACTAGAGCAGACATGGCTCTGCACAATATTCTATGGGCCATCAGGCTAAATATTCTGTTCAATGTTCTCTTGGACCTGAAGTAGAAACATCGTTAGCATCATATACTTCTGAACAAGGACATTCTAATCCAGCATTAAATAAGTTATATTTTTTAAAGCAATACCTTATTAAAAATACAATAACTCTGCACAATATTACAACAATTTGAGCAAATCACTACATGCACAAACATTATAAGCCTACCAACAGCAGGAATGCAACATCACAATGTAAATAGTAGATTTGCCTTTAGTTCTCAGTATACAAACTGCAGTATATAGATGTTTAACTATTCAACTTCAAGTATTAATTGCAAATGAGGAAATAAGAATGAACCAAATCAGTAATCCTGCAAAAACAATGTCTGTTCTTAAGATTTTTTTGCCTAACTAACTTCCCATCTGAGCAATAACCATAAGAAATCTTTGCCAATCTTTCCTCCAGTTTGGAAAATAATAACACTAAAGTGCTTTGCCTATATCTTACTTCCAGACAGGAAACTGAACAGAGCTTTTTCTTACTTACTGACCGTCTGGGATATAACCAATCAGAAATGTGGACACTTACTTTCCTTCTGTGAAATAATCAATCAGAAACGTGGACACTTACTTTCCTTCTGGGAAATAACCAATCAGAAATGTAGACACTTACCTTCCTTCTGGGAAATAACCAATCAGAAACGTGGATGCTATTAGGAAGCAAAGACCGGAACAACACAAAATAGTCCTGGAAGAAAAAGCATGTTTTCATTACAATTGTTACATTTACAGTTTAACAATGTTTTTCTTTTTTTGAAACAGAATATACATGTAAGAATGACCTTCAATAGCAAGAACATATCTATCTATATGTGTTCTCAATCAGCAAATAATACCTTTACAGACTATGTACAGTTAAATTTACCACATGAAGATGATGTTACAGACTAAAAAACTCCATTAAAATGTTTTAACATACATGTATTGCAACAAAAACTGTAACAACACCAAAACATAGCGCTCTAAATAAAATAAGCAAATGTCAAACAGAACTGTGTGAGAAGAGCTAGGACTTACCTAAAGGGCAGTAAGATACAATATCGTACTGCAAATCCTATTCCATAAAGAAATGTCAACCTCCAACTGAAAAACAAACACACAGAAATAATCACTCATACGCATTATCTATGATATACAAATACTAGGGGTGTGTATTAACGTAAAAATAATAGTTGTGTTTGGTGGCATGGCCAACAAATGTAGCGTCAGTAGGTTGAAAGTTGTTTTTTTTTATTTCATATACTGGTATTTGATTGTATTGGTTTTTGTGAATTTATTGTGTCTTGTTTTTTTCTTTTATGTTCATAAATAGGTTTCGGAAAGCTTTATAATATTTGACTCACTATTACTGGCAAAAAAGTGTGCATTATGGTTGATTTACATAATATGGTTATTGCTAACATCCAATAGCTCCCAATATTCGGGAGAATAGTTATGGAAAAACTGAATTTAATTAATATGTACTCAATTACTAGAACAAAGGACAAAGCAATACTCAATTATGGCAATCTCTTTATCGGCTGATCTTCCATTCAGTGTCAGTTACCTTATAAACTGATACCCGTAATCTGTTCTTGTCAATAAATTCCAGCTTTTCAGTTCTGCAAATAAATAAAACACGCACAATTCTTTACATAACACTTTAACATGATACCATCATACCATTACTAGAACACCTAAAAGTCGAATTGGTGATACTGTATTACTGTAGTACATTATAATCACGAACTCTTACTGAGACTCAAGTACTGGTTATGTACAGTATTATGAAATCAAATCAATGGAATAATTGTCACACAAGACAATTCAGGCTTGATACAAACAAATGAATTGAAGTTATTCTACCAGGAAATTTTATGGTGCATTGTTGCATTATACAAATGCATACATCTTTAAGAATACAATGAGCAAAACATGTACATGACATAAGTCATAACTCTTAATATATGGCTTAAAAATTACCAATGCCATCAGTTGGGCTTTTATAAGAATCAACAATTGCAGGCAGAAAATAAATCACAGCCGTGGTCGAAACACATGCCCATAAGTCCAGCACTGGTAAATGTTGAACCCGGGCCTGCTCAGACTCTCAGTTTTATATAGGCGGGCTGTTAACAGTTTCAAGCTCTCAAGTTATAATACAGTGATTTCTTTCCTTATATAACAGGTTCTGGTAAACGGACCCATTCCCAATGCCAAATATGGTTTATTTTTCCCAACTGGGGAAGAAAATATTTCACAAATCAGAAGTATCAAAATGCTAAATACCTAAAAAATGTGATTCTCAGTTGAAAATCATGAATTTATGAGCATAGAAAAACACCATTAAAATACCAGTTTAAGTCGGTTGTTAAATATTAATTAAATTTCTTTCTTAAATTTTTAACAATTGAAAGTTTTCACGTTGCGAAATTCCCAATTTGATGGGTACCGGACCTACTGAAAAAGCAGTGAAAAAAATCGCTGCAATATACCAGCCAGAATACGGCCTTCCTTGGCCTATTTTAAAGACCGACAAAGAACAGGGCCCTGAGAGGTGGTGGTGATATTCAATTACTGACAAATATTTTCACAATTGAATGAACTCACCTTCAGCAGCAAATCTGTGTGTAACATCGTCTTGAATAATGGACTGCAATGAAATGTCACACCAAATATTTAATTTCCATAGTTTTTTGACTTGCTAGGGTTATAATTGCTTCATGATTTACACTAGGTCATTAACTTGACATCAATGTTTTAGTAAGATAATCACTCTATTATTGGTACCTCTGTATGTCAAACATTAAACATACTTAATATACATGTTGTATGATGATGAAACTTTATGAACAATTTTAAGTGTTTATGAATATGATCCTTCTAAATCTTTACATTCTAGCACTACATAGATCATGATATTTTGGGCTGCTAGTTTATCGATTCTATATTGGTCTACTTTATAAGTATAACATTTCTTTTGTTAAAATACCTACATTGCACATAATTAAAATCAAGAGTTGAGCATAAAACTGTTGTATCTGCTTAACATTATTATATCAAATACAACAGTTTCACGCTCAACCCAGAAATTTTCAACCTCATAGTTTCAAAATCACCAACCAACAGTAGATTTCCAAGTTTTTGCCAGACATTTTAATTCCTCCCAATCTACTGTTAAAGAATAACTTTCCATTCATTGATATTCAAAAACACTTTTAGCTTTACCACATGTTCTTTCAGTGACTGGGAAAGGATTTTTTCATATGAGATAATTTCTCATCTCCACAAAAATACATGGGCTTTTTCAAAAATTTGTGGGATTGATATTGATGTTTAGACTACCGAATTAGTTTTATGGATAAAATCCTACCTCATAGTGAGAAAACTGCAAACCAGACCAAGCAATGTGTATTGTACGGCAGCGTAGTTTGATTCATACAAATCTGGTGCGACGTAAAATCGCATCAGTCGACATTTCTTTGCGATTTTTCCCAATTTTATGCGCAAATATCACATTTCACATGGGTTTCCCAGTCACTGCTCTTTTAAACAAACATAACATAGTGTAACAGTTAAACATGTGATCTTTGATTGCATCAGTTTGATAAAACGCTATATTTTAACTTGCATATGATGGACATTTGTAGAAACGTCAGTTACTTACTTCCATGCCACATTTTAAGAAGTACATGATATCGGATATGTTGAACTCCCTTCTCCATGACAGGTCATAGTCGGCCCGTTTGGAAGGTATTTTGATCCCCTCGGTGGCTGATATGGAGATATCTCGTCGGATTACTGTGTAGGAGTCTGAAGCAAGGAATGGATCTCAGTTCATATACGATTACCAACAATAAAGTAGATTTAGAATTTTAACTTTGACACAAGTAGATAATTATACTTGCTTGAGTTTAACCTCTGTAACACTGAAATATTTAAATAATGACACATTTCATCTCTTACAGTGTAACATCATTTACTAGACCTGTTTGTCCATATAGCAGTTTCTTTAATTATGCATGTAACATGTAAGTGTACTTTTATGAGGTCATAAATTAATAATTATTGATACCTCTTGCTGGAAATTCAGGCAATTTACATAATACATGAGAAACACATGTATTATAAATTCTGAATTGTTTTTGGAGACCTGGCCGATATATCATTTACTGTGTGGCGCGTCGTGAGAAAACCGGTCTTAATGCATGTGCGTAAAGTGTCGTCCCAGATTAGCCTGTGCAGTCTGCACAGGCTAATCCGGGACAGCACTTTCCGCCTAGAGTGTATTTATGTTTAGAAGAGACTTCCATGAAACAGAAAATACCATAAAAGCGGAAAGTGCCGTCCCGGGTAAGCCTGTGCGGACTGCACAGGCTAATCCGGGACAACACTTTACGCACATGCATTAATCCGGTTTTCCAACGATGCGCCTCACGGTATAGTATTGAACTATAGCCATCCTTATTTGGACTTTGAGACTGCAATTTTTGATGTTAAAGTTTCACCCACTAAAGATGTGGACATACCAGCATCCGATGCTTCTGACTCCTGAGACGTCTCAGACAAGGTATCTTCATCCGGTAATCCTTCCTCACTGATGTCCCCATGGTCGAATCTGTGGCGCTCATATTCAGCATAACTGTCTATTCTCCGCCTACCAAACTGTTAAAATAAATGTATGGATATCTTTTCTTACAGCTTCCATTTACCGGCAAACTGTTGCATCCGTTTGACACACAAATGAATAATTCTGTGAGTTGAACTTAAGCACTTTTCCCACGCAGATTTAGCACAAAAACGTAATACTTAATATGTTAATTAGCAATTAACAACATTAGGTGAATGATTTAATATTCTGAATAACATGTTAGGACTGCTGATGTTATGTTTTGCAACTACTGAACTAGTAGAATCTCAATGAAAAGTACTAGGGATATTTCATTCAAGCATCAACAATAGCCCATATTTTTCAGCTGTCCTACTTGCTTTTAAAATAAGTGATCCAGGTTTATTTCCAAATTTTAATGCAGTTTAGTCAAGTGGTCACCATACAAGCTGGTGATCCACAAAGCCCAAGACCACATCAAAATTATCAGTTCAAAGTTCTATGCACAAGGTAGGACTAATAGGGCACATGATGCTGCTAAGACCATTCTTAAACAAGAGCACCACCTTAAACGCCTAAGGGTGCTGGACACTTGACTTTCTCATATTTGATAGTCATCTGGGCTTTTGTTTATAAAATAGGTTGATCAAAGTCATGAAGTATGTTGAATTTCAAGTCAATGCCTCTTATAGATATTGAGAAATTTGACCTAAAGCAAAAATTCTAAGTTGAAAAAGGTCAATAACTCCACCAAAATCCTTGATATAGTTAACTCATCTTGTCTACATAATGGTTTCATAACTGTGATCAAGTATTTTGAGTTTCAAGTCAATAACTGGTATAGACACATGTATTTTGAAATCAGATCTAAAGCAAAAATTCTAAGTTGAAAAAAGGGAAATAACTCAAGAAAAATCCTTAATAGAATTATTTCCTCTTGTCTTCAGAATAAGCTCATCACTGTGATCAAGTACTTTGAGTTTCAAGTCAATACCTCATATAGGTATTGGGAAATTTGACCTAAAAGTAAAATTGTTAAGTTGAAAAAAGGGTAATAACTCCAACAAATTCCTTGAAAGAGTTACCTCCTCTTGTCTGCAGAATTGGGTCAGCACTATAAACAAGTACATTAAGTTTAAGTTTAATTTCTTTAATAGTTATTGAAAATTTTTATATTTACCAAAAAATTGTCAAAATATGCTAAGTTGTAAGTCCAAACAAGGGCAGATAACTCTGGAAACCTTGCTGTATCGTCGTCCCCTTTTGGTAGTGAACAAGTATTAACAGATTCAAATCGATACTTTTGATAGTTTTTGAGAAATGGATTCTGACAAAAAACTAAACTAAAAAACTTAACCAAAAAACTTAACTAATTCAGACGCTGATGCAGACAACAGAGTGACAACTTGTCAACATTACCTCGACTTTTTTTCTTTGAAAATCGAGCTAATAAAATGATTGTTTGCGGCTGCGCGAGTTGTGAACAAACATTTTGGAGGTGGGTAGGTAGGTAGGTTTTTTGTTTTGTTTTCTGATAAGATATAATACCCAAAGCATTAATTAATTGTGTCATATCATGCAATACTGAATGTACAACTACACTGGCAAACAGTTTTTAACATATGCCATTTGAATTAATTCAAGATAAATGTACAAATACACAAAATCTGATTAAGGTTCATGTACATTTAAAGAGCAAAATTATTGCACGCTTTAAGCGGAAAGAAAAATATACGCCAAAAAGAAAAAAAATCGGCGGATGGCCAAAAAAAATTTTGAGTAGTCAAATTTTGATGGGTCAGTCGCCCAACTGCAAACAATTAATTTTTTAAGGATGGCCTAAGGCACAGATTGCAGAAGGAAGTCCTACAGGAAGTCCTAAGTTAAACTTAGAAATTCACACACACTTTTATTATTTAGCCTTCTTTCCTATGGATTTGGCCACCCCTGTATATTCGGCCACCCCCTGAATAATGGAAATTACGTCTTATTAACAAATGGACTGTGGACCAAGTCCACCAAATATTTGCTCAGTCCAGCAAAATGTACAAGTGAACTGGACCAAGGGTCCATCCATTTAAGGTCCTTTTGGTTATCAAGAAAATCATAGTTCACTACAAACTATAGTCCGCTAAGCTGTAGTCCGGTCCAGTGTTTTAGTTGGCTTAGCGGAATGACAGTCAACTAATTAAAGAATGTATTCGTGAAGACTGGAAATTGTTATTTCTTATTAAACTTGTGTTAGTTATTTGTATTGTGACAATGATATCTCCTAAATACATTTTTTTTTTTTTTTTTTAAATTGCAAATTTTAGATTTTGTCTTACAAAAAATTAAGATATTTGAAGGAATTCTCTGAAATTGCTACACACTATGTTCATAACAAGAGATTTTTGTAAACATTCATTTTGAAACAGTAATTTGGTGTTTGACAGGCTGATAAAGGATACTTTTAATGAATTAGATCAAAATTATTACAAAATTTAAATGCTTTCCTATCAAAATGAAGACTAAACCAATAATGGTCAGCAATGAAGCGAATGGCTGATCTCAAAATTATCTGGCTTTTATTGTGTAGGACAGACCTTAAATTTAAAGATAAAAGTCTCACTGTGACTGGTGTTGAAATCGTGTTAATTTAGGAAATAAAAGCAATTTTGCTCTTTAGTGACCGAATATACAGGAAAAGTCATATCCTTGTCAATTGTTTTCAATTTAATAATATTTATAATATAACTATCTTCATAGGTTATGACCAAGAATGAATTGTTACATGTTATTTTAGGTTGAGATCTTTTCCAATGGACTAGTAAATGCCCCAAAAAAGAGAGTTAATGATTAATCATTATCCAAATAAAGATACCTTCTCCCTACTTCAGTTACTTTGTTGTTGTTACATGCAGGGGCGGATCTAGGATTTCGGTTTAGTGGGGGGCATAAACTTTTGATTGTGCACTTATATTCCCTTTATGCTGTCTGTGGGTCTGCAGTGATTAGCTGCAGATCTGTATCAAAGATATATGATAAATCTTTCTCATCATGATCATCACCATCATCATTAAATGCAATTTGTGTCACTGAATAAATCAATCCTTAACCGCATTATGTTAGAAAGACATGTTGGTTCATCTGTATGTCATGAACCTGTTTTGGCATTAACGTGCCTGTCCACTAAATACGTATTTGACATTCAATATTATATATATCAGGAACATGTTTAAACATGTAAAATCCATAGCCGACTAAATTCAAACACATACGCATCGACAATTATTTGTAATATTTTTATTAAACCGAACAGGGTTGGTTTTTTGACGGAAAAAAACAAGTTTTTTCCTTGCCTGTGGCAAAAACTGGAAAAATCCAGGAAAAAATGGAAAAAACCAGCAAAAATGGAAAAAAAACAAAGACAATTAAAATATCATGGGTTATTTGAACTGGTTTATTTGAAGTTAAGTCACCAAAATTATGCATTTTCTGTCATAAAATAAATGCATTTTCTGTCATTAAATCTATGCATGTTTTTGCATATGAAACTCACAGTGAAACAATAAGAGTAATTTTAATACAACTTACGAATCTAATAACACCACTTATTTACTGTCCTTTCAACTTTTCACACAAACACATTTTGTCAATCCTAAAGTTGTTCCTGTGAGTTGACTGAATATGCCTGAAGTTAGAAATCTTGTATTGTCTTACTTGTCTATTTTAACAAAATATTTTTCCTGATTGTAGGTACACTAATTATATAGTAAATGTTATCATTATTTAACTTGTTTGTACATACTGCAGGAAAAAATGGCAATACGGAAAATAGAGTTCACTCTCCTCTTAGCCACAGTATAATGTTTCTTGTGTTTTTAAAATGGCAATACGGAAAAATGGCAATTTTTAAAAAAAAATGGCAATACGGAAAATAGAGTTCACTCTCCTCTTAGCCACAGTATAATGTTTCTTGTATTTTTTATTATGCTACATTTTGTTGCTTTACTCTTGACCACACTTGAAATGGGCCAGTCTATCTGTTTCCATTTTGTTGAAAAAGTCCCATACTAGATCATTATTTCTTCATTCTCTTGATGGCATAACTCATCTATAAACTGTCTTCACACTAACCACTAGCCCGACAGCCCAGGGCTAGTGAAATGTAATTCAGGCTAGTAATAATTCAGCAATGTATATAGTCGGACTAGCGGAAATTTCACCTGTTTACTATGATTGCATAATGATTTGGGCTAGTGGAATTAAACAATTAATGTAAAGACTGTAAACATATAAGGTTATTTGAAATATATTAGTAGCGGTAACATAGAAAAACTGAACGGATATCTTACAACAGATTTGATGTTTTCAAATTACATGGAAATGAGTTAAGAAATGTGAAGCCTTTCCATGACAGTCTAATAGTCGCCTGCAGTTTAGTGTCAAAAGAATCCACAATACACAACTACAGTCCAATGCAATGCATGTGTCTTAAATGTGTGAACTGTCTATATTTAGAAAGGCAGTAACATTGAGAATATATATAAAAAAAATAATCTTAAAATGTGTTAATTTATCGTGGCATCCCGTCCCTACCCCCTACATTGCAAACTGCCTGTCTTTCACAGTAAATATGAATTCAGTGTATACATACCATAACTTAACATTTAATTAGTTTCATTAAATATTTAATTGTCTTTAAAATATAATTCGAAATTTATTTTTTCCTTTAAATTTCTCTTTGATTAATTTGTCAATTTTTGCCAGTTTTTGCCACCCAGTTTTTTCCTTGCCGTTTTTTTCTGGTATTTTCCACCCTTGGCAAAAACCTGCCAACCCTGGAACCGAACTAACAGACAGACGGGCATGTTTTTACATAAAGTATTGTGAAAGTACTCGTATGATTTCATTGCGAAATAATACATGACAAGTGAAGCCGACGTTGTGTCAATTTCGCTGACTTAATGGTGCTGGAAAAAATATGAAATCGCCAGAAATTGGAGCAGATGTTGTTGACACCCCTCTACTTTATCTTTTTATATCTTTTGTTATAAATGCATAAACCAATATGAAATTTGGTAGGATTGCGAATTAAACAATGAACAAGAAGTTTGTCGATTTAGATATTTCGGAATTAAACTATTTATTGAGACAAAACTGTTCAAACTCGAAAGCAGTCATTGATTTTACTTAATTCATCTTCAAACCATATTTATTCAAAAATTATAGTTAATGTATTAATTTAAAGTTTATAATTTATAAGTTTAAAATAGAAAACAATATCATTTACAAATAAGGTATATATACCCATTGTCTATAGTTTATCGTGTTGGATTAACTTTTTGTGGCGGTACTACGGTGTATTTGAGAAATCGTAGGGGTCGGGCTAGGTCGGTATATTTTACTGAATTAGACATGTATTTTTTACCAAATAGAGCGAGTGAAGTGAGCGAAAAATATTTTTAGCATACATTTCCAGTTTTGACCAATTTATATATTATGCCCATATGTGTATAGTCCGGAAGTTTTAGGGGGTCGCGCGCCGGGGCGCAGGGTTCGCACTGGCAATCGCCACTGTCGCCAAATGCGACAGTCGCAAAAGTGGCAAGACAAAGTTTCAAGTTTTGCGATTTTTCTGGCGACAGCTTTCTTTGTCCGAATTATTTACTCTTGAAATGACGTAAGCGACAATTTAGCCTCAGCGGTCTTGCTGACTCGGTTAACCTCGACAGTTATCGTGCATGTATTGATTTTTAGTGATGCAAGAGGTAGGATTGAATTAACTGAAGCATTAAACTGAATGCGTATCGATAACGTAATAACATGCAACTGATTATATGGCCCAAGGCAATTTAAATTGCATGTAGAACAGCTTTTTCTTTAATCGTCGATACCGGCAATTAATAGAAATGTGCCATGTTTGTAACAGATTAAGGATAAGATCAAAAGATAATTAGAAATCAAAACATAGTAAGTATGCAGTGTTTTCAACACGTTCATGTTTAAATAAGCAAAAGTCCGTAATTAAACAGTTTGTGACGACAATCGGTATGAAATGTTGAATTTGAAAAATGAAAATTCACTTGTCAAAATGGCCAGTTCAGACATAAATACTCCTTGTAAAAAACGTTTTTAGATTCTGATGACGTCTCTTCTCCATCTAATATGCTCAAACTTCAAAGTTCTTCAGTGAACCGAAATTTTGAAGACTGTTGGAAGTTGGAATTCTTTTGGTGTATGAACAAAATATATAAAGGCTTGCTACTAATTGATGTTTTCTGTATATTTTCATTTTCCTTGCCAGTGTACCTTGCCTTGAATAAGTTATGCCATTGTATTTATATGTGTATATTCATTAATATGTATCATATAATATTATTTATAAGTAAAATAATAACATTTATACATTGTTAAATGTTTATTAAAAAACAAAACAATGTGATGTTAGTACACATATTAATAGTGCAGTGCTAATATATATTTCATATTTAGGATTTTACAAAAGGAGTCCTGGGACTCCTTCCCCCTAAAAAGTTGGAGTCTCAAATAGAAAAGAAACAAGAGCTGTCGGAAGACAGTGAACTCGACTTTTCCTGTGCTTGTCAGAGTTACTGGCAGTTTGTTTCTAAAACAAGAACTATGGAAATTCCATGAAAACCAAATTTTTCTAACGAAATGCATTAAAGTCAGCACATAAATAAAGTTTTTAGTAAAAGTGGCCTTGACTTTACCCACCCCATATGCAATCCCAAGCGAGGTCTCGATATAAGTAATCTATGTATGAAGTTTCATTAAAATATCTCAATGCATTCTCAAGTTATTGATCGGAAACCGTTTTTATATTTTTAGTAACAAGTTATTGATCTGAAACTGTTTTTCTAGTTTTCAGTAACAGTGACCTTGACCCCATCCACCCCATATACAATCCAAAGCAAGGTCTTGATATAAGGTATATGTGTATGAAGTTTCATTAAAATATCTCAATGCATTCTCAAGTTATTGAGCAGAAACCGTTTTCTATTTTAGTAACAGTGACATTGACCTTGACCCAATATGCAATCCCAAGAGAGGTCTCGATATAAGGTATGTATGTATTAAGTTTCAATAAAAATATCTCAATTCGTTCTCAAGTTATTGAGGGAAAACCGTTCTTCTATTTTTAGTAACAGTGACCTTGACCCCACCCACCCCATATGCAATCCCAAGCGAGGTCTTGATATAAGGTATGCATGTATAAAGTTTCATTAAAATATCTCAATGCATTCTCAAGTTATTGAGTGGAGACTGTTTTTCTATTTTTAGTAACAGTGACCTTGACCCCACCCACCCCATATGCAATTCCAAGCGAGGTCTCGATATATGGTACCTATGTATTAAGTTTCATTAAAATATCTCAATGCGTTCTCAAGTTATTGAGAGGAAACCGTTTTTCTATTTATAGTAACAGTGACCCTGACCTTGACCCCACCCACCCCATATGCAAACCCAAGTGAGGTCTTGATATAAGGTATCTATGTATTAATTTTTATTAAAATATCTCAATTTGTTCTCAAGTTATTGAGCGGAAACCGTTTTTCTATTTTTAGTTACAGTGACCTTGACCCCCACCCACCCCATATGCAATCCCTATCGAGGTCTCGCTATATGGTATCTTTGTTTGCATTTTCATTACAATAGCTTAATCCATTCTCGAGTTAGGGAGTGGAAATGAAAAGTTGAGAAACTAGCTTACCAAAAAACTTAGCTGTCCATATAGCTTATATGTAAAATTTCTAAGTGTAAAAAGGTCCATAATTTTGACAAATTTTAAACTAGAGTTATCAAAATTGGCCCATGAGTTCGTTTTAATTTAGGGAATAAGTATTCTAAGTTTGAATGAAATCCCTCTAGCCATTCCTGAGAAACCAGCTTACCAAAAAACTTGAACCTGTCCATATAGCTTATGTAAAATTTCTAAGTGTAAAAAGGACCATAATTTTGTCAAATTTCAAACTAGAGTTACCAAACTTGGCCTATAGGTTCATTTTAATGTGGGGAATGAAATCCCTTAAGCCATTCCTGAGAAACTAGCTTACCGAAAAACTTTAACCTAGCTCAGACGCCGACGCCAACACCAGGCCGGGGTGAGTAGAATAGCTTGCCTTTTCTTCGAAAAGTCGAGCTAATAAAAATGTAAGTCCAGCATGTGACGCATGACATTACCTGATTTTTTAAATATTAAACAATATATAACAGTTCTTATAATAATTATTATTATTATTAATTTATGTAATAATAATGATTATATGTAATTCTTTAATGATCGTTTCTAATAAAACAATATTATTACCAATGTTTCACTTTAAGCAGGTAATTGATGGTCTAGCCTTGTGAGCTGCTTTGAATGTCCTGGTTATTAAAAATGTATGATGTGGTTGATTACAGTACAGAACAGCAGGCATGCACACAATCATAAGTTACTGTCAAACTTGTAATTGGAAACATGTGAAAAACACAAAAAGCCAGACGAGGAGTAGTTATTTTGGGGATATTAAACACCAAAGTGTGTGTGTTTGCATGTGTTTTACAAATGTTTGTGACATGTAGAATCGGCGACAATAATTTGTTTGAGGTCACGAAAATATGTGACATTGCAAAATTTTGAACTTACATTATCACCAATATTGTTAAATTTATGTCTTGTTATATATATAAAACACTAGAACGTTCCTTAATGTATGTTTACTGATCGATGTATAATCCTGTAAAATTTGGCCCTAGATTTTCGTATGAAATTTCTGTCAAAGACAAAAACTGCTATAATTGTATTATTGACACAATTTAAGTGATATTCATGAAATTTGATATGCAATTTCAGTTAATTAAATGTGCTGAAGCTGTTTTTCACTCATTTTAACAATTCTGTTTGATTTAGGTTGTCAACCATGTGCTAATTGTTCTTTTTTGTGGATGCCTGTTGTCACATTTTCGCACATTCTAATGAACCATAGGAATTAACCAATGAAAGTTAACAATAACTGTCTTGAATGGTGTGGGCGGAGCTTAGAGACTGCTTTGGGCAGAGCCAAGTGACTTGACTGTGACAGCTTCAGTGTGTACTCGGGGCCGATAATTGATTTTATCGCAACTACTTTTAGTAGTTTATTGCAGGCATTCATGTAGCCTCAGGGTACCAATTCTCTAACAGTACCAACGTTTTATGTAACAGGGTATGCACAGTAAGCAGAAATGCATGCGTCCCAGGACGTTTTGTCTAGTTTTGACAAGCGTCTTTTGAAAAAGTATGCGTCCAAATATGTTTGGTTTTGCGTTTCCGAGATCCCTGATATTCCAAAGTCACTTCTTCCTAAAGTTTTGGGCTAGGATGATCCCTGTATTGCAACCATTACGAACCATGGACATATTTTATTGCTCACTTGTATAAGAAATATGCTATGTTTTGTTACTTATTTAGTTATTAAATTGAATGTTATTTAAGTACATTGATTAAAGAGATATATGGTGTTGTGTTTATTTATTGTATTCTTCATTAGGAATAATTATTAATGCATTACAGTAACAATTATGTGTGAAAATATAAGTTATATATAGTATAGTTATATATAGTATGTCACCCGAACGTCTCTAACTTAAAAATTACGTGCGATGCCTAACTGGCTCAAAGTTTTCACATTTGGCAAAAAAGTGGCGACAACTTCAAAAGCCAGAGAGAACCCTGGGTGCGCCCCCCCCGCCCCCCGGATCCGCTAGTGACAGGACTGCTTTCAGTAATTTTAATACATGAAATGAATACAGTTTATCCATGAAATAATATTTGTAAACACATGTCGAGTAACTCAACTCGAATAAAAATCGTCTGCAAGACTAAATGTGATAAACAACTTTATAATCTTCCACGTTGACTTACTTCGAACAGCCGTAACAATTCGTTGATATACCACTGACGAACTCCTAGTGATTTACCTAGTGCCGCCAGCACAACAGTTATTGTCAAAATAACTGTTACAATAAAGAAAACAATGTACAAAATGGTCATTAAAAACTGCTCCATTTTTATGTATTGATTAACTTTTTAGGTCAATATCATGAAAGGGACGTAACTCTTGAGCCAAAATAATGTACCGAATAATAAATAGCAATCAAAGCGCTGAAAAGGGTAGAGAATGTTGGTCAAATAGTAACCCGACAGAAAAAGCAATAAAGAAATTTTTCACAATTCATACAATATAAATGTGTATTTAAATTCTAAAAACACAAAATAATAATGAATAAAAACACGAAGAATATATGTAATTCTATACAGTAAATTTGCTCACGGCGAGTCGTTACTTGTATTACCTTTTTGACAGAACACAAGTCACTGTTTTAACAATTTCTGGGGTGACACATATGTATAAATTGAAAATGTACATGTACTTTCCATAAGATGTGTACATATATATTCCATTATGTCAAACCCTTTTGAGGACTTAGACATGTTTGGGATCTTGAGTAATATCCAGTGTACATGTATAACCAGAACACGAGATAATACTCAAACACGCATAATTTGCGCTAAGAAAATCACAAGATCATACGCAGCCAGGGGCCAATATGTTAATTGTGTCGAATATGTCTCATATTTTATTATTATTATTCGAAATATTTCACAATAAAATGAAAGTGCATTCCATTTTGTGAATGGAAGAAAGGAAGCGGTTTATGTAACTACAGCTAAATTTCGTTATCTCGAAGTCGAGGAGAAATCGAAATAACTTCGACATATACGAAATTCGACATAATTACCTGAATGCAATATCTTTAAACTATTGGATTTAAAATAATTGATAAGTCGTAGTATAAAATAGCGATACTGAGTGCATTTGCCGATACTGGACTGTAAACCAAGGATCATTTACTTAATTAAAATACACATTAAATAACTTATATTACACCTGTTACAAGAAGACGAAAGAAGAAATGACTGCATTGTGTGAAAAACTTGGACCATGCCCGCATACGTCTTACCGCATGTGTCGCCACTTCAAGATAAGCATGTACAAATACGTGTAAATTGTATGTAAATGTGTAAACGTGTTATTCTAGTTGGGATAGAAAACCACTACTAAATAACCTAAAATGTCTATTTAAAAGTTAGAGAAAGCCGTATTAAACGTATATTACAACAGCGATCTATTAACATGCTTATTGATAGATATTTGATAATATGATGTAAAAATTAATGAATTGTTTCCACTTTCCACTTAAAGATACCCGCCAGTTAATGGCATTGTTATGTTATTTACATACGCATGTAAATAACACACAATGTCATTAACTGGCGGATATGTATGTCGTTCCATTACGAATATCATAATACAATAGACAATTGTCCTTTAGCAACGTGCAATTGTCATTAGCAACACGCAAATGTCATTTAGCAATATGCAATTGTCATTTAGCAACATGCAATTGTCATTTAGTAATGTTCATGCATATAGTGGCAGATATACCCTTACATAGTATAGTTCATATGTCAGTCATGGTATTGTAACGAGTATAACAAGAATAAGCCCTGTAGGTCTCGGTTCACTATTAAGCAGTTTCCATTTAGGTAGCTGTCATAACATGCCGTCCGACGCTACATTAAAGTACTCAGTATATGTACCGAATCTATTGTTTGTCGTGTAAATAGTCAGCATCAACAGCATTATTTAAAACATGCTTATAGTTACGACCCTATAAATTAATGTACATGGACTTAGACTTGTTCAACCTCTACTAGTTTTTTTATGTTTATGCTGATTTAAATATGATTTGATTAATAGAATTATTAACAACCTCGGTTTATAAATAAAGATGCGTTGCAATATTTTTTCGAAAGTCACAAAACCAATCGATCATTTTTGCTTTATTTATTTTACTTGATTTATAACAGTACTGTAGGGTAGCATCTTTTACGCAGGATCTTTCGTTGAGGCAGTGGATTGGGTTTTCACCGGGTTAACCTCGCCAAAATGAGTATTCCAGACAAGACAAAAGGCGACTTCTGGCAAAATATAGGCAAAACATGGCACTGTCAGACGGGTGGACCTAATCCAATGACACAGTTGGCACCACGAAAGCCATCTGTTCTTGTTCGGGTAAGAAGAAAACACAATGCCGGTGACTCTAAAGTGGTGGGGTAAGGTCAGCGATCTTTCTAACAAGTAACAGTAAAACGGTCGACAGACGATCGTGTATTCTGCAACGAGGTACATTGGGAAAAGGAATTTGGCATACCTTTATTTTTGTATCTATGTTTGAATTATTGATTCACATTTTACACAATAGCGGTCATCGACGTTAAGCGGTGGACCGAGTCTATCAAATTTTTGCTCGGTACTGCAAAAGTTGTAAGTAAACTGGATCGGCGGTCCAGCAAAGAAATTTCCCTTGATAATTTTGATACCAGAAATCCCTAAAAATGTTTAGCCAATAATATTCGGTAAAGCGAAAATTGGCTTATTTGGATGCATACTTTTATGAAAAGACGCCATAAAATTCAGTGTCAGATTCTCTACCATTTCCGCTTGCGTACGCATGTTTTTTTTAAACAAAGAACGCCTACACAGCAAGAAACGCACTCTCCTTCTGCATCAGCGGGTCAATTACCGATAAAATCTGTAAGCAGCTAGATTCAGCGAACAGTTTATATAGTACTGACTAGACCTGTTCGATGAAGCCAACCCCGTATCGAAAGTCAACCAGAGTTGTAACATATTTATGTCACGCTATAAATCCATAAATTTGAAATTTCTGGAGGAAATCATTACATATACAAGCAAGTCGATATAAACTTATGACTTGTGGCGTGTTTTGAGAATCGAAATTGTCAAATACATCGAATAATACCTGAAAATAACTGTCTGATTAGCACACAGTGTACAATTATGCTGCCATTGTTGTTTTATCACGTGACTACAAGATTTTGATTTGGATATTTTCGGATCGACCTTTACCTTTTCGCGTGCTGAAATTGTAACCATGGTTTTTGTTTTCCGTAATGCATTATATCTGTTCAATTACTCATGTCTGATCAGCAAACATATTATATTAATATTGATGTAAGTGATGTTTCATCTATTATTCTTTTGCTAGATATTTAAATTATAGTGTGTTCACAAAACAATCACCAGTGAAGTAAAAATCCATTAAATGTCAGTTTCGTTTCAGGCTGTGTTTGACAACAGTCACAGCACGTGTTCTGTTACTAAAAATAGATAAAAAAAGTCACATGACCGTGACATCCTGTGAGATTCTCATTTGACAAATGTCTTCTATGTGACTGATTTCGTGATCACGCCCTTATTGTTGGTAAAGGAGAAGAAATTTGTAACACATTTTCGTGCATGTTGTTACCTGTGTGTTTGTAACACCCACATAATAAATAAAATACTACATACTAAAAAAAGTCAGTATATTATTGTTTGCAAAATGTTTACTTAAAATATGAAATGGGATGTTGACAAATTGTGTTTGCTGATCGCATAGAATTTTAGATGTGTAATGTCAATGGTACGTCTTCATTTTGTTTTAAAGAAAATATTGCTATGATTACGTGTGTTTTCTAATAAACGAGCTATACAAAAGTATAACTATACAATGATTACACCCAAAAACTTATGCTGCCACATTTTCACGAAAGTTAGCATTTTTAAGTCAGTGAAAGTAAAAATGTTTTATTACTCAACAATGGAATTTTTTAAAATAATTTTTGGACACAGCATTTATTGTTAAAGGAGTGGGTGGGGAGGGGTGCTTTGGTAACAATTACTGGGACCCCAACTCTTTAGGAGTAGGGAGTCCATGTTCTACAATCCTAATTTGATCTGAACATTCAAGTAAATTTCGGCCCAGTAACAATAATGCACCTATCAATATTTCCCTCCGAGGGTGGGGTGGGGGAGCGACGGGAATATAGGTTACTTTAGACTGAAAGTGATTCCGAACAGGCAGGAATTTGACGTGCCAAATGATTCTTGGTCCCGGGAAATATTGGGCTCCCCCAAGCTATTTCATGCACTAGCAACTCCCACTGCGGGGATTTAGACACAAATGGTTGGCTTTAGGGTGAGGAATTAGACCCAAAACAATAAAATGAGTCAAATTCCACAGGGTCAGCCTGCCGACCCCCTCCAGGGGGAAAATATTGATAGGTGCATAATGATTGGAAATAATATATGTTTGTGTTATTCAGTAAATACACAGTTCCTGGGCTGTCATATGGACCGACCTATATATCCACATTTTTTCATTTATTCTTCAGGGTACCCGCTGGATATTCCTGATTACTGGTATATTCTATGGAGGAGCCAGATTAGGTATGTTTAATTTTATTGTACAATTGTTACTGTAGCCTGTTATGAAATGCTCATTTAACATAATGATTCAAATTCATTTTATTTATTCTAGGTCTCTGTAAAAGAATAATAAAAAAATATTGTAATAAAATATACAAAATACATTTAATTAATTATTTAAACAGTATAAGAAGCGTTGCCTGTTCTATTAAGCATGATGTTTGTGTAAAAAAGTAAATCGATAATACCTGTATGCAAATGCCATAAAAGTATGGTCTGTTAATTATAATTTGCCAAAACTTCATGTAACAGGCCAGTGGCCACTTAAAAACATGAAGCTTGCAAGAATAAACCTGAATTTTTCCTGGAGCTCGTACAGTTTAACTGGCTTTTAGGTCTTAATGTCAGTGATGGACATTTACAGAGACTAATGCATTTATAAAACATGTGCATTTTCAGCTTGCCTGAGCAAAAAACAAAAGCCTATCACTGAGCTCCACGAAACTTTGGAGGCATTCTCTCATGAACAGTCCAAACGCTACAAGAGGGAATATTCTGAAAGTAAGTTTGACTGTTTAAAAATACTTGTAAATCATAATGACATTAGTTTAAACTTATTTATATTAGCTCGATTGCATCGAAAGCCTTAGGCTTATAGAGACCGTCTTGAGTCCGTTTCCTGGGAAGAACCAGTAATTGGTGTTTTAAGAAAGATCTTGAAAACGCTCCCTGAGTGGTGATCGAACCTGGGACCTCCCAGTTGCAAGGCTGACACCATATCCACAACACCATTACGACCTCTAAATGACATTGCAAAAAATGTGTACAGTAACTGAAAAAGCATTGCTTTAGTTTATGTTCTTTTATCATTATAGCAGATTTTATTTTATTTAGCCACAAATTTGAGCCCCATGACTACGAAAGTTCACAATCTCAAACTAACTTAACATATTGAACAATGAGACTGGTTGTTAAATATCAGCGAGACTGGGTGTTTTAATATCAGCTTTTAATTTCATTGGCTGATATGTTAAGTTGAGGCTTAGTTGGAAATTTAGAACCTATATAATCAAATGGTCATTTCTTTAGGAGTTTTTTTCTCACCTGATGATTTCATTGCCGACAGGTAATAAACTCTTTATATTCTGTGATGTTGCAGAGGAGTTGTTGGGTATCTACTATGAAGTGTTGGGAGTGGACAAGGCAGATGACCCTAACCAGAAGCATTAGAATACCAGATCCCATAGAAGTAGTTAACTATATTCCTGTTGGACCATCAGACAGACTATGTTTGAAATGTGTGTCTGTATCGGACCATCTAACACAGAGCACAAGGATATAAAATTGTGCGTCTGAATTGTAAAGAAATCTGAAAAATATTTTTAACAGTTTAAATTATTTGTTACAAACAAATGGTAAACATACAAGACAGAAACAAAATACTATTGTTTAATTTTACACCTCGAAGGAAAAGACACATTTTTCTGTGTCTTTGGAAAATTTGAAATGGTTATGAGTGTGCTGCAAAGTTGTTTGATTTAGTTTGTACTAAATAGAGAATATTGCAATTGCTGCGTTTGGCTTCGTATCATTACTTTATATAAATGAAGTACCTTGTTTACATTGATTTATTTGTTACGGTTACCAAGATTTTACAAGTTTTAGTTCTTATAATGTATTATATTACAAAACAAAAAATTCTGTGCTGGGCTATATTGTACATGTACATTTATGGTACATAGTCCCTTCATGGGTGACATTAATAGAAACCAATTATGTTGAAAATGGTTTAGATTCATTATGTACAAACATACTGTGAAGTTTGCATAGCTTATAAAACGATTAAAAACAATTCCAAAATCGCCTATCAAGTTACAGATAACAACTTACTTTCGTTCAAGTGTACATGGATCTAGTAGAATAATTTGTGTATCGTCAACACCGAACGTTGCCAATAAACGTTCACTTATGTTTTTATACCCCCGGCATTTTGATGCGGGAGGCATATAGTGATCGTCCTGTCCGTCCTTCCGCCTGTGACAAGGTTAAGTAGATTTTACCGCTTTGCCTAGCACCAACACCACTTACTACAACACTTGGATACTTACACAGTTGTTGCTTATGACCATTCCCTATCCACTCCTATCACCCAACCTCTCTTTGACCTTGACCTAATTTGGACTTCATATATTTCAAAAGTGCTATTTTTGGTTAGCTGGATGTTACCGTTTCGTCTAGCACCACCACTGCTTACTACACCACTTGGATATTTACACAGTTGTTGTGTTGCCTGACTAGGCGACATATCGGTGTTACTGATGTCGGCGTCGGCGGCCCCTTACGCTTGTGCGGAGCATAACTCTTATATTAAAGCTATCAACATGAAACTTCATAGGTAGATAGATCTCATTGAGGGGAAGTGCAGTGCACAAGAACCGTTACTCTGCACCTTATACTTTTGTTGGAGTTATTGCCCTTTGTTTATTTTTATACTTAATTTTGTTGGGAGCATAACTCTAAGACTATGAAAGCTATCAACTTGAAACTTCATAAGTAGATAGATCTCATTAAGGGGAAGTACAGGGCACAAGAACCGTTACTCTACACCTCATACTTTTGGAGTTATTGCCCTTTGTTTATTTTCATACGCAATTTTTGTCCGGAGCATAACTCTAAGACTATTAAAGCTATCAACATGAAACTTCATAGGTAGATAGATCGCATTGAGGGGAAGTGCAGGGCACAAGAACCGTTACTCTGCACATCATACTTTTGGAGTTATTGCCCATTGTTTATTTTCATACTTAATTTTTGTCCGGAGCATACCGGTAGCTAAGGCTATGAAAGCTATCAACTTGAATTTTCATAGGTAGATAGATCTCATTGAGGAGAAGTGCAATGCACAAGAACTGTTACTCTGCACCTCATACTTTTGGAGTTATTGCCCTATGTTTATTTTCATACTTAATTTTTGTCCGGAGCATAACTCTGAAACTATGAAAGCTATCAACTTGAAACGTCACAGGTAGATAGATCTCATTGAGGAGAAGTGCAGTGCACAAGAACTGTTACTCTGCATCACATACTTTTGGAGTTATTGCCATTTTTTTATTTTCATACTTAATTTTTGTCCGGAGCATAACTCTAAGACTATGAAAGCTATCAACTTGAAACTTCATCGGTAGATAGATCTCATGGAGGAGAAGTGCAATGCACAAGAACCGTTGCTCTGCAAATCATACTTTCGGAGTTATTGGTTTTTGTAAATTTTCTTACTTATTTTTGGGTCGCATTTTTGGATTTAATTAGTCTTTTCTTTGCAATTAGCCAGAGTGCAGTGCTTTTGAAGATTTCAATAAATCGGTTTTAAAAAATTAAAGCATTAACATTAAGTGCTTCTTCATTTGGATGTAAACTGTCAGGCGTCACATCCGACTCGCGGAGTTCTAGTTACTTATGACCGTTCCCAATACACCCATATCACCTAACCTCACTTTGACCTTGACCTAATTTGCATTTAGAATAATGCAAATGGGCTGTTTCTTGGTTTACCGTTTCATTAGCACCAACACCGCTTGCTACAACACTTGGATACTTACACAGTTATTGCTTATGACCATCCCAAATCCACCCCTCAGCACCAACAGGGGGCATGTGTGTTTATCCAGGGGCGTAACTGATGGTACTCCTATACGCATGTGCGTATAATTCGTTAAGCTCATGTGAAAAAATAAAAATGCTATAAACTTGAAAAATGCATTAAAAATACTGTCCGCAGGGGGTAAGGCAAGAAGTCATGACTGGCCGACTGATAACATGTAGAGAAAGTAATAATCCTCCCATTTGTTTTACGATTTGTTATATCCAGTCTGAATATATACATATACATACGCATGTGCATGGGATATCCTTTGTGAGCAATATATTAACAATATATTAACGCGTAGGTATACTACGGATTTGTCCGAAACGATTTGTCATAGTCACCATTATGTCCCATTATGTTATGCGTGATGTCATAAATTATATATTCTATACGGCTCGTTTCAATGGCCATTTAACTTTGCTGTAAACTTTGGACATGGTGACTTGTTTTCCATCCTATGTTGAGTAAATAGCGCCTTTAGCCATGGCAGTAGTTTGGATGAAAAGCAGAACATTTCACTGCTTACTGGGACCAGCTTGGCACGGTGTTCATGATGTCACATTTTCATTAAATGATAAAACATGGAAAGATGCGTCAAACGCAAGTAGCGTGTTCACAGCTCATAAATGGCTTCGATATTCTGTCAGTCAGGGTGGGGTGTTTTGTACCTGTTTTCTTTTTCTTTTTTTGTTGGAGAAAAAGATCCTGGCCGTAAAGCTCTTTGCAAGGTATTAGTCTCGGACTTTAATTGCAATCTGTATTGAGTATTCCGTTTGATTAAGTTAAACGATAATTGTACATTATTTATTTATACATTTATGTGATGATGAGGAAGGCTGGTTCCTCGGGGCCGAGGATTATTGAGACGTCTCCGGCACATTCTCTGGTGGTTGTGTAGACCACTGCTCGAGTGGCACCCTGTTACACACGCTGGGCAAGCGTACCCTTGGTCAGCGGGTATCTGAGCTGCTGTTGCTTTCCTCCGGTTGTGCTTGGCTTCAGCAGCTTCCCTTCTGGCTTCCTCAAAGATCTTAGTACCTTGCTTTGTTAAAATCTTCCATCTGCTTCTGTCTTTTGCCATGTTGTCCCCTGGGATGCCAACTGCACTGAGTTCGCGCTTCATCTGATCCTTGAAGCGCTTTTTGGGGCGCCTCTGTCACGTTTGCCCTGGCTTATCTCTCTCCATAGAACACAGCTTTGGGCATTCGTGTGCCCTTCATACCTGACAGGTGTCCAGCCTAGCGGAGCTGTTTGGTCAGAAGAATGGCTTCGATGCTTTGGACGTTGGCTCGCTCAAAGACGTCTTTGTTGCCACATAGTCACGCCACTTGATGCCCATGATGGCTTGGAGCATCGTTGATGGAATCGTTCCAGAAGCTTTACTGGTTTTCGGTATAGAACCCATGCTTCACATCCATACAGTAGAGTTGTGACAACTTCAGCTCTGTACACTTGAATCTTTGTTGATAACCGCAGGGACTGTTGAAACATCGCCAAATGCATCGGAAGACGTAGTTTTCAGCTTATCGTATGCCACACCGGTTACTCAATCAAAATATACGGCGTTGTGTAGTTGTTCTGGCTGTCATGCCAGTATTGACAGCAACAGCAGAACGATCTTTTTCGACCATACGAAGAGTGAACACGTGCCTGAGGAGTACGATTGTACTGAAAGGTTGTTAGGCCTTGGATTGATGAACATATGTAGGGAAAACGACATCGATGCGGAGCCAGGGTTTGACATTTCTGCGAGCTGCAAAACGTGTCATTATGTTTAAAATGTAGACCAATCCAGTTATCTATGGTAAAATAAGTGCTTTAATTGGAAAGTGTTATATTTATTGTGCTGTCAGTGAAATTCAAATGGACACTTTATTTTATGTAAAGCAATAATTGTAAATACTTGCATATTTATGTATTTTCTTACAGACGAGGAGACACAAAAAAAGACCCGTATTTTCTAACTGCGTATAATCAAAACACGGCTAGGTACGCCCCTGTTATCAAATACAGAATCTTGTTTTCTACGTAATTGAGAGTGCTGGTTTTGTTCTATCTACTTGTGCACGTGTATATAGGCCATGCACAAATCCGGTTTTTGATGAGATAATGGCTTCAGCAGGTTTTAACGTAAAGGATGCTGAATGGTACAAACAGGTGCGGGTGTATTTCTCGCTTTATTTTCATATACATGTAAACGAAACATAAATCTAACGAAAAAAAACAACATTTAAAAGTACTTCTTGTTGTGGAAAAGTATAACATCCAAATACACGCAGTGTAACGGTACACGTTCTTGCATTTCCATGAAGGCTAGATGACTGGTATTAGGCCTATCATTTGTATAAAAAACGCACACAGATTCTGATTGAGAAGCGACCTATTTTTGAGCAATGTATAGCTCGGAAACTAAGGGCAAGTGAATTTGTGCATGATAAATTTTACACTTTAAAGATCTTTAATCAATTATCATCTTTGATAGTAAGTGCAACAACACGCATTTTTAAACCAGTACTACATACGTTGTTGTGTTCTAAATAATCAGTGACATAGAAAACTAAAAAATAGCCGATGACGTCATCAACCCACGATGTCTGGGGAATTCCCGGTTCTCTTGTAGTAGTAGAGGGCCACGTGAGTTCCCTCGCTGACCGTGTAATACCCCGATCCCTGGCTGTCGAAACACACCGCCTCGCCTTGAAGTTCAATATTGTACGGTATGAGAGCCGGCAGTGACGCCATATGCGCGTAATAATCACCGTCGGGGATGTACCAGTAGTAGATTTGTAAGTATGTCTTCACTAAAACCTGAAAGTAGAGTTTTGCCCTTACTGACTAATAATGCGCTGAAAAAAGCTCTAAAGATGCACACATTAAGGTGAACACAACATTTTTATAAAATACGTAAAACGTTGACTTCCCATGGTAGTCTTCATTTTTCATGTACATATTCTTTAAACTATGATTTATTGACCATGGTAGCACAGACACGGCATGTCAACATTTACATAGAGCACTATTCTACCACATATTCGCATTTTAAACTTTTGTTCCAAAAATTTATGCAATTCTACCCATGAATTGTTCATTCGTACCTCACGTCCATCAGGCGAGATATCTCCGCCCACGGGACCTACGATCCATGATGTCATATTGAAGAACACGCCCTCGTTCACCTGTACGCGGTGGTGCGAGTCCCAGGCGCTGCTAGGGAGACGGACGAACTTCGGATGCTTGCCGCCGCCCACCTTTGACACGATGTATACCTCCGCGTTGTTGTCCACCATGACCGTCTCACAGTCATGCTCGTCCCAGCTTTGATGTAATAAAGGAATAATTTTCAAGTGATCGTTGTTAATCTGCTATTAAACAACGGTTTTGAGTTCTGATAATAACACAGTGATATGAGGTTTGGATGCATAGGAATTAAACCATGAACGAGGGCGTCATTCAAAGAAATGACGTCAAATGCGGGACTACTTGTTTGCGTTGTTTATTTCAGCATAAACAAATGACGTCACTGAACAATAATTCGCGAGTTGTAGACTAAAATACCTAAACTCTAATGTTGATTCCAGGGGAACGTGTATAGTACTTCCGTTAGCGTGAGCCAAGTCGTCAGCGGGCTCTTGTATCTTATAAATGGTATTGGCGTCCATTCCCGCATTTCCGCCGGTGTCGGCGATGTAGATGCAGTGGCCAGAAGTTCCGTTGCACGGTCCGCAGGCGATGTCCTCCCAGTCCTGCGCATGCGCACCGTCGATTTCAATTGACATGAGCCTATCACCGGTAACAGCGCTGAAAGCCGATTAAAAAGTTATTTAATAAAAAATCTGCAGTATGCAAAATATCTCCATATAAATGTACAAAAAGATGTAAATTTACTTCGATAGTACATAACTAAATTCGTTTATTCAATATCAACGAAATTTTCTTCTGAAAAATCAAATTAAAATTTTGCCCGTCACTGTTTTACTCTTCTTTTTCCAGCAATAAACACATTTGTTTATGTAGGCCTACTGATAAGCCAGCAGAATGCTGTTTGGTTTTGCACTTTTCGCTATTTATTTTACGAGTATTAACGGTATGGACAATATCTGATGCAAAGTACCGGTAGTACCTAATTGCAAAAATTCTGCTCTTTCCACCCGAGTCATTGTGCGTGTATAAAACATCCGGATGAATTCTGCTCGCGCACAACCCGGATGCTTCGGTTATATCGGCGCTGTTCAGGCGAGCAACGATGGACCCTTGTTGAAATATTGGAGCTGAAATCAAACGCTTGTGAAAAGTGGGCTCAGAAAAGTATTGCTTTACAAAGAAACTGTAACTTTTTTACCGACCGAGCTTCGAGTTGCAAATATGGCACACGAAATTCACTAATACATCAAGCAACATATATATATGAAGCGTGTCGTGGGCTTCATGAATGTGCAGTCCGCACAGGCTAATCCAGGACGACACTTTCCGCTTTCATGGTATTTTCTTTTTTAAGGAAGTATCATCTAAACATAAATCCAATGTAGGCGGAAAGTGCCGTCCTGGATTAGCCTGTGCGGACTGCACAGGCTAATACGGCCCTACACTTTACGCATGTGCATTAGGTCCGGGTTTACTACTACACACTACACTCATATAATTTCCCTCCAGCTACCTTGCTGTATCATTGGACCGAATATGTATTACTAAAATAATTGGTATTGAACATTAAATTATTTAAAATTAATTATTTTTAAAACAATATAGCCATGAGCACTTCTCTATGTCTGCCACGATACTCTGCTGTGTATGGTGGTTAACCCCGTGCCCTGGGTATGGAATCCTGTTCACTTCTAATGTAGATCCTGAACCTCGTACACCAGATAATAATAATAATACTAATACTACTAATAATAATCATACATGTACTACTACTACTACTACTACTACTACTACTACTACTACTACTACTACTACTACCACTACTACTACTATTACTACTACTACTTCTGCTACTACTACTTCTACTTTATATAATATAATAATAATAAAAATTAAAAGAAAATAATAGGAATAAGAATAAGAAAATGATAATAATAATACATGTTATAAATGCTATAAATGTCTAATATCCAATCATACCTTTTCTCGAAAATTCTACAGACAGAACCACGTGTACAACACGGAACAACAACAGGATGGCTTTGACGTCCATCTGACGATTTAACTGTTCGCCAAATGCTCATGCATATACATGTACATGCATTTCAACGTATATCTTATCATAAACCTTCAGGGCAGTTTCAGAACATATAAATAGGATCTGACACCAGTTGTCATTTCATACCATGTTTTATTAAACGAGTTCAGGAATTCTGATATTAAAGTAAGCGAGCCTTTGGCGAGTTTACTAACGAATTTCCTGGACGAGTTTAATACAATATAGTATGAAATGACAACGAGTGTCAAATCTTTTTTATCACATGCTTTAAAACGATTTGAAACCTTCCTAATTTTACCAAAATAAGTTGGTAAATCCTCAAAGTTGTGTACTGACGTGACATCATTTAATGTTGACGACGTCATTTCACCAAAATAACGTCATGCGATTGGTCATTTAAAGAATGTGTAGCCAATCAAAACGCTCAAAATGTTATCTTACACATGTTTAAGATTTATAGGATCTGACACGAGTTGTCATTTCATATCATATTTTATTAAACGAGTTCAGGAATTTCCTGGACGAGTTTAATAAAATATGGTAAGAAATGACAACGAGTGTCAGATCTTTTTTATCACATGCTTTTGAACGAAAAACATGCGTCTAATTTTACCAAAGCATGTCGATAAAACCAAAAAAGTTTTACTGCATTGAATTCATTTCATGTTGACAACGTCATTTCACGAAAATAACGTCATGACGTAAAGTGAAAAGTTTGGTGTCAGTGAAAAGAAACTGACATCTTAACGTTACTCTTATATACGTATGTCGCTTTTACATTAGCATACTTATGTTTGGTATGAAATTAAAGGGAATAGATTATACTTAATGTTTTCCAGATAATCTGTTGCATAAGTGAAAAAAAAAGTTAAATATATAGATGTTGTTTATGAAAAACTACGCAAAAATTATACTGAAATTTGTAACAAAATTATCCAGGCATAAATACAGAAATTTGCTTATTATTTACAAGTTTGATGGCAAATGTTTCTACCCAACGCAAAATGGCCGGCGTAACGGAAGAAGGTAAATTGTGAAATATTACCAAAATTAATGACGAAAAATGGGATACCCCTTTTTTATGTGTGTGAAATACATGTTTTTATTCACGAAATTTCATTTATTTTTAGATATGAAATACATCCGAGCTAAAATTTATTTCACGAAAGTTAAAACTTCTTCTGATAGAATTTTAAGCGTTTATTATTGATAATACCAGGTCTTAAAAATTGTCCTCTTTTGCATATAAGCGTTGCGTGCGCAATTAGTGTTGAAATGTAAATGCGATATAGTTAAAAGTATACGTAGATAATTCAAATTTTAATTTATTTCCGAAATACATCTAGAATATTGTTTGTAAAACTCATAATTTATTTTTGAGATATTGAAAAATATTAATTATACACTATGCTTTATCGCGTCGGAAAAAATGTCCTCTTGACGTTATTACGACGTTTTTTAACGTTTCAAGATACACTTCTTTTATGATTTTGCAGAGCCGCCAACCCAAGGTACCTTTGCATATTATCGCTGGATTAAGCAATCAAAAAGGCGAAAAATAAATCAAAGGCACTATGAAAAGAAGGAAATTTCAAGATCTGACAAAAGGACAGAATTATCACAAAGTAAAGCCGCCATAACGAAAAGAAACCAAACATTGAAGAAACACGATGAACTCGCCAAAAAACTACAACATAAAAGCAACAGAAAGAAAATCTACATCGGTTCCGTGAAAAACAAAAGTCACAAGATACATGTACTCTACAAGAATTTAAACACAGGATGGAAAAAACACGGGCGATGAAGACATTTAAATCATCGATGCCGCAAACACCGGGGCGTAGGGTTTCGTTGTTGAAGACATATCTGCAGAAAAACTCACCGACTGTCAAGACTCTTGAAAAGATGAAGATCGTGAGATCACCTGAAGAGGTTTAAACAGACTGTGTCGCCGAAAGTGTTATTAAAGACATTAAGACCATGCTAGATACCACCAAAGAACAGCGATCTAGTGAATCACTTTTATAAAGTAAGCTCATTTTTGCGGCAATTAGTGGAGAAAATGTGCAAGAACAGAAACAAAGGAAAGAACTGGCAAAGGCAATGGGAGTAAAACGGAACAACATGACAGCCGGTAGCCGGATACGCACTCGTATATTGAAAAGCGAAACATCATGTTGGAAGCTGTCAGAAAAGAAAACACGAAATAACAACATTTCAGATGAGCACAAGAAGCAAGCGTATCAGTTCTGGCTAAAATCTGAAATATCACGACCAACAGGAAACAAAAAAGACATCAAGCGCGAGAGACTTGGAACCCGTGAATTTGTAAGCCACATTATTCACATCCTTGAAAAAAGTCAAACTGAAGTTTATAACGAATTCCGTGCTACAAATCCAGAAATAAAAATGTCACAGAGAACATTTGAACGACTGAAACCGTTTTTTGTTCGCTCTGTAAGGCCAGGAGATCGCAACACGTGTCTATGCCGCTACCACGTGGAACTCAAATCGGTACTTGAATGCTGCATGAAGGAGCATAAGAAAATATTGGATTGTGAAAAGGATCATACACTGAACTCTGAATATCCCATATTTCGGAACGCAAACGAAGCGGTTGCATCAACCATATGTTCGAAGTTAGATTCGGATGACTATCATAAACTCGCATGTTTAAAGAGAGAGAAAGTGCGATCTTTATGGTGTGTAGAATTTCAAATTCATGGAAGAGGAAAGAGGAGATAAAATGGTTGACTGGGAAAGATTTGAGTACGTAACTGCTCACAGCAAAGGCAGTCAGGTCCGGAAAAACTTATGCTTGTGAAGAAAAAGCCATAGGCCAAAGAACTGTTATCCTACTTTCTTGATATCCTGTCTTCATTTCCGGTACACCAGTTTCAAGCAGCATGGCAGAGACAGCAACTTATATGTTTAACAACAAATCTACCCCATAATGACTGTGCAGTAATTCACGACTCCTCAGAAAACTACAGAATTGCTGGGAAAGACGAACTGCAGTCGTCATACTTTCAAAGAACGGAAGTGACACTACATGTCAGCATCCTATACCGCCATGCAGTGTTAAAGGTTGATGGGAGGGATAGCTCCACGGAGAATCCACATATCGTAACGGAGCAGTTCCTTGTGTTCAGCAATGATGATAGACATGATCACCACTTCGTACACAAGTAAGATTTACTTTCTATACATTAAATACAATTATACAATTAGAGTTTTCTCAGCCGCTCATTCCCGGTAAAAGTATACATTTACTGTCAGACTAAAATACTTCATGAACATGAAAATAATAGCGATAATGCACATTATATTTCCAATGTCTTAGCTTTATATACATGTTTGTTTGTACCACCTGAGACACACTAACTACGAAATCAGAATAGGATGTACTATACAAAAACTAATAACACAACTTATTTATAACATTTATTAAACAGAAAATGCAAAAAGTGTCAGACGGATCCAAAGCGCTTGCCAGACATTTTGTCTCGCAGAATTGTTTCAAGTTTTATTCATTTCACAGTGAGCGTCTGACTTTTAATCTAGTTGTCTGACATAATGTTGAAGGCTGTCAGACATCGTGTCGCGATGTCTGATTTATATGTTACGATTACAACAATAATTACAAAACATTATCATTATTTAATCAATCAGATGACAAAATATACAGTGGAATAATTATCTCTACATTATAAAATGTATTTATTGTCTTTGTAATTAAAAAAACACACACGCCATAAATGTCATAAAATAAAACTACACTTGAATATATGTACATATCATATATAATATTTGTAGAGTGCAGTACATGATTAGAGACTATCTAACGTCCATCTCGTATCAAGTGGACACTATGCATGAGTTCACGGACGGATGTCAGGCACAGTATAAATCTCGACACTGCATGGGTGATGTGAGTTATAGCTGCGGAGACTTCGGCTACAGACAAGTAATACGAAATTACTTTGAGACGTCACACGCAAAGGGTAATGAAGTTCATTTTGAATTGTTTTATAACACATTGAATTACATAATTGTACGTTGTTATTATGTTATAATTATACCATTACAAGCAAAGTTGTTTGTTGTTGTTGTTTTGTGTGTGTGTGGGGGGGGGGTATATAGACGTGAGCTTGTCGGTCTGTTGGTTTTCCTGCTTTCCGGAAGGCTTGCCTTTTTCAAATAATGTTGATACACATGTGTAACATACTACAATACAGGTCAATTTCGACTTTGGTTACAAACCACTAAATGTTGACAGAGTTATGGCCCCTTTTCGACTTTATTCCCATAATTCATTCAATAAAGCATTTAATAATTTTACATTAATTTATATAAATTCATACCCGATATTTGTATATTAAGGCCCACAGGATGCCGCAGGCGGATACGTAAAGAGGCAGCTCAACTTATCCATACTGCGAGGTAATGCAGTAATTAATACGGCAAAGGACGCGTACCAATACGCACGTGACAATCTCGAGGCCACGAAGGATAAATCTGGATCTGCACGACGCATCTTTCGTTACATAGATACATCGCATGTGTGAACGAAATCGAGATCGTTATTTTAAACCCGTGTTGAACAAAACGGACATTCATCAAATTATTACAAAACAGGATGGAACTCTTACATTGCGAAATGTGTCATGCTACACGTGTGGCAAATGTGCAGATGGGTTATTTGACAGATGTACTAATTCAGAAATGACAGCACCAAGGAATGTGCGTTTAGACGTGACGAAGTCCGTGCCCAGGAACGAGCCTGTGATCGACAATTCTAACTGCGTTGCAGAGTGTGTCAAAAAGGGCGATCTAGTCGCTGTATATGCAGACGACATCGAAGAAGACTATTACGTTATAAAGGCAACGCATGATTTCTGTAAATTAAAAAACAATGAGTGACGATTGGAACAACTTCTTCTCAAAAAATACACCAGTCATTCGCGGTCACTACTACAACAAAACTGGGCCGTTGTCATATAGCATTATTAAGAAACGTACAATTATTAGCGCAAACTCGGTGCTTTGTGTTCTCTCTGATATTGAAGCAAAATGTAAATTTGTCATGCCTGAAAAAATTCACGAAAGTCTTGTTAATTGGGCCGAAGAATGCTCCAACTAGACTTTATGTTATAGACAATACTACTTTATGTAGTGTTATATGTTGATAGATGTATGGTGTGTTTCACATATAACTGTAATCGTTCTTTTCATATTTTGAGATTGTATATTCTTCTTTGTTGTTCATTCATGGTGTTGCTTATTGTTAATTAACTGTTATTGTATAAGGTAAGAATTGTATAGGATCACATAAAACTGTGTATTTATTACCATATGGACATGTATTTTCAATGTAACATTATTATCGTTGTTAGTATGTTAGATTGTACGCATGATTCTTACTTGTGTATGTACAAGAGAGACAAGACGAGAGCGCACTATAAAGCAAACAAAAAAAGACTATTTGTGTTAATGAACCCCTCGACTAAACAAGTGCCGGCTAAAATTACAATTTATAAAACATTAATATTAAACATTCTTACAATTTATGTGTAATGCAATGAGTAGCCGTCAAAATGTATAAATATTCATTTTAACGACGTTAAAACGGACGTCTTAATTGTTACAGTCATGACACCCAACTTTTGACGTTACGTCTCATGCGATTGGTCAGTCAAAAAATCAACAAATTTGTAGCCAATGAAAACGCTTAAAATGTTATCTTACACATGTGACGATAAAAATATTCGTAATGGTTGTATTACATGGAAAACAAGGTATAGCCGTCTAGCATTTGATAAAAATATTCGTAATGGCTGCATTACACGGTAAACAAGGTATAGCATGGGATATAGAGGATATTTGTTGATTTCGGTGTAAGATCGTATTTTATTTCACGAGTGTCCATAGAAAACGATATTTTTACGAGTGGCCCGGCCACGAGTGAAAATATCTATTTTCTATGATCACAAGTGAAATAAAATACGATCTTACACCCATCGACAAATTTTCTTTTTATTTTGGACAATAAATAAATCAAAAATTGCGCGAAATAAGCTTAAACGTCACAAGTTCGTGTATTCTGAAGTCATTAAATGACGACATAATTGATTATTAAACTGTCACTCGTTAGTATGGTGGGAAAAAGTGTCATATTTTGTGAGTCGTTGTCGCTAAATTATAATTTTGTTGAATTTTATAATGTGTTTTTTTTTGTAAACACATGCATGTACATACTGTACCTGTATATACATTTGCCAAGGGTTGTAAACCACTACTTGTAGATAGATGCTATTTATGGAAAAATAGTCCGTTTTATGTTATATTTTCACTGCAGTGAAAATATAAAATCTTATATTGTCACTACTCCAACAGTGAAAATATATAGGGAATATTACATGACTGTGGTGTTCCGGTGGCTTGTATCGCTCGAGTTGATTGTGAAACGCTGTATTCCACGAGCCCGCAGGGCGAGTGGAATACAACTTTACACAATCAACGAGAGCGATATACCCCGCCGGAAAACCACACTCATGTAGTATTCCATTTATTATATACCTCTTTCCGATCAAAACACCACCAGATACTGCCATGAAACAAACAAAATGATAACAAACAGTTCTAAAGAACGCGCATGAATACATGTCATGTACATCAATGACGTCATTCAAATAAACATGTAATGGCGTCATCGAGTCTATAAATAGAACGGGGCGTTCCCAATGTCGCTCGGAACGTTACGGAAATATACGATTCTCAACGAACGTAAAAGTAGTCAGGTTTTTCCAGCCGTTGAATACGGAAAATTATTTCACAGTGTGGAATACGGGAATTCTATCTAGCCAATTGTATTTTATACCGAAAATACACCAGTATTTGTGTCATATTATGTATAGGTATATAATTTTTTTTTTTTTTTTCACCAATAAAATTTGATACTTCACTGAAAAGCATATAATAAAAACGCATATTTCTGATGCGGTTCAAGGCGGATTCCAATGTATCGTGCTGCTCCCTCTGAAAATTGTTGTTTGCGTTTGACTCGATCCCGAATACGAATAATGTACTCGTATTCGGGATCGAGTCAAACGCAAACAACAATTCATCTCTGATTCTTCTCGCTGTTTATGTTGTTGGCTATTATCTAAGAAACAAAATCTGCAGTTTTATGCATTTCTAATGATGTACGTATATAGGTAAGTTTAATTAGTTTAGAAAAACTGGAAAAACTTGTCCGTAAAAAATGAATGACATATATACTTCTTACCGGCACTATTGATGGACTATACAGACTTCTTCATTTTCTTAAGAGACCATTTGCTTTAACACAGAAATACATATTTTGTATTATGTCGCAATTCGTGTAAATTGAACTGCTTCAGTAATAATCTGCAAGGGAGACAACCGTGGTCGGATAAACGTCATTCTAATAATTCTGCGTGCACAACTAACGAGAAAGAAAGCCTTTAATAAACAAAACAAAACCGTGTTCGCCAAGCAGAAATAAATACGATAAGATCTATTTAGTAAACGGGCCTGTGAATAAATTGCGGATCTATATTTGATTGTCGCCTCTATGGCGTACCATTAGGTCATTCATTGATAGGACCATAATTGAGGTAGAGGCTGGTAGGACCTATTAAAAGCAGGTATATTGTTCTTCCTATATCCGTTCAAGATCCTTACAGCGCTTATTATATCTCCCTTACAAATTCATACGATTTGACCGCTGCCTACACTTCATTAATATGAGTTAGATAATTATTCTAGATATTCAATAGCATATTTGCTAAAATTTCTCTGAAGTTATTAATTTACTATCATAGTTATTGTACCTGCTTCGTATAGGTCCTACCAGCACCTACCTCAGGTACGACCTGGTCGGACCAGGTCCTATCGATTTAGGACCTAATAGTACGCCATAATCAGGTCGGATCTGAGGTAGGGGCAGGTCCTACCTTCTAATGAATTTCAGTCCTTTAGTGCGCAGTGTTACAACCTGTGGTATTATTAGGTCCTAAATTGGTAGGACCTGGTCCGACCTGGTCGGACCGGAGGTAGGGTCTGGTGCGACCTCATTTAAACAGTTACTACCTGGTAGGACCAGTCCCTGCCTCAGGTCTGACCTGGTCGGACCTCGTTTGTTGAAATTATGGCCCTCCAGTTAGGACCTGCCCCTAACTCAGGTATGACCTGGTCGGATGTGCTTCTACCACTACGACCAGGTCCTACCAATTTATGACTATATATAACATCAGAAGACGTAAACAGTAGCGGTGTACTGGAGGGTCATAAATGTCACAAACGAGGTCCGACCAAGTCGGACCTGCTTCGAATAGGACCTACCAGCTCTTACCTCATGTACGACCTGGTCGGACCAGGTCCTGTCAATTAAGAACCTAATGGTACGCCATATTCTAACACTCTGCGCACTAAAGGGTCGAAATTCATTAGGAGGTAGGACCTGCCCCTACCTCAGGTACGAATTTAGGACCTAATGGTACGCCATACGCCTCCGTATTTGTCTTTGAATTAATCAAAATCTCTTTGATGTTGACGTTTAGAATGCAGTCAAGCGTTCAATATCTCACATGTCGGAAACTAGTCGAATCTCGCGAGAATTCGGCGGCGTTTTCTCTGCCTACTCGTTTTGTGGATCAACGGAAGACCCATCTTTATTGTGTTTTTTAAAGATATAAATGCATTCTTTGCAGCATCGAAACAATTTCCTTCGGAAAAATGTATACATGTGCTTGATTAGTGTTCTGAACAACACCAAATACATGTATAACGGTAGTTTTCTATTTAATTTACGCAACATGTACTTCAAAACGTGTGTTAAATTGTGTCTGTTAAAGATGCATCCGCATTCATTGCCGCATGAAATAACCTTGACTTATGTACATGGTTAGTCCTCTAAATTAATCCAAATATACATGTAGGTTTCTATGCATTATCTTCAAAACGTGTATTAAAATTAATCACTTTATAAATACGATGGTTGGTCGCGTATGGACGTTTGGTCGTCTGTAGTTTTAAATAACGAGTTTTAAATTCAGTGGAAACATTGCGAGGTAATACGGTAGGGGATTACACGTTTTTTCCTGATTATATTTCGATGTGTATTGAAATACCAATATTATGTTTTGATAATATTTTATCTGTGGACCTCTTGAACTTGCGAATATTTTTGCCATAAAGAAGAAGCAACAGGAAGATTTAAGGAAGAATTAAAGTATATTATATTATTTTGTTGGTGTTTTTTTTTTGGCACAACGTATGATGTATTGTGATGCTCTCAACCAACTACGGGAGCGCCGTTTGTCCGTCTGTAGTAATACAAGGGCGCGCTTCTGCCTTCGCTCATAGTGTAATATCCGGTCGCCTGGGGGTCGAAGCACACCGCCTCCCCTTGACGTTCCGGCGTGTACGGCAGCTGCAGCGGCGATGACGTCATGTGTGCGTAGTAATTGCCGTCAGGGACGTACCAATAATACACGTGTTCGTACGTCTTCAACAACACCTGGAACATTGATGGAAGTGTAGATAAAATGTCCCTCATTGTAATTACTATATGTTACAATTGGTCAACCTGTTAGAATAGTAATAATGCATTGTTAAAGATTCGTCTATTCTGGGTTCTGCTTTGTGTGGTTTAATGGATGACTGAGGCTCAATGTAGCAAGTGGAATATTAATACCATTTATTCTAATGCACATCGTTTATTTCGGGTTAAAACCACGTTCAGTGATGCAATTTCGTGGTGGAAACGTGCAGTATACGAACTGATTACGTTGTACATTATGTTTTAGATTTCTACTATTCACGGTCGATTTCTAGAAAGCAATAAACTTACTTCGTGCCCATCAGGCGAGATGTCGCCGCCAACAGGGTCGTTGCTGTTTGTCGTCACCGGCAGGTGCACGCCCTCATTGACCTGGACCCGGTCGTTGGTTCCCCACGCGCTGTGCGGCAGATGCACGAGCTTGGGATGGTTCCCTGCGCTGACCTTTGACACGACGTAAACCTCGCCATGGTTGTCCACCATGACGGTCTCACAGTCGTGTTGGTCCCAGCTAAAGATAAGGCATGCGATGTGAATGATATCTAGGTCATTGTCAGTCTTCACGAATAATTTGTAAATCAGTGGACTCTCGGTCCACCAAGCCAGCTAAATAGACTGGAACAGACTACATTTTAGTGGACCGTAGCTTGGAGATTTTCTTTCACTCTCTTGTATATTCAATCGTTTATAAATAAATAACTAGAATTGGTTTTTAGACTTTCATTCTCTCATTAACTGGAAAACCATTGGTTTTTAAGGCATAGTCTGTGGAGTACGACTAGGGTGTTTAATATCTTAGACAGCATCGTGCTCATAGAAACGAGCATCATGCTCGTAAGGTGGAGCATCATGCTCAATGAACGAGCATTATGCTCAGTAAACGAGCATCTTGCTCTTTCGGCCGAGCATCATTCTCATAAGATCGAGCATCATGCTCGTCAATTGGAGCTTGACGCTAGTTTTTGGAGCATCAAGCTGAGTTAGGCAATAAAGACCCTCTTCGTACGGCCTTGTACTATTGAGCATGATGCTCAGTAAACGAGCATCATGCTCGTAGGATCGAGCACGATGCTCAATTAAGAGCATGATGTCACTTTTATCTATTAACGACTTTAAAATATTCATCGTTGTGTATATTGTTAACCAATATTGCTTAAAGCCCCGGCCACACTGTCACGATTTTGGCTACGGTAGCCCGTGATTTATCATGGACGTGTTAATCCTGATGAATCGGGATTCACACGGTCCCGATTATATCTTCCTACGTATATCTACCATTGTTTTAGGACGATACTACGAACATCAACGACACTTATAGGTTTCCGCAGCAGATTCACAACGGTTTCAACAAGATATGATACGATCTGTTGCGGTTATAATACGCTAGCGTCAGGTATACGCTACGGTAACAGACGATTGTTAACGTTTCTCCTAAGATTTTACTAAGATTAAAGAAGATTCATCACCATAAACCTACGAGTAGCCAATAATTATAACGCTACACTACGCTTTAAGGCGATTTAGACATCACGATCCCTCGTGAATAAACGTGACACCAACGTAGGCAAACGTAGTGAGTGAATAGTAACATCGCAATAAACCCTACATGCAACGCGACCCAATCGTCGCGTTATCGTGGTCCATCGTGTATATTCGTTAGTAGTCATGATAGTTGTCGCTAAAGATCCTACTGGAATTTTAACAAACCGTAGGGGAAGCGTAGAAATTCGTACCATATACGTAGCAAAACGTACCCTAACGTACTACAGTCTTGTAAACGATGGCTGTAAAAATAAGCCAGATTGAGATACGATGGCACAAGGATTGTCCTTCGTTTTGGATAAATTTAGCGGCGCTGTGATAAGTCACGAATTTGAACATGTTTAAATCTGCCGTGTCGCTGCAGAAACCTACATGTGTCGTTGATATTCGTAGTCTCGTCCTGCAACAACCGTAAGTATACATAGGATGATACAATCGGGACTCATCACGATTAACACGTTCACGATCGATTGTGGGCTATCATAGCAACAGTGTCACCGGGGCTTTAAGTAACATTCACACTTCCAAGATGCGCGACTGACGCAAATGCGAAGGACCTATTACAATTACATTGAACATATGCACCGACAAAATCAGCACCTAAATTTCAAAGTGGACTCCAATGGAACATGCATGGTGCCCCCGTTGCCATGGATAAGATCTGCAGTCGGCTCTCGTATTTTGTAGATAGTGTTCGCGTCGCCTCCCGCATTGCCACCGGTGTCAGCGATGAAGATGCAGTGGCCGGAAGAGCCATCACACGGTCCGCAGGCAATGTCCTCCCAGTCCAGCGCATGCGCACCGTCGATTTCAATTGACATGAGCCGAAGTCCGGTGGTAGTGCTAAAAGAATAATTTTCTTCATCAGTTTTTATATATATCATCAGTAACACAATTACTGCATGCAGACCCATGTAACTTCTGGTTACTCACAATACGAAGTCTACTAACTTATAAGAGCATTCTGCACCCTGCTCCTTTTTGGTTACCCCTGTTGCCCCTCTTGGCTTGTCAATAGAGAATGATGAAATTTTATAGGTTTTAGTTGTGCAAATATTCAATGATAAATGAAATGGCTGTGTTTATAAACCTGAACTGAAAGAATTAAAATGTTAAAAAAACCGGTACATTTGTACAAACGAATATATTAGAAAATGTCAAAGAACTGGCCCCGAATTTCCAGTGGCCCTTCCAGCAAAAGCCTCTACCTTATCGTTTCCTAGATCTTTCAATACCCTTATGAATATATGAGAACACGCAGTAACCTCATTGCAAAGATTCGGTTCCTGTCGCCGGAGTCATTGTGCGTGTACAGCACACCCTGGTGTATCCGGCTCGCACAGAGGCCGGAAGCTTCTATAATAGTGTTGCTACTGACGTGGGTGACAACCGATCCGTGGCTAAACGTGGGAGCTGCAAGCGGACATTGTATTACATTTTTTCTAGGGATTTGGTGGAAGCTGCAAGCGGACATTTTACATGGCAGCCATTCTTGGGATTTGTTTCTCAGCTGATAGATCGCTGTTAGTTTTGTGCCCACGTTTACTCAATCATTTCGGTCCTCGACTAACACCGTATATAGAACTGATTTTGTTTGTAAAAGGCATTGATCAACACCTATGACTTTCTAAGCCATGCCCTATCTGTTCAGTCTAATAGTACATAGTACATAATAAGAATGCTTTCTTAAAAGCACATCTACAGAAAGTCCTGAAGTTTGGAGTCACTGAACGCATTATCAGTCAATTATTGTCAGTCTGTTAACTATGGAAGCGTCCTGGTGCCAGGTGTAAAAATAAAAATAAATCAAAATTAATCAAAATTAACAAACTTATCTCGTGATTCGACTTAGTATCTCGTAATTACGACATTTTAAGATTATTATTAAGATGTAATTTACGAGATAAAACTGTATAAAAGCCACATGTGATAGAAGCAGTATTTCAAAGATTGAAATAGTATCGTGACCTTACTTTCATCAGACGAATTAATATGGACCTTCACATTCGATCGTTGTTCGAATTGGGCTTAAATTATTCCGAAATTCTAGGATATCTTGCAGAGAATGGCTTAAAAATTAGCAGCAGTAGTAGTTCTTCTCCTCCTCATCCTCCGCCTCCTACTACTACTACTACTAATACTTTTACAACCACTACTTTTACTACTACTACTACTACTACTACCACTACTACTACTGCTACTACTTCTACTACTACTACTACTACTATTGTTACTGCCACTGTTGCTTCTGCTCTGCTGCTGCTACTACTACTACTACTACTACTACTACTACTACTACTACTACTACTACTACTACTACTACTACTACTACTACTACTACTACTACTACTACTACTACAATTACTACTACTACTACTACTACTACTACTACTACTACTACTACTACTACTACTAGTAATATTACTACTGTTACTACTTCTATTACTATTACTACTACTACTACTACTACTGTTACTGCCACCGTTGCTGCTGCTCTGCTGCTGCTACTACTACTACTACCACTACTACTACTACTTCTGCTGCTACTACTTCTACTACTACTACGACTAATAATAATAATAATAATCATAATAATAATAATAATAATAATACAACCACTATTGCTACTACTGCCACTGCCACTGATACTGCTGCTACTGCTACTACTACAACTGCTGCTGCTGCTGCTATTTCTACTTCAACTTCTACTACTACTACTACTACTACTACTACTACTACTACTAGTACTACTACTACTACTACTACTACTACTACTACTACTACTACTACTACTACTTCTATTACTACTACTACTAACAATAATAATAATAATAATAATAAAAGTAATAATAATAATATGAAAAAATCTTTATTAAATGAAGGTATCAACATTAGAATTATATCTTATGTATTTTTTTGAGATAGACAGACAGGCAGACAGTGTACTATTAGTACTATTTCTATCTACAATAGCCTGCTTATATCACACTTGGCTTATGCGTCATCACTACTCTCTTAAGTCGTAATTACGAGATATTAAGTCGTAATTACGAGATACTATGCCGTAATTACAAGATAAAAAGTCGTCATTACGAGATAAAAGTCGTAATTACGAAATACTAAGTCGTAATTACGAGATAAGTTTTCTAATGTTGAATATTTTTTATTCATTTTTATGTTTATACCTGGCTCCAGGACGCTTCCATAGTTAACTAATGAAACTAAGATATACATACATTTACACTAAGGTTTAAAAACTATAAGTCACGAAATAATGGAGTTTTGTTTAAAAGAAGCAAATCTAGGTCTTGGAACGACGCAATAGTGCTTTATCCTGATGGTGTTAGATCGCGAGCCATTTTGGTCGCCTCTCTTAGAGATTTACAGTAAAAGTATAATCAAAATAAAGCATGCTTACTGTATCGCCTGACAGGGACTGGACCTGCCCAGCACATAGCTATGGCCAGGACACACACGGCTACGTACAATACGAATTCCATGACTCTCCAGTCTTACTCAACACTGCTCAATGAAGCGCGGTCACAAAACTCACTTATCTCTATGACTTTGGTTTTAACCTGACCACATATATATGACACATTTTCATTGTTCACACCGAATGGATCATTTTGCGCATGGCAATAACGTTACGGCACGTTTCCATGTGCCCTAGTGTTACCAGTCATGTTTTATATATACATTGAATGTTAAAACATATAGGGAAACGTTCCCTACAGATCGAGAGTTAAAAAGCAGAAGATACTAACTGCTATTGATTTCAACGGCAGATAGTACCTTCTGTTAAATCGATATTTTACAAACATTTTGATTCTCTGTAAAAAGTTTGACAATTAATAGACTACTTGTATGTACACATATAGATGATTTTGCTCTAAACTAAGCAGTGGCATTTTTCTCATTATCATTGCAAGCGAGATCACTAGGGACGTCGCTGATAGTTGATGTTCTTATGGTGTCTGTGAAGTTAACCAATTTTCCCCATTAAGCCCATTCAGCCCATTTATAGATATCTGTTAATGGAATAAAATGTTCAACCAATTTAGCCCATTCATCACATTTAGTCTATTTATCTAAGCCCATTTAGGTACCTTTTCCCATTTATCACATCAAGTATATTTATTCTATTTAGCATATTTGTCTCCTTTATCCCATTTTCCCTTTAAACTCATTGATTCCATTTAGCATATTTATTCCATTAAACCTATTTATCCTATTCAGCCCATTTATCCCTTTAGCATATTTTTCCCATTTTATTTTGTATTGGTATGAGATGCATACGCGAGAAACATATATTTTCTTTTAAGGCCTATTTCCATGGGCCTTACGAGGACACAACACGATCTGAAATATATTAATATCGGCTTATAATAAAGGTAAATGTTAACGTATAAAGGTAAAAGCCTGTATTCATGCTGAGAAAAAAAGTATGTAATTAAGGTCTGTTTATTTTATTGTTTACGTTTTGACGACATATTTTTAACTATCTTGTATAACCTAGTCTTCACACCTACGTTTTCAGAGATGAATTTCGCAGATGAATTATTCGTAAATTCTACGGTGCGAGTTCGATACTCACTTGCGGTTTCAATTTCTTTCAAGAACTATTTTAGTTCATGATGGTTTAATAAAAATCTCATTATGTAGTAAATCATTTAATTAAGATGTCTATGTAGTATGCATTCCTATGATACAGTATGATTTATATATTTGCTTAAGGAGATCACTGTTTCATAGACATAATTCATGCTACAAAATGACAACAGACATGGTACACACGTTTGCGTTTGCATGTAAAATTTGCCTGTCGCGTTGTAAAACTTTTCCTTATTTGTCTTTGAATTAATCAAAGTCTCTTTGATGTTGACGTTTAGAACGCAGTCAAGCGATCAATGTTCCTTGTGTCGGAAACGATTTGATTCTCGCGGGAGTTGGAAAAGCACTGGCTTTCGTTAATTACTTTTACGCGATTTTACGTCGTTATTTAAGACAAATCCGCATTCTTTGATGCATGAAAACATTAACCATGACAGTGTATGTGCAGTTGATTTGTCCTCTAAATTAAACCATATAAGCTCTCACAAGGTTAACTTGAAAAAAAAATTCTAACCGATTCTTTAGAAACATCAAAGCTTGAAACGCGTATTAATGCTTCCATCGTTTGGAATAAATTATTGTATTGATCGGTTTAATTTGAAAATAACGGTAATAAATTATAGCTCCGACAGAAGAATTGCCAACTACAAAATGTGACCTACATCATTTAAAAATAATGTTTAGACGGGTATAACGTGTTTGAAAAACCCATTTGCTTTTTTTTCTTCAAATTAATGTTTTATATGTGCAACTCATGAACAAGAAAAATATGTTTGGTGGTAAAACTGAAATCAAAATCAACATATAAACACAATGTATATATTTATTATATATTGTGCGTGTTATAATATCATGATGATTTTATTAACGAGCAACCCGTCTGTAGTAATACAGCGGCACGTATTTGCCTTCGCCCATCGCGTAATATCCGGTTGCCTGGGGGTCGAAGCACACCGCCTCCCCTTGGCGTTCCGGGGTGTACGGAAGCTGCAGCGGCGATGACGTCATGTGTGCGTAGTAATTGCCGTCAGGGACATACCAATAATACACGTGTCCGTACGTCTTCAACAACACCTGAAGTAATTTAAGGCTGTTTAAAAAAAATTGTTCTCGTTGATACATTTTTGGTATTTAATTCAGGTGTCCTTCCGTCCTCATAATTGACTCCTATTTTACACGTTTTTTCCAATGTCTTCGTATGTCAGTTGTTAAGATGTCAACAACGTCACATCCTGGTTCTGATAGTGGAATTACATTTATGAGTCATGGATGTCCGTTAAGCAATTAAATCATATATTTAAATACATTGGTTTCGCGGTTGAAAACTCTAAAGCATGCATGGACATAATGCTGTATATAAATGCTAATAAGCCTGTCTTGTGTCAATACATTGTGAGATATATGTTCACTACATGTAATTACTTACAAGAACAAAATATATCGCTGATTGGTTTTGTGTATTTCTTTCGAATCTGCAGTGGAATATTTGGCGTCTCCAAATGGTCGATTTCTAGAAACCAACACTCTTACCTCGTGTCCATCACGTGATATGTCGCCTCCAACAGGGTCGTCCCTTGTCGTCTGCATAGACAGATACACGCCCTCATTGACCTGGACCCGGTGGTTGGTTCCCCACGCGCTGTACGGCAGGTGCACGAGTTTTGGGTATTGCCCGGCTTGGACCTTCGACACGAGGTAAACCTCGGCATGATTATCCACCATGATGGTTTCACAGTCGTATTGGTCCCAGCTAAAGGAAGTATATACATGTTTGGTAACGTGTTTGTCTTTCTTGGCTGTCAGACACGACGCCTTCGTAAATACACATACAATGTAATACTAGGTAAACGGTTTCTTTTACATTACGTCTTACCATATGTATAATACTCGATTTTAGTTTTATCATATTACATGCAGTACGTAAAAAGCTAATAAGAACTTAAATGTGACGAAACAATTAAAGCACATCCGTTTGTTTCATAAATGAATGAGACTATACCTGAATTCCAACGCTGACTCCAATGGGACGTGAATGGAACCACCATTGCCGTGAATTAAATCTACCATCGGCTCTCGTATTTTGTAGATAGTATTCGAGACGCCTCCCGAATTTCCGCCGACGTCTGCGATGTAGATGCAGTTACCGGAAGAGCCGTCACACGGTCCGCAGGCGATGTCCTCGTAGTCCACTGCACTCGCCCCGTCGACTTCAATTGTCATGACCCGACATCCAGTGGATGTGCTAAAAATATATTTTTCCTTTAACACAGAAGCTGTTTTAACATTTAAATTATTTCCATTTACCATAAAGTCCACAGGGGTTTCAATAAACACTGGAATAACGAACTTTGAATGGTCATTATTAAATCGATAGACTACAAAACTTACATTTAGTAGTATTTCAAAGGTTGTGCCAGTAACTTCTCCTCAGCTAATGGCTTTCTATTTATAGAGATTCACGAGAACTTTATATGCTAAACTATGTTCTCTTTAGTGTAAAAAGCTAAACAAATTATGTCATATTCGAGTGCAAAGTTGGGACATTGAGCAGTAATACGAATATGATTGAAATTGTAACGTCTATATTTAATGCGTATCTGCCAACTCCAAATTTTTTTCACAATATTGCGGTTACCTTACGGCATATATTCTGCTCCTATCACCGGAGTCATTGTGCGTGTACAGCACACCTTCATGTATCCTACTTGCACAGAGACCAGACACTTCATCAATTATGCTGCTTCTGAGATGGGCGAGCACTGTTCCGTTGACAAATGTAGGAGCTGTAATTGAGCATCAAATATGAGCGACCTTTTAAATGTATGAACAATACATTAAATTATTAATATTAGACCTGTAGGTATAATAAAATGTATTAGTAAATAAATAGACATGCTCTAAACAAACATATTTAGATAGATGATGTACACGTTTTAATCACAGTATTCCTTCGTGTTTCACTTTTGCTCCAGTGCGTTTAACAATTCGCCAGTTTTCCCTTTAACGCATCTGCTACAATGTGTTTTATTTTAGTTAGTTTTCAAATCTGATCGCAACCTCTCCAGCGTTTTTTTCCAAAACATTAGTTAGTTTTCCCTTGTGCTAGCTTCTGTTACAGTACATTTTATAATACTTTAGTTAGTTTTAATTTCACGGATTCTACTCCTGGATCACAATGTGTCTAACATGCTTACTGTATCGCCTGACAGAGACTGGACCTGCCCAGCTTCCCGCTATGGATGCACACACGGCGGCGAAATGTACTAAATCCATGACGGTCCAGTCTTACTCAACACTGAATGCTTTAACACATAAATGTTATAGTAACGCAGATTTTAACACATACCATACACGTTACAAGTGGTTAGTTTTCTTGTACCACATAAAATTCAACCGGTATTTAAATGATATTGTTTGCTAAGAGATTATTTCGCATTGATTGAATTCTATGCATGACTGGTCGCGAAAACGCAAATGCTATTTTAAAGGGGTTCTCTAACAAATTGTTAGAAGTTGCATCTTATATCAATTAGATTTACAATACATGGACGTTTACATTGTGTAGATTTCCAACATATTCGTCTTTTCACAATAAGGCCTGTTAATTCGGTTTAGTTTGACTTTGGGTGACTGAGGCAATACGTTACATAGCAGATTTTGTAAAGTATATATTGCATGGCAGAATATTAAAATATAACTACTAGAAGAGAAACCTATTGACAATGCTATTCAAACACATATTAATGCACGATAGCATATGTATATTTTCTGATATTTGTAAATCTGTTTGTTTGTTATTTCGCTTTGTGAATGGAATCTGACAACATTTATCAAACATGTCTAATAATGAGTGACCACATAATGATCAAAGTTAAGCTCTTTAATGAATCTGTCCCGTTACTTTGAATGTTTTATTTTATTTCTTGTTTGCGAGGTAGGGTAATTACCGGTAACTTCCCATTTCATTATAACATCTAAGATTGCGTGTGGTTATTTAAATGATTGCATTTAATTATCCATACCCATAATCCACAACTTTCTACAACTGTTGTCTTTATTCTTTTGTCGGTTCTTTTTTTTCTACTTTGACTAATCTTTTCCAGTCTCCACGACTAGTTCTTTTCGACCTTCAGTGTGTCCTTCAAGGAGTCCACTATTACTTCATTGGCACAGCAAATTGTCGCTATCTGAGTCATGATCCTTTCATAACATGTTAGGAAGGAACATGCATAATTATTCATTCTAACATCAGTTTATTGGCCAACAAACAGCGAAAAATGAAAAATTATTTTTTAAATAGTATTCAAGTAATTCGCAGACGTAAAATATCGTTTTCATAATGTTTCGGTGAAAACATAAATGCTTTCTATACATAAAATATATGTCATATATCTTTATGGAACAAACTTGATTGAGTTTCTTTAAGATAAATACACAATATAATACACATAAAAGAAATTTAAGCTTGACGTATTATAGATTGATCTTGTAAGCAATCTTGGAACATGTTTAACCGACACATGCTTTTATTACCACATCTTATCTAAAGTACTTTATCAGGTATGATATAGGTCTTGTATATGTCCAACGGGAAGACGAACATGACACGTTTCTTGTTCAACCTCAAATCGACATGTGTGAGATTAAGAGATGTTGCTAAATTGATTTTGTTGTTAAAAGCGGTAAGAAAAAATGTATTGTATGAAAGAACATGGTATTCATTTCTTATGCGCGTTTAGCATTGGAAACTCGTGAGAAATGATGCTTCGAACGAAGGATTATTGCACATATTAAATGACACATATTAATATCACAATAATTTTGTGTTATTAAATCAGAATAAATGAACCTATATGTGTGTAAGTGTTACAGAGGATATGAAAGTTCTATTAGAAATCTGACGTGCAAAACTGCCAAGAAATAGCCCTTATTATGTACCATGTATTTAAATTATCACACTTATTATAACTGTCTAGTAAAATGTCTTATTTATTTTATCAAATGATATTTTATCAGAACATGCTACTTTTTTTCAAATACCATTTTTTTTTTTTAAATAAGGTTAAAAATAATTGCCTACTTAAGCTGACATCTTTTTTTCACATATACACAGATATCAGTTACGAAATGCAACATGTTATTTTCATCATAAGATCTGAAATTCCCACCTTCAAAAAAATATATTGATATAACGCACTCTGGGTGAATTTCATATGATAAATTTGACATTATATTGTTTTGAAGAACTCAGCTTCTGTGTACTTTTCTCGAGTGTTTCCTATTTCTTATTTATGCATAGTCTACTAGTATTAATATAAATTGATACCATTATGCGAAATAATCACCATTACAAATGTACTTAGTTACCTATATTGTTTAAAAATATTTGTATAACATAACAAGTATACATAAATTATGAGTAGTTAACAATGTGTGTCGGCATATTACACTTTGAGGATATAGAGTTGCTCTATAAAATATGTTTTACATCCAACATCATCTGGTGTGTTGTATTACTTATCAATAACTTAACATTTGAAACAAGCATTACATCTGTTCTAGAGAACTAAACACCCGAACCCCGTGTTCTATTTCTGCGACATTTAGGCGACACACATTTTCGATGTACGTTATAACTACTCTAAAACGTATGACACCAATAGTCAAATGCTTTGTGTATAAATGCATGTCGAAGTTACGCAGACCTTGGCCCGTATTCACAAAGCTCGTTAGGGAAAACGTCTTAAAATCAGAAAATTCCTTAATGCTCTGGCTGTTTCGTGTGTAAGGTCTTTTTGCATGAACATGTTTTAAACAAGAAAATATTGCTAAGATGTTTAATATTTTAGCCATTTGTAAACAGAAATCATTTTATTTTCATTTCACATAGAAAAAATGACCTTAAAATTTTCTCTTAAGTACAACATAAGTCAGTTCAATGCCCACGTCTTTCTTTTTTTCAAGCATTTTTATTTATTTTCTTTTATCAAAATTCTTATAACATACAGTTTCCAAACTGTATTCTATAAAATAATTACATTTATACTGCTTAAGGAAATCACTTTTTCGTGGACATAGTCCCTTTACCAGATAATATGTGATATTTGAGAACAATGATTTGATAAACTCTTAGACTATTTAAATTAATATATGATTAACATTTGTGGAAACATTTATTCACCTCCGTATTTATCTTTATAAATCAAAATATCTTTGATGTTGACGTAAATAATGCAGTCAAGCGTTCAATATTTCTCATGTCAGAAACGAGTTGAATCTCACGAGATTTTGAGGTTCTGTGGTTAATCATTTAGCGTGGCAAATGAATACACATTATTATTGTGTCTATAAATGATACATCGGCATTCTTTGACTGATGAAGACACATACCAGTTTGTCAAACTAGCCAAATAAACCGCTCGTTTTCTATTAAACGCGATTTGTACTATACAACTTGCGCAAGTTCCCAAACCAGCGAACATTTTTTGTCTATATTTTTAAATACTACGAACGAGTTTTGTTTACCATTAACCTTTATTGTATTCTGTTTTTTGTATGTTGCATTGTGACGCTCTCAGCCGAGTACGAGAGCGCCGTTCGTCCGTCTGTAGTAATACAGCGGCGCGAATTTGCCTTCGCTCGTTGTGTAATATCCGGTCGCCTGGGGGTCGAAGCACACCGCTTCCCCTTGGCGTTCCGGCGTGTACGGAAGCTGCAGCGGCGATGACGTCATGTGTGCGTAGTAATTGCCGTCAGGAACGTACCAATAATACACGTGTTCGTACGTCTTCAACAACACCTGGAAAAATGTGAGAAGGACAAGATAAATGTGCATCTCAGGGTTCACGAAATGGTACATTTTGTCACTGTAATGTGGCATCCGAAAGTCATCCATGATGTAAAAATTGTCAGCTCTATTGGTTTATTGTCTCAACACATTGCTACTTAATCACCGATTCTGGTTTCTGCTTGTTAGAGTTTAATGAATGACTAGTGCTTAATGTAGCAAATGAAATAGGAAAACCTTTTTTTTTTTAATGTGCATCGTTTATTTCAGGTTCAAATTGCCTATGGCAAATTTCTTACCCAATTCGTGCGACATCTTAACGGATTACGTAATGTTTTTGGATCCCTACTATGGTCGATTTCTAGAAAGCTTTATGCTTACTTCTTGCCCATCAGGCGATATATCGCCTCCAACAGGGACGTCCTTGGCCGTTGGCATAGACAGATACACCCCCTCATTGACCTGGATCCGGTGATTGGTTCCCCACGCGCTATGCGGCAGGTGCACGAGTTTAGGATGGTGCCCGGCCTTGACCTTTGACACGATGTATACCTCGGCTCTGTTGTCCACCATGATGGTTTCACAATTGTGTTGATCCCAGCTAAGGAAAGTTTGTACATATTTGTCTTTCTTGCCGGTGTGACACGAAAACCGATATACAAATAGGTATGACAAGGTCAAGTGCTTTTACTTGACATGTGTTATGTACAATCGTATTTATTTATCATAAAGTTACATTTGAAGCTGGTAAGAACATAAACATCAGAATTAATGAGCCATAAACGGCAACAAATACACATACAATGCACAAGTGCATATTGCTTTACCTGAATTCCAACGCTGACTCAAATGGAACGTGAATGGTACTCCCGTTGCCATGAATTAAATCTGCAGTCGGCTCTTTAATTTTATATATAGTGTTCGCGTCGCCTCCAGAATTTCCACCGGTGTCGGCAATGTAGATGCAGTGGCCGGAAAAGCCATCACACGGTCCGCAGGCGATGTCCTCGTAATCCACTGCATTTGCCCCGTCGATTTCAATTGTCATGACCGTTAGTCCGGTGGATGTGCTAAAACATATTTTCTTGGCCATGTATCATGCTTGCAATACTTAAGCTGTTTGTATCACTTTTTATGCTTGCAATTCATAAGCTGTTTAAAGTTTTGCGTTCTTTCCGATTACCCTTATTTCCAAACGGGTTGTAGGCTATTAATAACAATAGGAATTTATAATGACATTTCATTAAGTTGCAATGGTCGTTCCTAAGAAGACAAACTGCAAAACAACAATAAGTGGCGTTTAAAAAAAATGCAACATACGAAAGTTTAAATTTAATATACACATCCAGTTTTTGTCACTGACCCCTCCTCGGCTGATGGCTTTCAGTTTATCGAGCTTCACGTGCATTTTAAACGCTTTACCGCGTGTTCTTTAGAGTAAATAATGTTAACATTTAAAAATGTGATATTCAAAAATGCAATGATTTTATGCAACTTTGAACATTAGGCGAGAGTTTGTTTATTTCTTTGTTCTCGGATCCGCCGACCCGATATTTTTCCAAAAGGCCCCCAATTTTTTTTAGAATGTACCCAATATCGTAAGAATTACCTTGTAAACGGGTTTTAACCTGTTAAACGGAATGCAAAATGACTACATTTTATGTAACATGCATTGTGACTGTATATCGCTGTATGATTCAAATGATCTGCTCTCTGTTATTTATACATCATGCAACACTTATAGTCAGAAGAAAATACTCAGTAAAAACAAATTAAGATCTTAGAATCATTGTATTTAATATACATTTATAATATTATATCAATATTATAATTAACAAATTTCATTGGTGTCTATTGAAATATTAATAAGATATATTCAGTTAGTTTTCACTTTATTAAACATGCTGTTATACATATAATATGGCCATTGCCCAGCGATATCTGACGTACTGTGTTTAAGTGGTAGCATATTTTAACAGTAGTTTTTATATGATAAATCCTGCCTTTAAATGTTACTATTATTGGTATTAATGTCATGTTAATCATGCAGTGATTAAGTTAATGTTGTGTAATATGATTTTTGAAAGTATTATTGCATACATATTTTAACATCACTGCCTATTTCACGTTAGTGAAATGCTGGTCATTAATTTACTGTATTCTTTATTGTTGTTTTTTATTATTTATTTATTTTTAAATATTTTTTCCTCCTCCAACCGGACACTTTTCCCAAAATGTCCGAGAACCAAGAAATAAAAAAGCTCTGGTCTTAATTGGAATATGATTGAAAATATTGGCAACTTCTATTACATTACGAGACAGTGAAGTCGTCATTTTGCGGCAAATATGGTTACCTTATGGCGTATATTCTGTTCTTATCGCCGGAGTCGTTGTGAGTGTACAGCACACCATCGTGTATCCTACTTGCACAGAGACCAGAAGCTTCATCTATAATGTTGCTCCTGAGATAGGCGATAACAGTTCCGTTTTCAAATGTTGGAGCTACAAGAAGACAATTCATAGTAGCCACACTTCGCTTTTTTAACAATACAAAATAATTGTATATTAGACATACATTAAAAAATATCAGTTAATTAAAATATAAAATCTATACACAAACATATATAAACATATTAAAAATGTGAAAAATGTTATGTAAAGTGTCACTTGTAATAGTTTCTGATCCAGTTTTGTTTTTAAAGCGTTTCATTTTGGAAGTTTATGCTCAAGTCTGTTTTACAAGACCTTAGTTAGGTTGGCCTAGCTACTTCAGTTCAATTATAAACCAAGTGAAACTCCAGCTGCGACAGCCGGAAAGAAGTCTTATTATCAGCACGAGGTCCTTTATTTATGGCAAGTAACCAATTGCCAAAACAACACGGCACAATACAAAAACACATAACAAACACAAACACAAATGAACAAAACTGGGGTCAATGCAAAGCATTGGGGACTTAAACCGGTTTGTGGGTACCCGAACTTGGCCCAGTTATATTCATAATACGTTGCAGGGTAAAAGAGATTAACCTCGTAGCATCGCAACTCAAATTAAACAGCAATGAAAGATAATACATTCTGATTTCCAATGCATTAGATAAGCTTCTGGCCAAATCTGCTTTACTTTACCTGTGTTAGGTTTCCCTTCTGAAAACTTCTGCACCAGTATGTTTTGCAATACCTTTGTAAGCTTGTGATAGCTTCTGATAGCTTCTGTTCCAGTGTGTTTTAAAATATATTACAGTCATTCCAGAATTAACGTACATACCCTTGTCCCAGTGATTTATCTTACAAAATCAACAAGATATGTTTAATATTCCTATGTTTATTGATTGTCTATCTCATAATCTCAAGCTCAAATATATTTTTGTGCCAAAACATTTTTCAATTATCAAAAAATGATGGATGGCAATACCGCAAATTCGCAATTTTGCGATGTCCCGATCACAGATTTACGGAGTTTTTTTTCTTCCAATTAAGTAACATTTGTAAAGTTGTTTTGTTTATGATAGCTTAATACATATATAATTTGAAACAGGCTATCAAAACTTGTTAAGAATTTATCATGCTTGAATGGTCTGTCCCGATGTTCATCCGTCAACTCCTTTACGACTTCATCAATCATGAAAGTAAAGATTATGTCCCTTCTTACAAAACAAGCGATGATGTCATATACACAACCGTTTTAAGCGCGAAAATTTAAATTAAGATGTTGATGCCGTTGGTACAAGGAAGAAAGACAAAAATATGCCCGCATGTCAGCAGTTGCATGAATATGAAAAAACTTGGTAAACTCCGTTCATGTGTTTTCATAAAACTGTTGAATTTATTGTTGATAAAAAACACAAGTTTATTAGCAGATTGACGTTCCAAACACATTAATGTATGTTTGTTTACAAAATGCTCAAAAACACAATGGTTATGTGGAAACAAGTTTTAGAATGTCAACTCCGTTACGGTCAACTCCGTTCAAAAATCGTAACGGAGCTGACATATTGGTAACAGAGTTGACAATAAGAAGACATTGTTTTCAATATGTATTGATTTTACTTTAATAAAGTAATTCCGCATCCTATTGGAATAAAAAAACAAACTCTACAGTACTCAATGGGACAGACTGTCAAGATCGTCATGCAAAATGCAAGCTTTTTCTGATAGAATGAAACTTCATCAGGTACGAAAACCAACTACGCGTAATTACATCGTAATCAGAGCGTATACAATTATCAGAGTACATAACTATTAAGTCAACGGTTCTAATGCATTGAGGTAATTTAGGCTGTGTGATTATACGAAAATGCCTTTCGATCATTGTCAATCATAAATTAAATGTAACAAATAAAATGTAAGCTGTGCGTAGCCTTATTTGCACTGTAGCTTAGCTTAGTACAGGAGACTTCTCTGTTTGCTAAAGTTATGTCTTAGCAGTTGTGGAAAGATTAGACTTAAACGGTTGTTTCAATGGTTAATCGATGGGCACGCATTCCAAGTTCACATACTGGGGTTCCCAAGTTGACATTTAGACTGCGAACTGTCGGTAAACTATGATTTTTCATGCAATACTATGAAATAGGATACAGGTATGTGGTATTTTTATGGCACAAAGTATTAATGTTTCTCCCCGCGGTTCAAAGATCGTTATAACAAGTGAGATGCTGCTGCTGTTTTTGTTCCTCAGTTTTAGGCTTCTCTGAATATCAACTTAAACGTGATTTGTCATTTTTTTCAAACACAAATAACTGTGATTTTGCAGTGGTGCAATGATCACAGAATATGTGTGTGTGTGTGTGTGGGGGGGGGGGGGGGGTAAGGCCTTTGTACTTTCCGCTATTAAACATTTACATATCTGTCTTCTATTTCTAGATTATCCATGACAATCATACTTAATCGAGAGATCGCAGTATGTCAACTTTGATATGCGCCTGCATCGATTACCACCCTTGTTGTAAAATATGGTTCTAATGAATCGAATTCCATTCAACTTCTCATTATTGCAATTACATGCATTTTGTATTGTCAGTGTTGAGCTTTACAATGTACCAATCTAAGATACATTAATGTTAATGTTTTTTTGTAGTGAAGATCCACAATGTCGTATTTGGCTTAAGTGCACATTTTGGTGACGAGATTGCTTGGGGTTTAAGCGGAATTCAACACTGTTCCATAAGAGCTGGACGGATCTGCTTGCAGTGTCAATATATATATGGCTGCATTAGTTGTCTTTGTTTGTTTGCAACATATGTTCCGTTAAAGCTATTTTTGTTCCATTCTAAAACTATATTGTTTATTTCAAGCATTTTTTTGCGAAACGATACATTCATAAAATGGTTTTGATGACATAGCTAGATGACACAGCTACAATTAAATCCATTATTATTTATACATGCGTTATGCAATAAGGAGGATAACCCATTTTTGACATTGTTTTCATTAAGTATTTATGATAGGTACACACAAATATATAATAAGATTGCTGTTCTGCTTATTTGCTATTGCAGAGTGGTTCAATCTCAAGTAAATAGCTATTTCCCATTGATAGTTTATGTGTGTTCATTTATAAAAACAAAACTTTACGATTTAATACAATTACTGATGTCAACTCCGTTACATAGTGTCAACGCCGTTACGCTACATGTCAACTCTGTTACGCGACGTTAAATGACTGCACTATGAGTAAGTATTTATACATCAATACGATAAACATTATTGTCATACACCGGCAATCAGTTTCACCATGTTTACTCAAAAAATGAGTAGGCATTTGGAGAAATATATTTTAATGCTAAATTAACCGCTATTTTTTTGTTCAATTTCTGATTGTATATAAACTGTCTACGTTTTAGGGGGCAAACAAGTTATATTATTATACCTCACTTGATTATTTCTCTATATAATGCATATCAACTGCAGCGGGCAACAATTTGATATGTCGCCCGGCAATGTCGCCCGATACCGCTATGTCGCCCGGTACGCACATGATACGGGATTGTTCGGTATAATAAAATTAATATTGACTTCCTTGAGGGTGACAGTGCGTCTCGTCAACCCTCGACAAACATTGTCGACCTCGGCTATAGCCTCGGTCGACAGTGTTGCCTCGGGTTGACAATACGCACTGTAACCCTCAAGGAAGTCAATATTTATATAATATATCTTTTTACACGAATATTCAGTAAAAAGGTACTAATATTGATAATAGATGGGTTTTTTGGCATAAAAAATCGGAAAAACGTAATTGTTTAATAGATTTTTGTTCTGTAACGGAGTTAACATTTTTGTGCTGTAACACATAAAAAATCTGAGGCTTAGTATAAATATAATAATAAAGTATATGTCCTTAATGTAAGTCTGTAATAATGTTTCTAGCTAATAAACATATTGGAAAACCAAATATTTGTGCTTTATACTACAGAATGTACTATAATTATGAAATGGCTCATCAGTTAATGTTCTTTTGTGATATTTATGCTCTAATGTGTTTACGATACCTTAGTGTTCCCTTGCGATCGCTACTGTTCTATGTCCACACTTCTTAAAAACATGCTTACTGTATCGCCTGACAGGGACTGGACCTGCCCAGCACAGAGATATGGGGATACACACGCCTAAAAATAATATAAAATCCATGGCAATCCACTCAACACTGAATGACGAACCACTAACACACAAATGTCCTATCTCAGTAGCGCAGATTTTAACATAAACTAGATACGTGGCATGATGTTAATTATCATAAACCGCACACAATTCGGATTTGATTTGTTTTGTGTCATTAATTGATGTTATGTATCAACCATTCATCGCATGGCTAAACATACAAGCAAGTTCATGTTTGCATGTTCATGTATTCCGCTTAACATATTTTGCGATTGAAGAAACTTGCAGACAATAATGCAGCACTTAATACTGAGAAGTAAGTTTATTTATACATACAGCAATTGACATTAATTATTTTTGAAGGAGGTTGATCCTTTAACAAAGTGCTGGAAATCGAATATTGTTCTAAATAAAGAGCTGTATAATATGAATTCGTAGATTTGACACCTCACCAACAGATACATTATTGTTCATGCGTCTTTTTTATTCAGTTGAAATTATTACACGGTATCAGTACCTGAATTTGGTGATTAAATAGTCAGTGCATTAATATGTTAGATAGTAGAATTGTGAAGGGCATGCCTATACTTAATGCTTTAAAATAACGGCGAGAAAAACACCGAATAAAACATTGCTATGTATCCACAACGAAAACTACGATATATTTGGATATTCTATATATTTATAAATCTTATTTTCATTTTATCTTTCACAAAGGCATTCCGGCAACATAATGTTGTCAAAGGTTATCAATTAAAGGTGACAACATTGTGTTCAAAGAGAAGCTCTTTAATGAATCCGTCCAGAGACAAATATTTGTTTTTATTAATGGTCATATGTGTTTCATAATTATATTGTTGAATAAGAATAGTGTTCAAGTAAAACATCTGACGTGTAAAACTGCCACAAAAAGCTCTTTATATCGTTCGTTCTTAAATATATGCAAACACTATTTATGAAATATATAATAGGTTATTCTCATATAAAATCTGAAATGTAATGCTTTCAAAAAAGCTATGGATATAACGTAGTCTGAATGAATTACTAATAGCTAACATATTTGACTTTTGATTGTTTTGAAGAGCGCAACTTGTATGTACTTCTCGAGTTGTTTTAGATATACCTGTTTTAGTTTTTCTTATTTTAAATACGAATTTTATTTCTATATTCTGATGAACCTAACATTTTCTGTGGATAAACGTTGATAAGTTTAACGACTTCGAAATATTCACCTTCAAACAGGCGTATTTAGTTACTTCTTATTGTTTCAAAAATAACTCCATAAGATAATAAGTGTGTATAAATTATTACTTGACAATTGACAATTAACTCTTTCACCACGGTCTCGTGGTCAAACTTCTTGAGATATATCGCATGCAGTATTATGTAATGTGTTCTATAACGTAGTTTTTACAATACTTAACATTTGAAAGAAACATTTCGTCTGTTGTAGAGAACTATTATTTTTACATCAACACTTGATGCTCGTGTTGTATTTCAATTTAACACTCAAGGACGCGTATCTGCGATATCTGGCTAGCAATCGAACATTTTTTATTTACGAAATGACGTTTTACAAACTAAGTTAGACCAATAGTCAAAAGTTCTAGCGCATGACAAATGTGGCACTTTCGTTGAATATAGCTTCAAATGACGGGCTGAAAATGATTACAAACATTGGGCCTTCTGGGGAATAAACATTGATAAATTTATCGACTTAATTATCTCGATACTCTTCGGCATCGTGAGCGGCAAAAGCATTGCATGACATGACAGTATTTATGATAAATATTTACATAATAAACTTCTTCAGATATTTAGATATATACATTTATTCATGTCATAGTGCTATTCATGTCATAGTGCTCACATGTTAAAATACAAAGCATAATATTAAGACTAATATTGAGATATATAACAGTTGAACACTGAATTTGTGTGTATCCCTTTTACTTGAACACAATTATATTCCTTCCTTTCAAACACATGAAGCGATATTTACAGAAGCATATACGTAACATATATAAATTGAATCATTTTTCCATTACTGTTACTCTATGAGAACAACATATCTACTTATCTTTGCTGGTATGAGAAGACCACATTTATGTATTATCTGATTCTGTTTAATATATATGACAAGGTGTCATACATTTCACTATTCAACACACGCAAACAATAGTGTTCAAAAACACCCGTTGATACATGCTTCAATATATTGAATCCAAATTTTAAACATTTACCTCGTTTAGTTGCCTATTATTGTACAAATGTACATATTATTAAAAAATACATTATTTATATTTTGTTTTGTATACAATTAATGTAAGTGGTTTTCACTATATCAAAGTTATGTCTACATAATTACACATATGTATTTTGACCTTATATGTGCAATCTCAATACCTTTAACTCTGTTTGCGATTAAGTATGTATTTATTTCGTTATTTTATTTGTCCCTCGTATATGGCTTATTTATCAAATTGTACCTTAATGAAGGAGGCTTTAAAATCTGTTTCTTAACTAATATGATATGTTTACTTGCTTTATTGTTTGCGATCACTAAAATTACAAGGCAACACCTTTAATCACTGATGTACTGATTTGTATCATATGTACTTCACAACTGCAATGCGAGCTATGCACCTATATGAGCTCTGCAGCAGTTGAGCTATTAATTTTTTTTCATGAAGGAATAGATATTTAATTAGGCAACAGTTTTGACGATTGTTTTAACAGAACTTTTCCCTCCCGCTCGTACGATGATGGCGTTATTGGAAAAATAATTTGGATATTATATTATGAGAGTGTTTCCCAAAGCTTTTAACGCACAGAGAAACCTTCTTTGAAATATTCTGTTTGCATCAAAATCGAAAATTACCGTTACATTTTGCAGAAATAGAATACATCGGATTTTCAGAATTGTTGTGCTAATTATAAACGTTATAAAATGCATGAATCAAAAACGGACAGTGGAAAGATGGAATATTTTGGAATCAATCAAGAAAGATCTAGATTTTCAGTAACATGTGAGTGCTTTCATTTATAAATCTTTCTAAGTGATGGAATCTCAAGAGACGCCTCGTATTAATGCATAAAAGAGAAATCTTATTGGAAACCTGACTATTCAAGTCTATTGAAACCGTTTGTTGGTATAAAGAATATACCAGCTGGAAAATGCTACGTCTTCAACGTTTATGAAGTTTAAATTTGCAGGATTTTTACGAAGCACTATATCCATGGAAACAAACTGCATAAGCTAATTTTAACAAGAGTGTTTCCCAGTCAAGAACTATACGTTGTTGTTGATATCATATGGACACACATTTTGAAACTGTGAATAGGACCAGGATAGAACAAGTGCTTAATTATATTTCAATAAAACGTTCATAACAACACTGCTACGTGTGCAATGGTGCAGATAGTGAAATGTTAACATATATGTTTAGTGACCTGTTGAAAATTACGACCTTACTGAACTCAGAGGCATCACTTTTTGAGATAATGGGATATTATAGGTCAGTCTTTAGTTCCAGTGAATAACAAGAAATACCATTGCCGCAGATCAGTGTAATACAAGCTAGCACACCTATGGCGGAATACAGTCGACTTCCCTGTGAAGCGTAAGTAAACACATATGAGGCGCGTCGTTGGAAAACCGGACTTAATGCATGTGCGTAAAGTGTCGTCCCGGATTAGCCTGTGCAGGCTAATCCAGGACGGCACTTTCCGCCTACAGTGTATTTATGTTTAGAAGAGACTTTTTGAAATAGAAAATACCATAAAAGCGGAAAGTGTCGTCCCGGATCAGCCTGTGCGGACTGCGGACTGCACAGGCTGATCCGGGACGACACTTTACGCACATGCATTAAGTCCGGTTTTACAACGACGCACCTCATTTACTTTATTGTGTTTTAAGTAAACGAGTTATAGTCAAGTGTACTGAAAAAAAATTAATTGTGCATTGTTACTAGACTTGTGGTAAGAATGGTGATCAACGCGCACATTTAGAAAATTATTTATTAGTTTTCGTGGATTGGTCAGTGATTAAATATTTAAGTTTTTACTGGTTTAATGATTGGTTGTGGACTTGATTGCAATGCATACAGTTTATAGTAGTGTTATATCTGTATCTGTACATTGTGCACGTTTTGCAGTTCAAATCAACTAAACTCTAATAATTTGTGAAACAACTGGAACAAAGCCAAGTTATCGGTTAGAACGTAAAATGGAAGCCTTTCTTTCGAAATTATCGCCCAAATCATACATTTTACATTTCAAAAATAATTTCGTCGCGTCCAAAGTAGCATCTGGTTTGACTACACAGAATGAAATCATTCAAATTAAGTTTGTGTTATCTTGTTCAACGTATACAACATATACAAATGTGTGTGATATTATTTACGTTTTAATTTATTGACGGTTGAACTAGATTATATAATTATTCTAGCAAATTGAACAACCTTTCAAAGTACACGTACGTTTCACCATGTATGTAATAAATCTGTTGATATGATGTTCTCGATGTGAAGCGAGACAAAACTCTAACATTTTACTCTACTTAATAACGTTTAATTATTATGCAGAGTGAACTTGGCTATTTTTATACGTACTTCTACTGTTTCTTCTTGGCAGAAAACATGTCTAATATTTCAATGTTATGACTGCAGCTGGGATATACCACACTACATCAAAGTAAACCAACAATGACTACAATTGCAGTTGATATAGCTTTGGTGCGCTTTCCAGTCGGTGGATTGTCTCCTTTAAAACTTTTTATACGCACTTCTACTGTTTCTTTCTTTGGCAGGCAGATATGTCTAATATTTCAATTTTATGAGTTCATATAAAATAAACGCAACAAAGAAGCTCATCAGTAAATTAAGTTACTTTCTGCCTCAGTCTGCAGTCTTATATGAGTGCTGATGCGATAAACAACACAACACTGAGAAACCTACATATGTAAGGACAGCGCAGTTCTAGCAATAGTATTTATTACCCCATTCCACGGTAAATTACATTTTACAGACATGTTAACAGTTATATGTGCGCCCTGTGGGAAGTGGGAAGTAACAAATTGCTTGTTTCTTCGGGCCGACAGTGGAGAGCTTATTATTTCTTGGTAAATTGATTTCTCTGTCATAATCGAAATATATGTGGTAAGACTTGAGTTTATTGCAATAAAGTACATGTAGTTCTGGTTTTTCTCTATTTACGTCCTCACCAATGGGAATATTTTTGTCTGTGAAAGGAAGAGAAGAAGACGTAAATAACCAGGGGCAAAACTTCAAAATGATCTTAAGTAGTTCAGTTCATAGTTTGTAACAAACCAAAGTATGTAAACGCGATTTTCCAGATAAATGGACAGAAGGGGATATAATTCTTCTGCATAAAAATTGTCTTTGTAAGTTTTATTGTTAAATATGTACATAATTACAGAGGGGTCACTAGTTAATTGTTTTTCAGAAGTATCAACCACTATTTTGAATATGCGCATCGCAACCTTTTGCAATGAAAATACTACTACGTTTTTCGGATGCGAAGTTCAGACTTAGGAAAGGTTGCTCAACATCGGATGCTATTTAAATATTGATGTCGATTGTACAAACATATTTAAACGAAAACAATTGTTTAAATGTAATATGCGTTACATGTAACACATGTTTTGATAGTATACACTGCAATACATTTTGGCTGAACATGTATAAAGACAGGAATAGACGACACGAGGTCTACAATAGTTAAAGATATGTGTGCGTAGGTTAAGTCATGTGCTAAGTCATGTATATTCATATTATATTAATTATGCTAATGGATTAGGCCAAGGTGAGGTAATTGTCGTGAGTTGTTTTTGTTTTTCTGTCTTTGTTGATGACTTGAAATTATATTTGCAAGACAGAAGTAAGAAACTATTCTGGTTTGTATATAGATGGAATAATGTTGATTTTGTTATTATTACAGTTGACATTGTTATTTTACGCTAAACACCAACATAAAATCAAGCGTGTTTATATAACTTATATTTATATTGCAATTCGGGGGGGGGGGGGGTGAATGTCCATATATTACAAAAATGAAGTTTTAAATATTGAACCAAGAGCATTTGGTTGGAACAGACCTCTAGGCTATGAATAGATAATTATACTATTGCAAGGAATACGACATAAAACCAAATAAAATTTAAAAGTTTTCCAGTTGTATGACTCTTTTGTAGGTTCTATATTAAATTATGTTTCAGAATTATGGGGTTTCACTAAATCAAACGAAATAGAATGAATTTATTAAAATGCTTGTAAAAGATTGTTACATGATAAAATAGATATGCGTAATGTTGCTGTATATTTAGAACTGGGTGGACATCCTTTGTATGTAAATACGTTTGATAAAGTTATAAAATGTTTGTTTAAAATTCTTGAGTAATAATATCATTTGACAAGTTGTTTTTCAACAGATTTAAATTACTGTAACAGTAATTTAAATCTTCGTAACGAAGGTTATACGAATTGTGTTTAGAATTTCAATAAAATGTTAAATGACTTTGGTTTTAGTTATGCATTTGAAAATCCTAACGCAGTAGAAGTTAATGCTTTTATAAGCAAATTCAAATGTAGTTTTCAAAGTGGAGACATGTTTCAGCTTATTGATTGGATAATGCAGAACAATGGTAAGCACAATATGAAAACACCTGCGACCAACCTTAGGCTCTTTGTAATACACAAGAAGAAAAAAGTATATATATCACACACTTTGTTTAGAAGTCTGTATGTTAGATGATACACTGGTGTTGCCATGGTATCTGTTGTAAAACATACGATATATTATGTTGCTGTTGCGTCTGTTGTGCAATTGATATGTAACACATATCCACTTAGACTAGTTTTGTTCAATAACTGGTGTTTAAATGTTGACACATTGGAGTTGCCATGGCATTTGTCATGATATAATTTATGTTTGATTCAAGCTGTAATGCATACACCTCATGCTTCTATATTATTTTATATATAAATTATATTTTCGCAATATATAATTGTGTACAAGAATGTCAGACAGAGCAAGCTTCAATGTATGACAACGTGTTGTATTTATTTGAGTTTGTGGTTCCAATATTTCAGAATTGACATCAGCGAGTTGTAAAAAGGAAAAATACCTTGTCACTCAGTCGAATACGTTTCAGTATATAGGTATTCCAATACTTTAATTAAAAATTAAATAGCAAAGAAAGCAAATGTGAATTTTTTTTATATGTGGAAGTAAAACAGTATAATATTCTTTAACTATAGTATTTAATTTTTAGCGCATGGATTTGTGAATAACCACGATTGTTGCTGAAAAATATAAACCGATGTAAAGTTGAGTCTTAAAAAGTAAAAATCCAGACTTGCAGTCATGGAGAAACCCTGGAGTTATAAAGCATTTGTGATCTTTATATATCATTTTCTGATCCGCCTTTGAGCGTATCTTGATTGATAGAGACAGGGCTATCATTCGTCAAATACATATACCATGTGAACAGAATGTTGGAGATTGAAGAAAGTTTCAGGGATTCCACGAATATTGGACTTTTCTTCTTGCATTGTTATCCCAAAAGCAATGTTTCAATTTTAGCATCTCAAAATACATGTAGAATAACAAACAATATGATGAATCTGTTTATTGTTTATATTATATTACTAGCAAAAAGTTATCTTCGTGATTTCATGGACGTAATGCAAATGAAGACCATATATTAGGAGTTCATAATAACTGTGTGGTTCCAAGCGTTCAGCCCTTTTTTAATTATTTACGAACATGATACAAATATTACACTATATTAACAATGAAAGAGTAAATTTTCCATAACATTAATTGTATTTAAACTAGTGTGTGCTGAACAAAATACATATATTATACTATTAAATAAAAGCTATTATTACAAAAATCATATCAACACTGTACAGATATATTATCAAATGGATACTTTGACGTATGTATTTTTGCAAAGCAACACTGGAAATATTTAGGACATAACATATATTTAAGTGTATCACCAACAACGAACGCAGGAATCAAACAATCTCTGTATCAGCCAACAACGGGCGGATCTGACACCCTCTTGTAGTACCACAGGGGTTCGTTGCTCCCCTCCCCCAGGGTGTAATAGCCCTGCCCATTGGACGCCCACGCGACCGCCTCGCCCTGGTGTTCGTGTTCATATGGCAACGTAATGGGTGGTGACTTCATATGCGTGAGGTAGTCGCCGTCGGGTACGTAGTAGTAGTTGACGTGGTCAATGGTCTTAATCAAAACCTACAACAAGAAAACGGAACTTAACGTCATAAGGAACACCGTGCCCTGGTGCTTTTTAGAATTTTAAAATAAATGAAACCTCTGCTGCAGCAATAATATAAATAACAAAAACAATATGTATTATTGATCTTTTTTCATACGTCAAGAAACAAAGACTATTTAGACAACAAATCATAGCTGTATTTACTCTGGACAAAGTTCAAGCAACTTATCAGTGTATACGTACAAGCAAAGTAACTGAAAAATATCTTTGTAAATGCTCGAGCAGTGTATTTGAAACATATCTTTGCAAATGTTAGAGTCGTGTATTTGAAATATATCCTTGCAAATGTTCAAGCCGTGTATTTGAAACATATCTTTGCAAATATTTAAGCAAATTACCTGAAAATAACGTTTAAGATTGGAAAAATATATATATATCACAAACAATTCAGCATGCATAGTTTTATAGTTACAATATAGAGCTACATGTGTGCAAGTATGAATGCTACTTTGATTTATTAAATAAGCAAACTAGTGCAATGACGTTTGATAGATGAAAACCTTCGTAAAGGGAACTTTAAATGATAACATGCTATTCACGAATGCCCTTGAAAAAGTAAGTAGATGTCAGAACAGAACCTTAAATGGTAACATGCTACTCACGAATGTCCTTGAAAAGATAACTAGATGTCAGAACAGGTTGTGTTGATACAATTAGAGACATACGAGATTTATAATTAAAATAGAACCTTTTGTGCTTTTGTTATCATTAATTTTAAAGCGATAACACACTAATGTAGAAAACAAAAACGAAACAGCTTGGTACATCATTAAAATGACTGTTCGTTATGTAGTCCGGCAAGTATATTAGGATGTACAAAGGACTTCACGAAAATGCACGACATTTCAATAAGGATAGTATTTATAATTTTCATTAGGTAATGTTAATCAATAGCTCATATATTTCTTCTGTCTTTTAAATTACAACACATCAAAACTTAGTTTGCAAACTTTTGATCAATGATGCTATGACTGAAATGACAACACACTGTATACAAATACCGACGTACAAAACATGCCACAGTCCTCATAAATACATTTAATGCTTTTTGCCTTAACGCTTGTCATCCCTTTCTTTATCTATTTCTAATGGAGGAATAATACAAATATAATTCGGGTTTAAGGATTATGGTTTTTAAACTGATTTGACACAAAAGGTCGCCCCTCTAACCTTGTGACGCATTTATCAGCGTGATGATGCACATTTCCTTTAATAATTGTTGCATTGGGAGTATTTTAAATTATGTATGGCAAAATCGGACGGGTATACCATTTAATGACCCTAACCTCATATCCCGATGGTGAAATATCCCCTCCAACTGGATCTTTCCTCGAACTGTTCAGGTTCAGAATGATGCCATCGTTGACTCCGGCGGCGTGCGATGAGCCCCAGGCGCTGGACGGAAGCTTCACCATGCGACCGTGGCCGCCATTGACCTTGGATACAACGTAGAGCTCCGCATGTGGATCCACCATGATGGTCTCGGCGTTTTGTTCGCTCCAGCTGAAATTTGAATTTTCAAATGAGCACGGAAATCATGCGTAATTTGTTCGGTAGATGGTGTTTTATGAGCCAACATATACCGTGGTTACAGAAAATGCCCCACAAATATAGTGCAGATATTCACTCCACCTAAAACGAGAAATGCACATGAGCACGAATGCATTCTTCTTTGTCAGTGTTTATGAGCCAACGTATACCGTTGTTACAGCAAATGCACTCACACATGTATTGCAATTGTAACATGATCACAATTATACGACCGATAAACTTCACTGAACAACGTATGTATGTGTTTAACAACGTATGTATGTGTTTAACAACGTATGTATGTGTTTAACAACGTATGTATGTGTTTAATTAACTCATGTGCTTCTTACCCTACTATAATTATTTCGTTTGAAATAATTTAAATTTACAAGTAATGTAATATTCAAGTTGTAGATATGTTTTGTTTGGTATTTGTAAGGCAATGAAAGAAAATTAATATCTGAAAACAGCACAACGTTATGTATATAGAGTTGTTTGAAAACGTACTGGAATTTTAACGTCGAGTCAAGGTCAACGGTGATCTGTGCTGAGAACGTTGCCGGCTCCTTGATCCGGTAGACGGTGTTGGACGCATCGTGCACGTTACCGCCAATGTCGGCGACGTAAACACAGAACTCACCCGTGTGGCCTGGATATAAATCAACGCAATGGTGTTAAAACTAAAAAAACACAGTGACTGTTAAAGAAGTTCGTTTGGCCGTTCCCTATTGTTTGTGCTAATGCATGTAATATATATCTTTACACGATTGTGTCAGTCAACATCTTTGTTCACCTTTGCATTCTTTGTGAATGTTGATTAAACTCAAAATGTTAATAATATAAAGCTGAACTTTTGGCGCATACAGATATCAGCGCATCTACGATTCCCAGTTTTTGACACTAATAGTATATCAGCTATTGCTGTAATTACTTTTCATTTGTCAAACTCTTCACTAGCTGTATCATGCGTTCTTCTACAGTTTACTAAGTTACAGTTAGTAAAAACGGCTGTATACGAGTGCTTTGCTTGATTAAAAGTCCAAAAATGCATTTCCAGACGATATCTGAGTGCGTACAAAGATTAGTTAGCGTACTCATAGAGAATACTAGGTTAGTGTTGAATACAGATAGGTTTATTTAGCGAGGCTTAGAAGACCTACACCACGGGCCTTGGTATTCTATTTATCCCCATCATTGTCTGTCTTTTTTTTGAAAACAAACGATAGAAAATCGCTAAATATCATCTAAACATCTAATGACGTCACGAAAATAAACAACTTGACGTCATTATAATGCGCGTGTTTGCTGAATTCAACAAGGTGCTAAGTTTATCTCACGGGGTGTTATTTGGTCAATGCAAGTCTGATAATGGGATCAAATTAACTGTGTAATATATGACTGACATTTGTGGACACATATATTGGCATACCAGGACATGGGCCACACGCAATGTCCTCCCAATCCTGGCTTGTCGCCCCGTGGATCGTGATCTGCGCTATATTGCTGCCGTCTAAGGCCGAGATGGCGTAGATACTTCCGGAATGGTCCCCGGCGTCGTTGTGGGTGTACAGGACGTCCGGGTGTATCCGGCTGGCGCACAGTCCTGACGCCTCGGTGATATCATTCGTGGTGACAGTCCCTACCTTTACGCCGTTTTCGAAGTGGGGCTCTGAAAGGCAATAAACCAATCATGTTACGCCAATCCGTTTGTTAGATAATCATTTATATGTGTTGAAGTTCTCTCCCTTTACGCCGTGTTCAAAGTGCGACCCTGAAAGTCACTCAACCGTTGCTGTGAAGCTATTACGTTTGTTAGATAGCAGGTCATAATATACAAAGGTGGTAAATGTTACTATTTTCACCCCATGTTTAAATCGCGCACCGCAGTAAACTTCAATAAAATTTAAAGCAATAAATTCCCCAGATAGAATTAAATCAATTTGAAATATGTTCTATTGAAGTGCGGCCCTACAAGAGAAGGTCATTGTTGTAACTCATATCAGTTTGCTAGGTATCTTGTATCCATTCTTAGGTCGTGATGGTTCTTGCTTTTACCCCGTGTCCAAAGTGCGGCTCTGAAACTTTACCCCGTGTCCAAAGTGCGGCCCTGAAACTTTACCCCGTGTCCAAAGTGCGGCCTTGAAACTTTACCCCGTGTCCAAAGTGCGGCCCTGAAACTTTACCCCGTGTCCAAAGTGCGGCCCTGAAAGCCACTTAACCATTGCTGTGAAGCCAATACGTTTTTTAGAAAACAGGTCATATATACAAAGGTGCTAAATGTCACTATTTTCACCCCATGTTAAAAGCTAGCTGAGCAATAAACTTCAATAAACTAAAAAGCAATAAACTGCCTTGATGGAATAAAATCCATTTAAAATATGCTCTAGTGATTGTTCTCAAATATAAAAAGTACTGGTTCTACCCATAGTAAGCCTCTGACTTCCAAGATACGTTTGAGATATAGAAAATAGGGTCAAATGTCCATTCACATACACGTGCATATATCTTTCATTCATAATAATCTGCCCATGCACTGAATGTCAGCTTTTCATTCCTTGTTGTACAGTTATACCGGCTTTGGCATCACCCAACGTTTTAGTTTACAATTACATTAACAACACAGACAAAAATATTCTAGGAAGCAGAAAGAACATTTGTTCGCCGTCATTTTGTTTTTCTTAAACAACGTTACAAAAGAAAATCGCTATTCGGCGTTTGTCAAATTTAAGATCTTTGCAAATTTAATTCAGAACATATTAGAAAGCGGACGTTTTCATTTTGTCTGCATACTGGACATGGACGTAATTCCGGCCTGTACGTATATATTCGGCCACCCTTCAAAAAGCGTTTTTGCGATAGAGATTAATATTGGTTTAAAACAATTAGCAAAAGAACTTTCTATAGCAACAGACTTCTACAGATTTCTCGATTCCAGTAAGTATATCGTTATTTACTTTTGAATTGAATCTCGTATCATAACAGGAAATATTGAGTCACGTGGGGAAACTGACGTCTTCATACGCACCCACCGAAAATATGGTGTTGCATGATTACAGATTTAAATTTATTATTACTTCTACCCGTTAACAAATTTTCACAAGCAAATTTGACGAAATAGGAAACACCCGCTTCTGTTTAAAAGATCACATCACTATTTTGCCCAGACATGTTTTCTCTTTAAATTCGGTTATCTCAGATTGTCTTACAATTCTCGCTGAATTTAATTCCAATATCTAGACAGCCCCGGTAAGTTTATGTTGTAGCCTTCTTCAGCGAAGGAGTTACTCAAGGTATCGACAATATTCGGCCCCTAAATTTATCCGGTCCCAGTTCTAGTTAGCAATTCAGTAGACAAATCGGCCCCTTTGACAACTCGGCCCTCAGACTTATCTATCCGTATTATGAATGATATGTTTGTTATATTTCAGAAATTTATATTCATACTAATAATATCTATATTTAATTGAATAATGTATTCTCTATTTTATTCATATCAGTTATACTGTTTAGTTACTCACATAAAACGCATACACCCGCACAGGTGAAAATTCACAGCTATACTGTACAATAAGATTTCCAAATTTAATTATCTCCCTTGAATAGAATTAAAGGAAGTTTAAAGTTATTTATAGCTCACGTCACCCTTGGCTTCAAATTTTAAAAACTTGTTTACTTTATATTTGACATAAAAATGACGTTTAAACAAAACAAACACAATATAAACAAGCAAAAGAAAGAAACGAAACCATTTGCAAGTTCACCATTGCCAACATTTGTTTAAATTATACAGAATTTAAGGGGAGGGGGGAGGGGTACCGGTGAAAGAAAGTCGTTTAGGTAGGATATTGTAGTCAAAATTTTAATTTTTGTAAACCTTGATCGTTACTCTTTATATAAGGATAGTTATTGAAAAAAAAAAATATTTTGTTATAAACACTGCCGAGGATACTAAAAAGTGGCCGATTTTTTACGTACATTTGAGCTAGGAAAATTGACATTTTATACGTTCTTTATTTCCGTTTATTTAGTTACCTTACACTCGTCCATTTTGATTTAAACTTACACGTTATATGAGTTTTGAACCCAGTATTATTGATGTAATTTTAATTTGATCAGTTGTGTACAACGTGAGATTTAAAAAAAAACAACACCAAAGTGGCCGGAATTACGTTCATGACCAGTATGCCCGACATATTTATACACGTTTGCATATATTTTAACATATACTAGTACTAGTACATGTAATATAAATATCATATCAACCCTACCATATCGCTTAGTAGGGCGTCCATTGACGGACATGATTGCTAGAATGTCTAAAATCCAGAATAATCTAAATCGACGGCACGGCACCATTTTCAGCGAAGTCCTAATTCTTAATGCAGCCTTTGTTAGTGGTCATGACTATTTTTATATCAATGTCCTTATCTTAACAAGGGAACGAAAATCGTGTCCGTGCCGGGCAAAATTATCAGTGATGAAAATGGGAAAAGGGAAATAATGACCATTTTGACTATCACACTATTATTTTGTATAATGTTTGTAATACAAATTTACTGCATTAAAGGATTCCAAATATGTATGTATAGCTGTATTATGTCATTCTGAAAACATGTGTAACAACTTCAAAAATCAAAGCACTGAGATCACCTTTTTTGATGTTCACTGCATGGTGTCTACTCGGAGTTGTCGGTCCTTGCACTCAGTTCCTATCTATAATCATTGGAACATGCTCAGAAATGTCATGCAATTGACTGAATCCCAAGAATCTCGCAACATCTCACTGTGAAAAATTAAATCGCATTATTCATAGAAAATGTTCATGTGTATATGTGTTATAAGATCATGGATACTAAATAATACGCCAGTTCTAACACAATGCCATTGTGCCCTAGATTTAAAGGTGATTCTACTGCAGACATTGAACTTAATAAATATCTGCTCTTTCTGTGAGCCTCATGGTGAGCGTACATTACAGAACTACGTTATATGTTGATAAAACTATCATTTCCTTTTTTATTTTATTTTTGGCGACATTATAGTACGGAGGGTTTTCTATCTTGTGCTAATACACATTTCGTTGTCCATTTTTAGTTAAAAAAAGACTATTTTTTAAATTGCGGATTGCTTTGACTTTATGTTAAAATTCGTCGGATTATTTATGTGACTGCTAGAAATGTATTAATCTTAATTTGGAATGCAAACATTTGTTGTATTTTAAATAGTTTTCACGAAGTCTTACGAAATTATATATAGAACTAGTTGTCATTATACAGTCATCACATGGGTGTTAAGGGAACATTCAAAACTGTTGGCCCAAGGTGAAATGATTGCTGTTTGAACTGAAGAGGTAGTGAACTCAAGATTGCCCAATAGTAAAGATAAAAAGAAAACTGGTCACAAATACAAGCTGACTTGGTGACATTTCTAGTAGACAAACAATCCCTATTTTCAAGCAGAATATTTAAATCTTCATCCGAAATGTCCTTGAACCGAGACATATTCGTTGTTTACGTCTGAAAAATGACCAGCGTCGCAAAAACTCTTAGCCGCTTGTAAAATGCTCGTCAATATCCGTAGATTGTCGTAACTGTTCACCGTATGGGAAACTTCGGTATTTTCCGCCGGTCACTTACAGTGACGGAATAATGACGACTTTTAGATAACATTTAAACATCGCAAAAATTATATATATTCAATAAGTACACGAAGTTATTTGGCAGCCCTCGTATATACATAATATATTACATTTTAAAAAAATAACAGTTTACTATATGTATTGGCAAAAGGATTAATGGTAATTAAGGCTTAGTAGATAGGTGAGTTCAAACTTGTACTAGTTTACATGTGTGTTCATTTGCAAACAATGTATTTTAAACTCACACGGGAATGAGGTCATGCTCATGGCCTCTCGAATATATAAAGCTGTCTGAGTTAGTTTTGCGACCGCTTTAAATGAGTTTATTTAAGTTTCATTATCTTATTGAAAAGACAAATTCTGTGTTGAACGTAGAAGAACCAGCGACCTTTCATTTAAATCATGATTATGCAGATGCCAAGTCTTTAAAATGAGTGAAACGTGGCATCATGCTATCATTCAATTTTATATTAGTATGCTTTTACATAGCTCAGTTGTCACTCTTTGAAAGCCATGTCGTTTTAATGATTAATACATTCTACATACACCAGTGTACATTTTTGTCATGAAACTGTTCAGAGCAATTACATGTTAAGAGCAACAGATGATCTTAATTTTATTGTTCCTTGAAGGCGAACAAAAAACAGCTGACACATTGCTGCAGTTGTCCAAACATGGTGGAATGCTCTTCAGTTAATTTTAATGCTAGGCTGGTAGTCCTTCTAAGCCAGTCAGGGTTGTGCCACGGTTTGATCAAGCTTAACGGTGCTGAAAATGCTAAGGATGGAAATGTATTCAAAAACTGAAAACGCACTTGTTTAATATGTTCTACACATGAACTACTGAAATCTAATAACTGGATTTCTTGCAAATAGACCATGAACTGTGTAAAGCCCAACAGAATATTGTAAAGAGTTGTTGAGCTATATAACGGCATTTGTATTGTATTGTCACCAAGTTTATGGTGTATTCTCGGTGATCTCTGAATCGTCTGAACACTGTTTGCATTGCTACAGCATTTGGCATGACTGGTACGCATGTATCCATGTGGCATATGTTCATATTGGTCCTCGGAAATCATTTGTGATATAAACTGGAGTGTGTGTTTTCATGTGTAAAACTTAATAAACGAGTATCACTGTTTTGGTTAGGGAACAGTTGGTTCAAAGATCGTGTTTATTTCTCCTATAAACGGCATTAAAACGCTCCCGGTTGATTGTTAATCATTGTGACCTCTACGTGCAACCGATAACGAATCGAAGTGTGACGTGATACTTGTATGTGTTAAATAAGAGCTTCTTTGAGTGTGAAAAAATAGAACGAATTATTTGGTTTCGGTGTGTGTGCAAACTTTTGAACTTCTTAAGATAATAATCCAACATGTTTAGTGCCAAAAAGCCTCAAAGTGTAAAACATTAAAGTCATTGGTCAAACTGTTCATAAAACATGTCGTGATCAGATGTTATATCATACTAACTATGGAGAACACTGACTTTCTCTAAGAGATCTCCTTATCTCCGTGGGTATGCATAATGTGGCAATTTTCCCAATATTATTTATTGGCCCATTTAAAACATTCTCAAAAAATTATGAGCAACAAAACCGTTCATAACACTTTGCGCGGAAGTGCTAATAAACAACAAAAATCATACTAACAAATAAACAAACGCTGGCAAACAACGGATGTTATAATTAAAGAGACAACCCGTGCACAACTTCAAATGCATACAGCCCATTTAGCGTACCAGTGCCCTATATGTTACACTGGATAATTTGTGTCCCCATCCATGTAAGAATAAACACTTACTCTGTGAAATCTTGAATTTTACATGTAATTTTTTTTTGCTAATAATTAATTGAAAGTACAGTGCACATTCTCCACAAATTTCCACCAAGTCAATTTGTCTTTTTAAATATACTTTTTTTCTTGATTTATAAAGGCAAACTATGGAAAATACAAAACTTAGTCCTGTATGCCGACGACGACACACATATGAAAATATGTTCTGTCAATGTTATGCTCCCCGAAGATTTCATCCATCATACATTATATCCGTTCGTCCGTCCGTACTTCTTCCAGAAATATTTTCCTCGAGATATTAAAGTATTACCAGATTTAATTATTTTTAGAAATTGTAGTGTCATTGCCTACTTATGTTACAGGTTAGGCTAACATTGCATCTTTTGCTTTCAGTGCGACATACTGCACATAGCCTAGCTGGGTATTGGCTATTCGCGAAATACATGATGGCGAATATCTAGCCAGCCTCCAATACCCAGCTCGGTATTGGGTATTCCAAATATACCGAATATCGAGCCAGGAATGAATACCTAGCTGGGTATTGGGTTTTCAGGAAATACATGATGGCGAACATCTAGCCAGCCTCCAATACCCAGCTCGGTATTCGGTATTCAAAATGTACCCAATATCGAGCCAGGGATGAATACCTAGCTGGGTATTGGGTATTCGCGAAATACATGATGGCGAATATCTAGCCAGCCTCCAATGCCCAGCCAAGTATTCGGTATTCCAAAAATACTGAATAACGAGCCAGGGATGACTACCCAGCTGGATATTGGGTATTCGAGAAAATTCATGATAGCGTACATCCAGACAGACTCCCATACCCAGCTCGGTATTGGGTATTTACAATATACCGAATATCGATCCAGGGATGAATACCTAGCAAGGTATTGGGTATTTGCGAAATATCTAGCCAGCCTCCAATACTCAGCTCGGTATTGTGTATTCAAAACATACCGAATATCGAGCCAGGGATGAATACCTAGCTGGGTATTGGGTATTCGAGAAAATTCATGATAGCGTACATCCAGACAGATTCCAATACCCAGCTCGGCATTGTGTATTCAAAACATACCGACTATCGAGCCAGGGATGAATACCCAGCTGGGTATTGGGTATTCGCGAAAATTCATGATAGCGTACATCCAGACAGACTCCAATACCAAGCTTTGTATTGTGTATTCAAAATGTACCGAATATCGAGCCAGGGATGAATACCTAGCTGGGTATTGGGTATTCAAGAAATACATTATTGCGAAATTCTAGCCAGCCTTCAATACCCAGCTCGGTATTGGGGATTCAAAATATATTTAATATCGAGGCAGGGATGAATACTTAGCTGGGCATTGGGTATTCGCGAAATACATGATGGCGAATATCTAGCCAGCCTCCAATACCCAGCTCGGTATTGGGGATTCAAAATATACCGAATATCGAGCCGAGAATGACTACCTAGCTGGGTATTGGGTATTTGCAAAATACATGATAGGCATCTAGACATACTCCAAAACCCAACTTACCCAGTTCGGTATTCGCAATGATAACGATTATCCATCCAGCCTCTAATAGCCAGTTTGGTATTAGGTATTCGAACTACAGGAGTAGCCAATATCTAGACAGGGATGAATACCAAGCTGGGTATTATGTATTCGCTAAATGCGTGATCGAGAACATTGAGCAATATCCATATCGGTATTGTTATTCAATGCATAGCGAGTATCGAGTCAGGCATAAATACCCCGTTTGATACTTTTAAATATCTGATAGTACTTAAATCGCAGTAAAATACATCACCTTGCATCCCAGAATCTATAATTGCACTGGGGAGGGGTCCCCGGCCATGACTGGATGCTGTGTAAGCTATATGGCTGTTAGTGGGGAGACAATTCGCCACGCGAAAGCGCTCGTTTGACATCCCACCGGCACGAACACGCGGTAAACCAGTGATTTGTCGCCTTTTCGCGCCGCCCCATTATGGTAGAAATCAGCTTCCATAAGGTGCACATTTTTTAAGCAGAGCTTAAATCGCTATTGTTCTCGTACGTTATAACAATTTTTAATATACAGGGGTTTATACTGCTGATTGTATCGCTTCTACAGTATTCGCGCGCCAAAGAAAAAACCCGAATACTCAGCTGCGTGTAGTTATATTTGTACATAGAATAAAACAAATTCAGACCTGTATGCCGATTTCATAGCTAGATACATATACTTACAATACGCAACTAATAGTGAAATTCATAGACTTTCATGTTCGTATAAGCTGCTTTTAGAACATGTTGTGCCAATCAAATACTGCAGAACTACATGCTACAAACCCGCGGGTATCATTTCCTTGCCATCAAGAGCTGTTTCTCTGGACATTGCAAGACATTTGATAAATAAACAAACTTTCCCGCTTTCAATGTGTCTGCATGTATTTTTTTTTTCAACAAGATTGACGTCACGTCTGATGTATTTGTCATTATATGCTTTTAAGTGTTGCCAAACTACCAAAACAAATGAGCAAATGCCTGACTAGAATATTTCTCAAAGTCTATGTCCATTTAAGAACAAACTCTTGTGTGATCCTTGCTATTTAAGCCGGTATTGCTTGGCAATTTTACTATTGCGACAATCTATTTCAAGATAATGTATCAAATTTTATCGCTTATGAGCCGAAGCAAAACATTGGCTGGATTGGACTACTAACATCAGGATTATTTTCTTCAAGTTTAAGGACAAAATATCAGCGTTCGGAATAAGAAGGTTGGAATAATGCGTACGAAAAGGGGTTTAGGTGACACCATAAATATTTGCGTAGAGACAAGGGACATACTCGATACAGGTAACTTTTAAAAGGAAGAAACATCGTGATTTAGAAATAGTATAGTAAATAGAATATTGTTTAGTAACTAGTATACCGGAAAAAGTTGTACTTCACAAATGCGCATTTACAGATACGTGAATATACTTATAAACTGCTGAATGAAGTTTGAACGCATAGAGTTATCGTCATAAATAACGTTTTTGGTATTTTCGAGTATTGTTTGTGTCGTTATTAAACTTAAACTTGTCTTATATTACATTGTATTACTATAAAGGACAATACACAATGATTGATATTTTCCGTTCAACTCCGTCATATCAACTGTAAAACTTCATCATGCAAGTTCCAAATTTAATATGATGATCTAACTCGAACGTGTCATTTTACTAACTAACTACTACATTAGACACATAGTCGGTATTTTATTTTAGTTATTTTATACGAACAATCGGCTTTAATGCATGTGTGGTCATGAGCACGTTTGTGATGTCTCATGGATGTAAAGTAATGAGAAACTCTATTGTATGTGAATGCAGTGAGAATGGAGTAAATAGAACAATACATTTAAATCATAGAACTTTTTAATCATTGTTATTCAATCAATTAACGAATGGAAATGTATGCCATCTTATGATAACATTGTATAATATATTTTTGTAAGCATGTACATCATTATGTAATTCCTCTTTTTGAACATGTATATTTTAATCATGTTCAACAGTTCGTCATAAGGAAAATAGGTTTCTTGATACGAGTATGACTGGTTTGGTCTTAGTGGGAAAATTGCTTTAACACACATTTACCACGTATTATTGTCAAAACATATATTCTTTGTAAAACGTTTAGTATACATACATTAACTGGCGTAGCTCAAGCGGTAGTACAGTATTCTTGTCAAAAAGGTTCGTTTTATACCGTTTTACGTGCATTTTGTCCATCTTTAATATTGCTTATACTGACATATATTTAGTTTTTTACTCATATGAGTTGCCACGGTATGTAAACATAAAGCAATGTATGTACGATCTAACAGCTAATATATCAATTGACATAAATTAAAACAATTCGACACAAATAGTTATCATATACTTTGCAATGCAAAACGTCAGTTGCAAGAGAAGGAAGAATAGCAAGAATATCAAGAATTTGAACATTTGACGAGAAGGAACAAGTGAAAGAATGTCAAGAATAGGAAGATTTTGAAAAGAAGGAAGAAATGGACGAAAATGAACATTTGGAAGAGAAGGAAGAAGAGTAAAAATGTCAAGAAGAAGAGCGTGATGAAGAGGACAATTATAAAGAATGTCAAGAAGTAGAGCAATAATTTAACGAATGAAAAACGTCAGAATGCATCATGTAATTTTTAAACTAATACTGTTCCATAAGTTTGTTTTAGTCTATTTCTATTTTTAGTAACAGTCACGTGACCTTTGACCTCTGGTCATAAATAAAAGGTCGTGCATAATTCTCTAATTGCCGTTTATATGTATACCAGGTTTCATCGAAATATCTTCAGTACTTTATGAGTTATCGCAGGATCCAGTTTGTTTTCGTTTATTTCTATGTCTAGTAACAGTCACGTGACCTTTGACCTCTGGTGAAAAATAAAAGGTCGTGCATAATCCTCACATTGCTGTTTATGTGTATACCAAGTTTCATCGAAATATCTTCAGTAGTATTTTAGTTATCGCAGGGTCCAGTTTCTTGGCCGGACGGACTGACGGACGGAAGTCCTTACGAGATGATACTTAAATGGCTCAATTACAAAAAAAGATAGTGAAGTATCTTAAAATAGCCACCTAAAAGCATGTGTAAGCCACATAAAAGACTAACCCTAACCCTAATTAACTATGTTCAACTTAATTGTCCGCAAAAATAAACCACTTAACTACTCTCCCGTTAGTGCGGACAGACGGACGGACAGACGGACACGCGGACGGAGGGCAAACCTATAGTCCCCGCCGGTGAAACACTAGTAGGGGACTAATAAACCACTTACCACATATTTTCCATCTAGTAGAAATAAAGTCCCCGATGGTGAAATCTAGACGAAATGATACCCGGTAAACACTTAGACACTGTACAGGAACTCTTGGGTGTAGCTTATATACCATGTTTCAACGGTGTCAAAAAAAGGCGTTCCTGATAACGTGACCAAAATAAGCCAATCTAAGCTGTGAACAGCAATAAAAGTCGTTATTTACTAATAGCATTTCTGTTTCTTATCTCAAACTCCGATCTATGTAATCGTACGTGCCATGTGATGCTCGAGACGGATTAACAATCCCTTTGTTCTCGTCTATTCAAACTATGTTATTTCGATGTTAAGTACCAATAATACGACAATCACACAGCATTCACTTTGCAGAATAGATATTTTCCTTTATAAGGTTAATTTTATGTTTGTGAAACTTCAAAAACAACAATTAGCCTGATATAGAAACCTGTCGGCATATAAATAAATACACTAACATGTCATATTTTAACTCCGGGTAAATTTTACTGACAGGTATTGTCGGAGATTTCAGCCAACGTTGTGGACACCCCTCTACTTTATCACGTTATAATTTCAGCCAACGTTGTGGACACCCCTCTACTTTATCACGACATACATTTCTTGTAAATGCATAAAACAATCAGTAATTTGGTGCGCTTGCAAAGCGAACATTGAACAACAATTTTATGAAGTTAGATGTCATAAACTAAACTACTCATTGAGCAAACACTTGTCAAAGCGAAAGTAGTCATTGATTTGACTTGAATTTCGAGTTGAGTTTAAATATTATTTATTCGCAAAGGATGTCTTTCGTGTAGTATCCTATGCCAACTGTGTATTACAACTGGCATAATTGCTTTGTATATTAATTGATAAAAGAAAACAAATATCATTTTCAAATACAGGCATACATGGCTCGATATTCGGTATATTTTGAATCTCCAATACCGAGCTGGGTATAGGGTGTTGGCTAGATATTCGCCATCATGTATTTCGCGAATACCCAATACCCAGCTAGGTATTCATCCCTGGCTCGATATTCGTTATATTTGAATCCCCAATACCGAGCTGGGTATTAGGTGCTCGCTAGTTATGTGCATGATGTATTTCGCGAATACCCAATACCCAGCTAGGTATTCAGCCCTGGCTCGAGCTGGGTATTAGGTGCTGGCTAGATATTCACATCATGTATTTCGCGAATACCCATTACCCAGCTAGGTATTCAGCCCTGGCTCGATATTCACTATATTTGGAATGCCAGATACCGAGCTGGGTATTGGTTGCTGGCTAGATATTCGCCATCAAGTATTTAGCAAATACCCAATACCCAGCTTGTTATTCATCCCTGGCTCAATATTCGGTATATTTTGAATCCCCAATACCGAGCTGGGTATTGGAGGCTGGCTAGATATGCGCCATCGTGTATTTCGCGAATACCCAATACCCAGCTAGGTTTTCAACCCTGGCTCGATATTCGGTATATTTTGAATACGAATACCGAGCTGGATATTGGGTACTGGCTAGATATTCCCATCATCTATTTCGCGAAAACCCAATACCCAGCTAGGTGTTCATCCCTGCCTCGATATTCGTTATATTTTGAAACCCCAATACCTAGCTGGGTATTGGAGGCTGGCTAGATATTTTCCATCATGTTTTTTGCGAATACCCAATACCCAGCTAGGTATTCAGCCCTGGCTCGATATTCGTTATATTTGGAATGCCCAATACCGAGCTGGGTATTGGGTGCTGGCTAGATATTCGCATCATGTATTTGGCGAATACCCAATACCCAGCTAGGTATTAATCCATGGCTCGATATTCGGTGTATTTTGAATCCCCAATATCGAGCTGGGTATTGGGTGCTGGCTAGATATTCGCGTCATGAATTTCGCGAATACCCAATACCCAGCTTGGTATTCATCCATGGCTCGATATTCGGTGTATGTTGAATCCCCAATACCGAGCTGGGTATTGGGTGTTGGCTAGATATTCGCCATCATGTGTTTCTTGAATACCCAATACCCAGCTAGGTATTCATCCATGGCTCGATATTCGGTGTATTTTGAATCCCCAATAGCAAGCTGGGTATTGGGTGCTGGCTAGATATTGGAATCATGTATTTCGCGAATACCCAATACCCAGCTAGGTATTTAACCCAAGTTCGATATTCGGTATATTTTGAATACCGAATACCGAGCTGGGTATTTGGTGCTCGCTAGATATACGCATCATGTATTTCGCGAATACCCAATACTCAGCTAGGTATTCATCCCTGCCTCGATATTCGTTATATTTGGAAACCCCAATACCGAGCTGGGTATTGGAGGCTGGCTAGATTTTCGCCATCATGTATTTCGCGAATACCCAATACCCAGCTAGGTATTCATCCATGGCTCGATATTCGCTGTATTTTGAATCCCCAATACCGAGCTGGGTATTGGAGGCTGGCTAGATATTGAATACCCTATACCCAATACCCATTACCTAGCCAACTTCAAGCACCTAGCCCATTTAACATACCCGTGCCATATAACATATTATGTTACACAGGATAATGTGTGTCGCAATCCATGCAAGAATAAACACTTACTCTGTGAAATCGTGAACCTTACATGTTATTCTTTTTTGCTAATAATTAATTGAAAGTACAGTGCACCTTCTCCACAAATTTCCACCAAGTCAATATGTCTTTTTAAATATACTTTTATTTCTTGATTTATATAGGCAAACAATGGAAAATACAAAATTTAGTCCTTTATACCCACGACGACACACATATGAAAATATGTTCTGTCCATTTTATGCTCCCCGAAGATTTTATCCATCATACTTTATATCCGTTCGTCCGTCCGTACTTCTTCTAGAAATATTTTCTTCGATATGTAAAAGTATCACCAGATTTAATTTATTTTAGAAAGTGTAGTGTCATTGTCTTCTTATGTTACAGGTTAGGCTAACATTGCATCAGGCTATCTTTTGCTTTCAGTGCAACATACTGCACATAACATAGCAGAACTTTAACACATCCGAAGTTAAATCAACACAAGTGTCAGCACTGTGTTGGCGACGATAAGTGGCTAATTATAGACACGACAATTTACCTTGTACAGATGGCAAATAAAATGTACGCTACAGAAGTTGTTGCAGCTAATTACGTACTTTCTTTAACATGGCGATTATCATCTTATGCAATAATTGCAAATGTGGTGTACAGTTATTAAGCATTTCATAACACTTTAGCTGGACTGGCAAAGAGCAAAAAATGTTGCATTTTTCGATTTTGCAAAAAGAAACCCTCTGATTTAAATATTCTCACCGCAATTGTCTGTGAAAATACAGGTATGCCCCAGTTTTTACTCTATTTCAGAAGGTGTAATTGCCATTGGATATTTCGGTTACAGGTAATGCTAACATAGCCCCGGGCTATTTGTTTGCTTCAGATGCGACATTTAATTTAACACATCCGAAAAGTGTCAACACGGAGTATGCGACGATAAGTGGCTAATTAGGCGTAAAAAATATGTTTGTTTCAGGTAACCCGACCTACCCTAAAAAAATGCCCCGACCCTAGAACATTTTATTGGGTTTGTCAGATTGGTTTTTGTTTTATTAACCTTTTTCAATAATTAAACGTGTTTTGGATAAATAAGTGTTTTGTTTTGATACTATCCACTTATAAACAATGTTTATGGATATTACTGATATGTTTAGAATATGTATTCAGTTCTAGAATCTTCAAGTTGACCATTTACCTGAAACACACATATTTTTTTTTACGCCTTATAGACGCGACAGTTTACCTTGTACGTAGGTTGTACGCTGTCGCATGTTTGTGTACACACGTACTTTCTTAAACATTGTTTACCAATTTATTAAATAGTTCATGTATAATGTCTATACCTGATCAATGCGTACAACGAGTTTGTGTTTATTTTGTGTAAACATTGTGAGAGGAGTTAAAATTGTCATTCGGATTACGGACGGGAAGGTTAAAATTTATTTCAATCGTAACTCAATCATTAATTTGAAGGTGTGTGATGTTTGATGTTTTTTTTATTACTCTTATTATTTTTATTGCTGATGCAACATTTAAAACTTTGCTAATGTTTAAACATTAATGTAAATCGATACGTTTGCTTGTTTTAAATCCGGTAGATACTCTTTATCTAGGATCTTATCTCGTGGGATTTAACAAAAGTACCTTCAAGTAATTGTCGTTTAATGATGCAAAATAAGTTAAATATTCGGCAGTTACATTTTGGAAGTTTTAAACATGATATTGTTAAAATGAAAACGATGTGACACGGTAATTTGTTTATATCTTATGTATCAATGCGCATTAGATTCTTTTAAATGATTTTTAGCTCGACTATTCGAAGAATAGGTGAGCTTTCCTACTACCCACGGAGTCGGCGTCCGCGTCTGAATTTGGTTAAAGTTTTTATTCAAAAGTCTTGTAACTTCAAAACTACATAAGTTATTCACTTGAAACTTGGAACTAACCATTATCATCAACTCTAGTACCATAGCCAACATTACCCATAACTCTGTTTTGTATTTTGACAGAGTTATGCCCCCTTTTCACTTTGATTTTCTGTTTAAAGTTTATATTCAAAAGCTTGGTAACTTCAAAACTACATAAGTTATTCACTTGAAAATTGGAACTAACCTTTGTCATCAACTCAAGTATCAGGGAAAACATTACACATAACTATATTTTGTATTTTGACAGAGTTATGCCCCTTTTTACATAAATTTTTGGTTAAAGTTTATATTCAAAAGTTTTCTTACTTTAAAACTACATAGGTTATTCACTTTAAACTTGGAACTAACCTTTGTCATCAACTCTAGTATCAAGGACAATATTACCCATAACTCTGTTTTGTATTTTGACAGAGTTAGTCCACTTTTTACATAGACTTTGTGGTTAAAGTTTTTGTTCCAAAAATGTTTAGCTATACAAGGCTTCACTTAAAAATATTGTATTTTAACAAATTTATGCCCCTTTCACTATCCAAAATATGTACCAACTGAAATACTTCGAAAAGTCGAGCGCGCTGTCCTCTGATAGCTCTTGTTATTTTATTGTTGAGGTCATGGGGTGCACATGTTAAACTTAATTATAATAAAAACAAATGCATATCTCTGTGTTACTTCCTGTTTTTTATTTCATGTACTTTTTTAAATTCTTATGTTAGATCGATTTATAATTTCATTTAGTTATTGCGCCAACACACGTAGATTTAATAATCACAGTTCGTTTTGCACGAGGACCGTTAAAATTAAATGTAAGATTATTGCTTACTGGTTTACGGACGGATTATCATTAAGTCAAATAAACACAGCAGTGAGTAGGTATTATAAGTAATACTGAAAGGAAGTTTTGGAAAGATTAATACACGTAAATAAAATTTGAATCAACTTTTAACATAAACAATAGACTTACTTCCATAAGAAAACAACACACCGCATCGGTGTTTTTGATTCTAATGGATTGATAAATAATACTTGTATTGTATTGCTGATTTTAGTGGATTGCTTTGCCAGCAAGTCGAATCTCAATGACATAGAGTAATTATTTCACGGATTAGGTTGCTGTTTCGCAGCGCATACATATTCAAGAGGCTAACTAATCATTACTTTACAAAAACATTGACGGTCAGGTCAGGTGTATCAAAAGGTGGTCAGGTGTATCAAAAGGTGGTTTTAAATATTCAACAACACAACGCCCGAGGATAATAAGTAAAGTGTGTCCGAAGTTAACATAGCCGCCAAAGGGACATTGCTGATCAAACAAGGGGGATATGGCTTCAGGCGATATAGAAATGTAAGTACACGCTTGTTTACATACATGTATGTATTTGCAGTGGGTTGCTATGTTAACCGATATATGTATGTTTTCTCTATTCATGTCTAAGTTTACTGGTTGAATGCAATGAACTTCGGGCACCTTCGATTAAGGTAGCCTTTAATTTAGAAATACTGTAAACGTAATAAGTATGTCTATGACACCAGGGGCCTTATAACAAAAGCATTGTAAGTAGACTTATCCTTAACAATAAAATCGCCATTTTCTTTAGCGTTTAAGTGTGCTAAGTGTTCATTAGTTATCCTGACATTTACAACTGTAAAGGGGGTTTACTTTACACAAATCTGAATTGTAATTATTTCAAGGTAACCCTGAGATGTTTCTTGAATACGGCTTCAAATTTAGCAAGTAATTTTACTTGTAATTGTATTTAAATTACTTGGTACAAACTAATACGATTACAAGCGGACGTTTAGATGCAAGCTGTGCGACGGGTTCGTACATGTACGTTGATTGATATGGTCTGGGCTGGTATTTTTAAGGAATCTTAGTCGAAAATTAAGAAAAATCTTAAAATTCTGAAATTTAATTATTGGATTTTCTGACAAAGTAATGCATTTCCCGAAGATTTTGACAAATTATTTTCAATATAATTCAAAGTGTATTATAATTTAGCATTAGTCATGCAAATGTTCCAAAGCATAGTGTTTTAAACACAAATTCTAATTTTGACTTATGTTCAACTTAGGTTAAGAATGACTTAAGAATCTTTATAAATATGGGCCCTGGTGCATGAGAGAAGTTAACGTTTGTAGCGATTTGTAGCTCTTACGGTGGCAGAAACTCGATCATTATCAGTATGTATAAGTTTTTTGCAAACTCTTTATAATAAGTTAAGTAAATGTCCTCACGTACTTTTTTTCTAAGATACATTGTAGTTGAAACCATAGATTGCAACATGCTGAACAATGCACTCGCCATTTGCATACCATAACATAAGCGTATCGACTGTCATTAAAACACAAATTGTTACAATATGATTCATGAACAAACATCTCTACATCTAACAGCTAAACTTTGCATGCTATACACAAACGTGCTTCAACCGAGTCACAAAGATATGCATGTATCTATATGGATCGCTGAAGTGTGTGTACAAAACTGTACATTGCGTGGTGGTTAGATATAGATTTATTTCGATGTTATCTAACCCGACGTCGCTATTGATCTTGATTAAACACACGTATACCTAAATATCGCTCGGCTTATATACAATGAGTCATGCTCCGGATATAGAGCTCTATTGTACGATATACAGAGGGTACGTTATCTATTGTTAAAGGGACATGCTCACATGCTCACAGATGGGCAATTTGACAATTTAAAAAAAAAAAATTGTAGATCCCAAAAAAGATAAATACATTATATATAAACAAGCAAAATAACACTGACGGCAAAGAAATGTATGGGAAATATAGTGTCGTTAATGAAAAATCATCAATTGAAATGGATAAAATTATAAAGAGTTTGTAACGCATTTAATCGGTATTTCGAAAAACATGTGTATCACTTACATAGCGTTAAAAACTCACCAACAAGAATGTAACACAGGATGGTTTTGTGGCCGTCGTTGAATTGTAAGGGACAATGTCACAGTGGTTATTTATTTTAAAAACAAACATATTTGATATTACTGAAATGTATATTGAGCATTCACATTTTTTCATTAAAATAATCAAACCGACAAATTTGTCAGTAAAATGATAAAAACTGTATTTATCTTCGAAATCATGCGTTTTAAGTACGATTCACCTTAATGAATAGTAATAAGAGAACTTTTTTCACACAGTTATAATGCGTCGATGTCATGTTTTGTATGTCTAATGTGTACATTCTTCATTGTCATATGTTGAAATCTTTGCACCTGTCTATACTACGGCCAATTTTTTCTGTGTTTTCTTCGCAATACCACTGGCGCGATACGTTTTGCCTTGTAAAACTTCATTGGGAGTTGCATAGGCTTCTAATATTAAATAGAAAAAATGGGGCGTCTTTGCGTTTCTTTCCTTTTCTCAACAATTCTCAACAAGTAATTTCTTATGTTATGCGAGGATTATGGCCAGTGTATTATAACAATGCAATGAACAACACTTTCCATGGTCAGGTCGCAGTTACTGAATTATGTAATGCATTGGTATATTAAAACATGTGCTGCAGATAAACTATAAATTATATTATATTTAAACTTGACTAATTTCTTTCTCTGACCAGAAGGAAAGTAAACATGTCCTAATTTGTTTACAATGCAAATATGATCGTTAGCTTTGAATGAACATATTAAATTAAATGGTCAACGTTATTTCAATACATCTGTTTGTCTCACCGAACGGAATTCAAAGACTTTCATATAACCTTTAATTAAATGGCTTATTGGGCCAACGTTTTTCGCAAACAATGTTTACTATTGATCTTTCTGCATTCTCTATTTGATTAGATGACGAAATGTCGATCGAAGCTAACAGTTAAATTTAATGTATAGATTCATTAAATTGCAAATATTTTCGATTGCCAAATATATAAACTGTATAGCTACATTTTCAATTTTATTTGCCTTTAAAAAAGAGAAAACGAGACGGTAAATTTATAAAACACCTCTACAATGATCTTTTGTTGCAGAGAGAGACATGTGTAAATATGGAAATACTTCAAAGACTCATTGATCCTCCTTGATATGGACCCCTTATAGTTTATATTCGATTTCCCAAATATCCAAAGTATAAGGGGCCCCCATAGTGCATTGCTCGCTTTTCTTTTTCGCAGTACAATTCTATCTTTTTGGAAAATTATTAATTGGTACATTTCAGCCCTTTCCAGCCCATTTTTTTAATTATTATTTTGTTTCTAGATTGGTGTTTGCTATGAATGATGCTTTACACACGACTGGCTAAATGTTTACTTTTATGCGCATTAACTAATTTTTTTTCCTATTTTGTACACAAACTGATTTATCTCCTTTTTTATTTTAAAAGTTTCAAGCTTTTATCAACCTATATGTTATCTGGCTGAGTGACTTTCAAAAAGAATTGTTTGTAATTTAATAATACCAAACACTAAATAGTGTGTATTTTATTTAGCATTACACTTAGGCGTAAAAAAAGTAGTTTCCACTAACCCGACGGACCAAACTTTTTTTGCCGTTTGGAAATGTTTCTTTTAATATTCGCGTTTTTTCGAAAAGTATTGAACGTTTCGTTATGAAGGCAGTAACTAGACTGGGATCCGGCCTCTGGCGATGTTATTGTAATATTCTATTACAACCACGGAACCAGTCTATGCACCAACGCCAATAGTATTGTTGTTGTTTAACCGTTTGTATACAATAGTTCTCGCCCTTTGTTATAACTTTGCCACGGTTTTCTTTAGTAAATAAATCGCATATTGCAAAGTTCGTCAGAGCTTTCCTTCTAAATACTGACAGTAATTGATCATTTGGCCGCACGTTTAACAATAACAAGCATCTATGCCTTAATAAAGTTTGATTGTGTGAAGATGCTTATGAATAATACATGGCAAAAAAGGGTCTAATAATCATGTTGATGCGACCCTGTGTACTTATCTCCAAGAGGTGTTGTGACCAGGACCCTATTCTGAAGACGTGTGTGTGTAGTACATTTTTATCGAATGCACGGGGATTCTCTCCCATATGGCCTTCGCCCCAAGAAGACTTGTTAGTTGGGTTACGGGGGATAGTGCAAGATACAGAAGTTCCAGAGGCGACCCTGGGTCTTTTAGTGCCGGATGTGAAGCACCTAGTACACTGCACCTCGGTTTAATTTCTCATGCGAAAAACGAGTTAGTAGGTTAGGGTGTGGTGGGGGATCGAACCTGCGACCCCTGGATTATGAAGCCAGTGCGTTACTACTAGACCAGGGAACCGCCTGCAAAAATTTTGAAAACCCTATTGAAACATGTTTTTATAACCCCACAAACGAAGTTTAGGTGGGGGGGGGGGTATATAGGAGTGAACTTATCGGTCTGTCGGTTTGTTTGTTTTTTCGTTTCCGGCTGATAACTCAAGAATGGCTTTACGTATTGAAATAATTTTTGGTACACATGTGTAACATCATAGAATACATGTCAAGTTCGATGTTGGTTGCAAACCACTAAATTTTGACAGAGTTATGGCCCCTTGTCGACTTAAAATTCCCTAAAACATGGTTTCCGGATGATAACTCAACAAAGGCTTGACATATGAAAAAAAGTTTTGGTACACATGTGTAACATCATATAATAAAGGTCAAGTTCGATGTTGGTTACAAACCACTAAATTTTGACAGAGCTATGGCCCCTTTTCGACTTAAAATTCCCTAAAAACATGATTTCCGGACAATAACTCAAGAATGGCTTGACATATTCAAATAATTCTTGGTATACATGTGTAGCATCATAAAATACGGGTCAAGTTCGACTTTGGTTACAAACCACTAAATTTTGACAGAGTTATGGCCCTTAATTTGACTTAAATTCCCTAAAAACATGGTTTCATAACGTCATAAAATACAGATCCAGTTCAACTTTGGTTACAAACCACTAAATGTTGACAGAGTTATGGCTCCTACTGAAATTAAATTTTTCAAAATACACTGTTGACCATTCACAAATTAAAGCATTCTCTCTCTGTCCATCTCTTTCCAATGGAGGCCATAGTTTTGTGATAAGGCCATATTGTGAGGGTATATCCGTCACTCATATGACAATTCTAGTTATACCTAATTTAATTTAATATTTAATTCAACTTCAGGGAGGATGTTTGTGGCCATTGTGACTTGCCTGGTGCTAGTATTGAAATCTCACTACAGAAGAACTACTAATTTGTACAGTGTCACTGTGTGTTTACATTGGGAAAAAAACCAAGAACAATGCACCCGCATGGGAAAAGGAAATAGAAACTCATGTCAGAAGTGAAGATTGTGAACTTGGAAACTTTGGTGTTTTTTTTTTATTGTTTTAAATAACTGCCTATTAAATGTCCAGTGTATCTTTGTTTTATTATAAGTTTTTATAAGTTATAAAACTTAAGCTATAACCAATTACTAAAAAAAGTTGTTAAAGGGGATGCAGATTGGTCACGAAGGACAAAAAAGTTAACGAAAAATAAGTTATGCCTACCTACTTACCATATTTTTTTCCAAGACGTTAGCGAAAACAAACAACTTTGTTTTAGCCTTAGGATATTTTGTTCGAGAAAGTAGTATAAGGCGTATAAAATTGCAAAATGTACAAACATGGTATCAACTGGAAAGTAGGGTTAGTGATCTTCCTTCGCATTATAAATACATGGATTTAACCATTCATTATCTTTTTACATATTACTAGTAAACGTTCAGGAAATTGGTAACTTGACTATCAAAGAACGCAGGTACATTCTCTTCGGATTTGAGCAAGTTAAGTGGGCCTATCCAATGTCCAACCACCAATGAATATTTGTTTTAAAGTCACATATTCGCCCGTCATCACCCCAGGCAGCGGTTCTGAAATATAATTATATTTCTTTCGTATATATCAAGAGTTGAGCGTCAACATGTCTACAATATGACGAAACATTACTTTATACACAACATTCAACATGCATATATACTAATCGTATCTACACTATGGTCACAATAACATTTAACAACTAAAACAAGCTATTGTTGTTGTTGTTTTTTAGCAAAACCAATATTCTCAGCATTTACATAAAGGATATACTGACTCCAGCACTCAGACAAGAAACCATAATTACATAGTTTATTCGTACCTTTCGTACCAACGCATTGCCGCTGTCCTCAGATACGTACATGATAGAGAAGTTTCAAAACCATGGAGTATATTATGTAGAAATTAAAAGAATTGGCAATAAATACGTCTTGGATGGTTGCATAATTATGAATATACGTGTCATATATCGTTACTTCATTAAATATTCCCTTACAATCATGCACGCCTATCAGTTTGTCTAAAATTACATTTGAGCTTAAATTTCAGTTAATTTATTTCATTTTATTAATGAATAATAAATAGTTTGCACTTTTTAACAATCGGCACCTGACTTGTTTTGATACTTAATTATTCTGTTTTATAATGGCGATCAGTTTTGTTAAACAATTGTATTTTACGGTTCAGATCAAACATAAAACACTTTTCGCTGTTCAATAACAAGCACCTCACTTCCTGTCATGCACTCCATAAATTAGCTACAACATAATTTTTTCGCGCATTGGTGATCGCAATGACAGAACGTATCCCAATGAAAGCTTGGCGCCTCAATTATGCATCAATAAATTAGTTTTTCCTTAATATGCGTGAAAGCCAACGTTCAATTAAATTTGGAAATGCTAATAGAAGAATAAATATTTCATGGATAAAACATATTACAAATATAGATTTATCATTTTTGTCCAGAGTATGACAGTTTATGTCGATGATTTGCAAGTGCAGTGTTTGGAATATGACTTGCGCAAATAACTTAATTAATTTGATTATCGAACAGTTAGGTGCTAATTGCCTGGCGTAAGCTTTATAGCATGCATGCATTCAACGCACCGAGTTCACCGTTCAGTGATAATAAAAATTTGTGTTTGGAGAAATAATTAAAAATTAACAATAATTCATTTCGCTTAAGTTTCTTATAAATAAATAATAGTTTGCACTTTTTAACGTATTGATCGGTATTCAGTTTGTATTGATATATTATCATTCTGGTTTATAATGATTATCAGTTTCGTTGGGCAATTATATTTTGCGGTTCAGATAAAACTTTTTGCTGTTCAATAACAGCACCCAACTTCCTGTCGTGCATTCCATAAATACACTTAAACCATTGTAATTGTATCGCCTATTGGTGATCAAAACGACAAAATGATTCCGAATTAAAACACGGCGCCTTAATTTGCATCAATTATTGCCCATTGCGCTCGAGACATCTGACCGTTTAATTTAATTATTGCAAATGCAAATAGAAGTATACATATTTCATGGAAAAACAAATTGAAAATATGGATTGCTCATTTTTTCTACAGTACCACTGGTTTCCGTCGATGATTTGCAAGTGCAGTGTTTGGAATATGAATATGAATTGCACAAATAACATCATTAAATTTGATTTATCGAACAGTGTATATATAATATAATATCATATCATTTCCGTTCCTTGGAGAAAGAACCAAGAAATAAATATAACATCAATTCCTTTCAGTTCCTACTAAATAATAAATAATTTGCACATGTTAACGTTTCGACCAACACCCCGCTTGCATTGATATCCATTGATATCCAATTATTACGTTTCATAATAATGATCAAGTTTGTTGAGCAATTATATTTTACGGTTTAGATAAAACATAAAACGTTTTTGCTGTTCAATTAGCACCCAACATGGATTCCATAAATACACCACAATCACTGTAATTATATCGCGTATTGGTGATCAAAACGACAGAATGAATCCGAATGAAAACATGCCGCATCAATTAATTATGCTGCCCATTGCGCTCGAAACAGCTAACCGTTCAATTAATTATTGCAAATATTAATAGAAGTATACATATTTCATGGAACACAAATTAAAAATATGGATTTATCTTTTTTTCCACAGTCTCACTGGCTTCCGTCGATGATTTGCAAGTGCAGTGTTTATAATATGATTCAATCATATTTGATTATTGAACAATTTGTTGCTAACAGGACGAAGGTTTCCGCAGCATGCATGAATTTAATCCTCCCATATCGAATTTTGTGATAATGAATATACCTTTGGAAAAGGAATTTGTGAAGAAACATGTTTAAATATATCAATTATTAATAAAAATTATTTGGAATATAAAACATGCAAACACAACATTTTAATAATCCGGTATTTAATTACTTTGGACATATTCTGAAAGTTGCATAGCTCTTAATATTTATGTGCATTCATTACTGTAATTAGTTGAATACACACAATACAGCAATAACAGGATCAATACTGAAATAAGTAAAAACACCAAAACGTCCAATGAAACAATTGAATTCGTCCAATAAAAACGCTTTTTAATGTTTTGGTCATATTAATATTACTGGCAAAGTTCGTAAATCCGGACAGTACTTTAATCCGGACACCTAAAATTGTGTTTGTATGATCAAGACCAATAATTCAATTGATGCACGAACCTGTCTCAGAAACATGTGTCATGTTTCAAGAGGACTGATTAAGTATTCATTCATTTACTTACTAAGTTACTATTGTTTTCTTTCCTTTGACATGTTATCAATTGCACGTGGGGTATTGCAATCAAAACAGTATCTCCTATAAGTTAAGCTTTACAGAAAAAAAGTGAACACAAGAACAAGGTAAACAAAAGCAGAAACCAATAAATCTGACGAATACGGTGTAGTTTAATGTTTATTTCTATTAAAATTGTTTTTAATTAAACATATATTTAAAGTAATCGGATTTAGGTACTCTATCAGTAACGGACTTTTTTTTTAAACACATTATTTAGTTACATTAAGATAGCAGTTTCTACATATATGTTCACAGTTTAAGATTAATTCTACTTATTATGTTTAAATTTCTATTTTCTATGTTTTTGGTGGTGTTGCTATTGTTGGATTGTTTCAGCGTGGTCACATGCTTGCTATTTAATAGAAACATCGGAAGGGGTTAAATGAAACATTTTCAGATACCACATTTTACGGAAATACAGAAAAAAATATTAAGTTAAAGCTTTGTTTATAAAGTACTACAACCAAGTAAACATGGCAGTACGCGTTGAAAGAATCGCAGTTTGTTGTATGCCGAAAACTGACCTGTTGGAGACCAAAGTTAAGTCTGTGAGGATTATAAAGATGTCAAAGATCATTTCTTCTCACTATATAGCATAGGCACAACGTTTCTTGGCGTATTCTTATATTCACCGAGACCTATGATTGTATCAGTACTTTAGGCAATGTTATTGCGGAAGACACTTTTGTCAGCTGGTTCCTTAACCTTGCCGTGATTACTGTCGTCAAGTTAATAGCGTGTTGCGACTGTGGAGTGGACCTCATTGGTATTCGTTCAGAATTGCAGTCTTAAATAAGTGTACGTCCAGATGTGTGAATGGTGACCAACAGGTGCTGCGTAGTACACGCGGATACTGATCAGGCCTGGTATTTGTTGAAGTGTGTATGTACGTTATTACAACAGATATTGAAGCATAAATACAGATAACAAAATAAAGTTAGTTAAAATATATTTATATATTAGATTGGGGTATGTCGTTGGGCGGCGGGGGGGGGGGGCGGGGGGCAGGGGGGGCGGTTTGGAGGTCAACGTTTCGTTTCCGCTCTTTAACTCGAGAACGAATTGAGCTATTGTAATGAAACTTCATACATAAATACCATATATCGATACCTCGCTTGGAATTGCATATGGAGTGGGTGGGTACAAGGTCAAGGTCACTGTTACTAAAAATAAAAAAATGGTTTCCGCTCAATAACTTAAGAACGCATTGAGATATTTTAATGAAACTTCAAACATAGATACCTTATATCGAGACCTCGCTTGGTATTGCATATGGGGTGGGTGGGGTCAAGGTCAAGGTCGCCGTTACTAAAAATACAAAAACGGTTTCCGCTCAATAACTTGATAACGCATCGAGATATTTTAATGACACTTCAAACAAAGATACCTTATATTGAGTCCTTGCTTGGGATTGCATATGGGTTAGGTGGGATCAAGGTCAAGGTCACCGTTACTGAAAATAGAAAAACGTTTTCTGCTCAATAACTTGATAACGCATCGAGATATTGTAATTATTCTTAATTCATAGATACCTTATATTGAGACCTCGCTTGGGACTGCATATTGGTTGGGTTAGGTCAAGGTCAAGGTCAACGTTACTATAATAGAAAAACGGTTTCCGCTAAATAACTTTAAAACGCATCGAGATGTTTTAATGAAACTTCCTCCATAGAAACCTTATATTGAGACCTCACTTGGAATTGCATGTGGGGTAAAGGTCAAGGTCGTCGTTATTAAAAATAGTAAAAGGGTTTCCGATCAATAACTTGAGCATGCATGGAGTTATTTTAATGAAACTTCACACATAGATACCTTATATGGAGACCTCGCTTGGGATTGCATATGGGGGGCGGATATGGTCATGTTCAAGGTCACCGTTACAAAAAATAGAAAAACTGTCTCCGCTCAAACAATTGAGAACACAAAGAGGTATTTAAATGAAACTTCATCTGTAGTTACATTATATTGAGACCTCGCTTGGGATAGCTTATGGGGTGGGTGGGGTCAAGGTCACCGTTGCTAAAAATAGACAAACAGTTTCCGCTCAGTACCTAGAGAACAAATTGAGATATTTTAATGAAATTTTTATATGTAGATACCTTATATCTAGACCTCGCTTGTGATTGCATATGGGTTGTGTGGGATCAAGGTCAAGGTCACCGTTACAAAAAAATATATAATGGTTTCCATTCAATAGCCTGAGAACGAATTTAGATATTTTAATGACACTTGGAATTTCCACGTTTCTTGTTCATTTAAAATGGAATTAAAAGTTAAGGACAATATATATGTATATACGTTGACTTGACAGTTGGTTTAGGTTACACAACACTAATAAACGATGCAAAAGTCGACACCAGTACTTGTTGATTTATTTCATATTGAAGTGTTTTCTTCGTCATTTTATGCTTTTCTGTTTGTTTTCAAGTTTTATTGTGACTTTCGTCGGCTGATTTTGAAAATAGTTGATATGAAAGATCATACATGCACACTTTAACGGAATCATAATGTTTGTTGCTTTGAAGCGAAATTTCAATATCAAATGTTCAGTGTGAAATGCATCTTCTTTGTCCATTCAAATATATGTGCAGTCTCTTCGGAAGTTTGTTTGGAATTTGGATGTTCATTGTTAAGCGTATAGACCAATAATATTTTGCCTAGGTAAACATCTAACAAGTAAAAACGTATATGCGTACTGATTTGATACTAAATCCGACTAACCAGCTAGAAAAAATATTTTCAGATTTTCAACGTACCAACGCTCTGTAATCCACACATAATATGTGTACAGTTATTATGTAAGTGATCGTTGCGAACAAACCATAGAACAAATTATGTTGCAAAATGAACAGAACTTTAATTGAAACAAGTCTTTGACGGTTGCATTAGTTTGACGACAACTTATTTTTCTTCACGTCATTGAACATTTCTGTACAACCTTATCGTATATATACGCGGCTTTCAGTTCGTTTAGAGATCAAATTTAATAATAATATCAATTCACATACGTTCCTCCAAAATAATAAATAGTTTGCAGATTTTTAACCAGTCCATCGGTACCCGGCTTGTATTGATACTTAATTATTATGTTTCATACTAATTATCAGTTTTGTTGAGCGATTATATTTTACGGTTTAGATCAAACACAATTGTGTTTTCGCTGTTCAATATCAAGCACCTAACTTCCTGTCATGCATTCCATAAATAAACTACAAGCATTGTTATGGTATCGCGCATTGGTGATCGCAATTGACAGAACGAATCCCAATGAAAACATGGCGCCTTAATATGCATCAATTAATTATATTCTCCACTGCGTTCGTGGCAGCAAACGTTCAATTAAGTATTGCAAATGTAAATAGAAGTATAAATATTTCATGGACAAAACAAATTAAACATATAGATTTCTCATTGTTTCCACAGTATGACTGATTTCCGTCGATGATTCGCAAGTGCAGTGTTTAAAATATGATTTGCACGAATAACTAAGTTAAATTTCATTATCGAACAATGTATTGCTAACGGGGCGAGTGTTTTCGCAGCATGCATGTATTTAACGCACCCAGTGCACATTTCTGCGATAATGGAAATATATATTTGGAAACGAACCAAGAAATAAATATAATATCAGTTCATTTCAGTTCCTAGGATAAAGAACCAAGAAAGAAATATAACATCAGTTCATTTCAGTTCTTACTAAATAATAAATAGTGTGCACTTTTTAACCTTTCAACCAACACCCCGCTTGCAATGATATATAATTCTCTGTTTCATAATAATGATCAAGTTTGTTGAGCAATTATATATGTTACGGTTTAGATCAGACATAAAACGTTTCGCTGTCCAACAACAAGCACCCGACTTCCTGTCATGCATTCCATAAATTAACTACAAGCATTGTAATTGTATCGCGCAGTGGTAATCTAAACAAGACGCCTAAATATGCATCAATTAATGACCATTGTTTTTTGCTTTTTGTTCAATTAGTTATTGAAATTGTTGATATAAGTATAAATATTTCATGTACAAAGCAAATGATACACATAGATTTCTCATTTGTTCCTAAGTATGAGCGGTTTTCGTCAATAATTAGCTAATGCGGTGTATGGAATATGACTTGCACAAATAATTCGATATAATTTGATTATCGAACAGTGTGTTGCTAAATGGGCGGAAGTTTTCGCAGCATGTATGCATTTAACGCACCAAGATACAGTTCTGTGATTATGAACATGTGTATTTAAAAAAATAGAAATAAATAAATAAAATATCAATTAATTTCAGTTCCTAGGAAATATAATCCAGAAATAAATAAAACATAAGTTCATTTCAGTTCCAACTAAATAATAAATAGTTTCCACTGTTTAACCTATCGATCGATATCCAGTTTGCATTGATACATAATTATTCTGTTTTATAATAATGATCAAGTTTGTTGAGCAAATATATTTTACGGTTTAGATAAAACATAAAACGCTTTCCGCTGTTTAATAAGGACCCAACATCATGGCATGGATTCCGTAAAAACACTAGAAGCATTGTAACTGTATCGCGTATTGGTGATCAAAACGACAGAATGCATCCGAATGAAAAGATGTCGCCTTAATTTGCATCAATTAGTTATGTTGCCCATTGCGCTCGAGACAAATAACCGTTCAATTAATTATTGCAAATGCTAATAGACGTATACATATTTCATGGAAAAACAAATTGAAAATATGGAGCTCTCGTTTTTGTCCACAGTCTCACTGGTTTCCGTCGATGATTTGCATGTGCAGTGTTTTATAATATGACTTGCACAAATAACTCAACTAAATTTGATTATCAAACAGTGTGTTGCTAATAGGGCGAAGGTTGCGCAGCATGCACCATTTAATTTTCCCAAATCGATTTTTGTTAAAATGGAGATATCTTTGGAAAAGAGATTTATTATGAAATACGTTTAAATCTAAATTATTCATTACAATTATTTGGAATATAAAACATGCAACAGCTCTATTTTAATGTTCCGTTATTCAATTACTTTGGACATACTCTGAAAATAGCATTGCTCTTAATATTTAAGTGCATTTATAACTGTAATAACTTGAATGCGGGCATGACAGCAATAACTTGATAAATACAGAAAAAGTAAAAACACCACAACTTCCAAATAAAAACAAATGTCCGTCGAGTAAAAGGCTTTTGAATGTTTTGTTCATATTAATATTTACTGGCGTATTTCTTATATTCACAGAGACAAAGCGATTGTATCAGTTCTTTAGGCAATGTTATTGCGGAAGACACTTTTGTCAGCTGGTTCATTAACTCTGTCGTGATTACTTTCGTCCTGTAAATAGCGTGTCACGACATTGGAGTTGACCTCATTAATATTCGTTCAATATTGCATTGTTAAGTACATGCACTGACCAGATGTATGAATAATGGCCAACAGGTGCTGCTTAGTATACGCGGATACTGATCAGGACCGGCATTTGTTAACGGAATCATAATTTGTCTAGTTTTGAAGTGAATAAAACACATTTCGCTGTCCAATAACAAGCACCGAACTTAAAGTCGTGCATTCCATATATGAACTACAACATTGTAATTGTATCGCGCATTGGTGATCGCAATGACAGAACGAATCCCAATCAAAACATGGTTCCTTGATATGCATCAATTAATTATTTTCTTCATTGCGCTTGTGGCAGCTAACGTTCAATTAATTATTTCAAATGTTAATAAAAGTATAAACATTTCATGGACAAGACAAATTAAAAATATGGATTTCTCACTTTTGTCCAGAGTATGACCAGTTTCCGTCGATGATTTTTGAGTGCAGTGTTTGGAATATGACTTGCACATATAACTCACTTACTTTCGTTATTGAACAATTAGGTGCTGCCTTGGAGGAGGCTGTCGAAGCATGCATGAATTTGTCGCACCCAATTCTGTTATAGCTTTTGGCTAATCCTACTTAATGTTTTTTGGTGTAGTTGCTGTTGTTATTGAATACATAGAGGTATTTATAACTTGAAAGCATTTACTGTTACCGCCTTTGTACTGAAAAATAGAATATAAACTTATTGAAACAAACAAGCATAAAAAATACCTACTATTTGTGCATCAGAAATTCTGTTGGTGATATACAAAATACCACTGACATTTTGGGGACAGTTAAAAGCTCAGAGGATATAATTTAATGCCAAAAATCCTTCTTTCTCATGATGTATCGTACGCAAAACGTCTCTGATGTGTTTCTTATGTCCGCCAAGACCGAGCGATTGTATCGGTACCCTCGGCAATGTTATTGTGGAGTACACGTTTGTCAGCTGGTTAATTAACCCTGCCGTGACTATTATCGTCTAGGAAATAGCGTGTCACGACAATAAAAGTGGACGCCATTGATGCTTGTTCAATATTGCAGCCGTATTTACTGACCACACGAATAAGATGATCAAAAATTATACACGCATTATTAAACCTACAGACATGTCATACGATTGTTTACATTAATTCGGAAATGATCTTACTTCTTAACGGAATCCTTCTACTATAACTTATTAATTCGGAATGATCTTACTTCTTAACGGAATCCTTCTACTATAACTTAATTTATATTTACCATACAATCATGCATTCCGACTTCCGCATTAGATCTTGTTAGTTGAATCCGTTGTCGCCAAGGCGATCCTGTTTTTCAGTTCTAAGTCCCGTATTGTTAATTTGGGTACCGGTCTTCATAGCGGACGTGTGGGTTTCCTTCGGATACCTTAGATTACCCACATAAAGACAACGGCCATGTATTAAAATATAACAGTATTTCATAATAGCCACATAATATTACAATCTGCATAAGGAGGCCCAATGTTACATCTTGGAGGAATGTAGAGATTTCAAAGGTTCTTTATTCTTGTGATTTATCATAGACAAAACGTCCCTGGCGTAGAGTTGTTGAGACGTCACAAGTTCTTTATTCTAATGATGTATGATATGATAAAAGGCTCTGGTGTGTTTCTAGTATCCATTAAGATCTGCCGTTTGTATACAGACCTTGTAAACTAGTTTAGTTGAATTTAAGGGAAATTTTAAGATCAACTTTTCATCGTGAAATGTGTCTTTCGTTCGTCATTTTACTTTTTATTGGCATTAGCTTCGGACATTTGGTCCTAATTTGGATATACGTTTATTTTTCTAACCGACTCTGACCATAGCTTATTGCAAGTAAAACGATAAATACGAAACAATACAGTGGTTCCATAGACATTGAAATGATTGTGGGTGGCTCGCCATTTGACTGATACATAGTTTGATATTAATTTATCTTGCAATCATAATATTACATAAGTATCTCAAATATACGCATTAACTGGAAATATATCGATACATAACTGATTATAGAATATAACTAGAACTCAAAAATCTGAAAGATAATCGATTGTCTGGTTCCATGCCTATTATATTTTAATTGATATCATACTACTCTCTAAAACACTTACATCTTATATGCCCACGAAAATCGACAGAACTATTTTGTCATCCGTTGATAATGAAAAGGCCAAAAGCATTTGAATCAGTTTAGAGTTCATATTACGCGATCACACGATGGTCGTGATTAGAATTACGGCTACAAAACGCCATAAACAAACACTGTTGCCGGTAAAACATTTAATTAATGCTTTGCTCGATAATGTTTGTTCTATAGATTATTAAAATCATTAATACAATCATATTAACATTCAATATGCATTTGTCCATAGGCTGAACATACCAGTAGGATATTTTTCGAGGGATTATAACATGTGTGTACTCTTAAATTATTGTAATACGTGATGAACATATGTATATGTGGAACACATAAAATATAACGCCCCACTATTTTAGGAAGTGATATTGGAGTTTCGGTATATTCAAAGCATAACTGCAGCTCCTAGTAATGTTTTCGTGCTAGTGGGAGCCATTTGTTTTATAATAATTATCAAGTCTGTTGAGCAAATATATTTTACGGTTTAGATAAAACATAAAACGCTTTCCGCTGTTCAATAAGCACCAATCATCATGACATGGATTCCATAAATACACCAAAAGCATTGTGATTGTATCGCGTATTGGTGATCAAAACGACAGAATGCATCCAAATGAAAACATGGCGCCTGAATTTGAATCAATTAATTATGTTGCCCCTTGCGCTCAATACAGCTAAACGTTAATTATTTATTGCAAATGCTAATAGACGTATACATATTTCACGGAAAAACAAATTGTAAATATGGATTTCTCATTTTTTCCACAGTCTCACTGATTTCCGTGGATGATTTGCAAGTGCAGTGTTTATAATATGACTTACACAAATAACTAAATTAAATGATTATCAAACAGTGTGATGCTAATTGGGCGAAGATTGCGCAGCATGCACTATTTAATTTTCCCAAATCGAATTTTGTAAAATGGAGATATCTTTTGAAAAGAGACTTATGAAGTTATATGTTTAAATATAAATTATTAATTACAATTATTTGGAATATAAAACATTCAACAGCTCTATTTTAATGATCCGTTATATATCAGCTCTTGTAATTCTTATAAGAATGGCCATGTAACAATTTTATGTTGATATAGTGATGTTTAAATGTAAACATGGACGAGACTCTAATAAAATATATATACGCGGCGTTCAGTTTATTTAGAAATCAAATTTAATAATAATTTAATATTAATATCAGTTCACTTCAGTTCCTATTAAATAATACATAGTTTGCGTATTTTTAACCTATCGATCGGTACACGGTTTGCATTGATACATAATTATTCTGTTTTATAATGGTGATCAGTTTTACGGGGCAATTACATTTTACGGTTTAGATCAAACATAAAACACTTTTTGCTGTCCAATAACAAGAACCCATCTTCCTGTCATGATTCCATAAATAAACAACAGCTTTGTAATTGTATCGCGCATTGGTGATCGCAATGACAAAACGAATCCCAATGAAAAGTTGGCGCCTTAATACGCATCAGTTTATTACTTTTCTCCAATTAATTATTTCAAATGTTAAAAGAAGTATAAATATTTCATGGACAAAACAAATTAAAAATATATAATTCTCATTTTGTCCACAGTATGACTGATTTCCGTCGATGATTTTTGAGTGCAGTGTTCGAAATATGACTTGCACAAACAACTCAATTAATTTCATTATCGAACAGTTAGTTGCTTACTGGGCGGAGGTTGTCGCAGCATGCATAAATTGATCGCGTCGAATACTGTTAAAGCTTTTGGTTAATGCTGCTCAATGTTTTTTATGAGATTGCTGTTGTTTCTGATTTGTTTTAGTGACTCATCTGTGAATTCTACAGGCGTTAATAAATAGAGGTATCTAGAAAATTGTGCATGTGAAGTTACCCCCTTTGTGATGAAAAATAGGTAATTAACTTTCGGCACATTAAAACAAAAAGTAAGAATACACAAATGGACAAAAAGACAATATGATTTGTGCGTAACAATTTATGTTGGTAATGTACGAAATACGACTGAACTTTTGGGGCCAGTGAAAGCTCAGATGATAGTATTTGAGGCCCTTCTTTCTCATGTATCTTCCGCAAAACGTCTCAGACGTGCATCTCATATCCGCCGAGACCGAGCGATCGTATCCCACCTGCGGCAATGTTATTGCGGAAGACACCTTTGTCAGCTGGTTCATTAACCCTGTCGTTCCTAGTTTCTTTCAGAAAATAGCGTGTCACGACAATGGACTGGACATCATTGATATTCGTTCAATATTGAAGGCGTATTCACTAACCACACACATCAGATGACCAAATATGACGCACGCATTTTAAAATCTACAAAAATGCGATACGATGTTTTACATTAGTTTGGAATAATCATACCATATAACGGAGATCCTATTGATATATCTTATTTATATTTTACCATACATGTATTCCGACTAGCGCTGTTGTTAGTTTAATCCGTTGTCACCGAGACGATCCGTTTTCAGTTTCGAGTCCCGAATAGCTAATTTGGGTACTAGTCTTTATAATAGACTTGCGGATATCTTGGCTTATCCACAGAGAAAGACAAAGGCAGGCCATCTATTAAAATATAACAGTATCTGATAACAGCTGAGACTGAGAAAGATTAAAAGCTAAGTTGTAAACTCTTGTGTCATCGTTTAAAGAAGACAGTTTTCTTAGTGCAAACGATATTCCGCCATCCGGATAAAAGCTTGTTTTTAAGAATTATTAATATAGTAATATTTACGGGATTCTAAATCATTTATATAAGCGAACATATATAATGTTCACGAGCACAGGTATACCTTGGCTTATCCACAGAAAAAGACAACGGCCATCTATTAAAATATATAATGTACATAATAATTTGAGTATTATGCTTCGTTTAAAAAGAATTAAAGGTTGTATTTTACCAAATACTGTGCTGTAAAGGTCCAAAGTTTCATTTTGCAGGATTGTAGAGATTTCAAAGGTTCTTTATTCTCATGATATATCTTAGGCTAAACGTCTCTGGCGTAGAGTTGTTGAGATGTCACAATTTCTTAATTTCCAATGATGTATCATAGGCAAAAAGGCTCTGGTGTGTTTCTAATATCCACCGAGATCTACCGATTGTATATAAAAAAACCTTGTCAACTGGTTTAGTTGCATTTAAGGGCAATTTTAAGATCACCTTTTCATTATGAAATGTGTCTTTTGTTCGTCGTTTTACTTTATTATTGGCATAAGCTTCGGACATTTGGTCCTAATTTGGATATACATTTATTTTTCTAACAGACTCTGACCATAGCTTGTTGCAAGTAAAACGATAAATACAAAACATTACAGTGGTTCCATAGACATTAAAATGATTGTGGATGGCTTGCCATTTGACTGATACATAGTTTGATATTAATGTATCTTGTAATCATAATATTTCATTCTCATCTCAAATATACGCATTAACATGAATTATATCGATAGATGACTGGTTATAGAATATAACTAGATTTCAGAAATCGGAAAGATAATCAATTGTCTGGTTCCATACCAATTATATTTTTATTGATGTAATTCTACTCCTTAAAACACTTGCATCTTATCTGCCCACGAAAATCGACAGAACTATTTGGTCGTCCGTTTATAATGAAAAGGCCAAAAGCATTTGAATCAGTTTTGAGTTCATATTGCGCGATCACACGATGGTCGTGATTAGAATTACGGCTACAAAACACCCTGAACAAACACTGCTGCTGGTAAAACATTTAATTAATGCTTTGCTCGATAATATTTGTTCCATAGATTATTAAAATCATTAATACAATGATATTAACGTTCAATATGCATTTGTCCCTAGGCTGAAAATACCAGTGAGATATTTTTCGAGGGATTATATAATGTGTGTACTCTTAAATTATTGTTATACGTGATGAACATGTGTATATGTGGAACACATAAAATATAACACCCCACTATTTTAGGAAGCGATATTGGAGTTTCTGTATATTCTGAGCATAATTGACTCTCCTAAGAATGTTTTCCTGCTATTGGGAGCTATTTGGGTGCCAGGGCATCACTTTTCCTGTCTTGAATTTCTTCAGAGGAAGCTCTCGAGGGAATATTTATTCAGCAAAGAAACATATGCTCTTTCTGTTGTTCATACCATGCTAAAATAATAGTATAAACTGGTTTGCAATGCTGCAATACGCCTTGATTGTCCTGCGAAAATAATTCGTAGGTACAGTACTGGTTCAGATAAAAGTGATTGGATAGTTGTAATGCATTGAATAATAAATGCCTTGTGAGTATGTTTGTGAACACAACCATAATGATATATCAAACACAACCGAAAGAAATAGTTAATTTATAAAATAGTTTTCTTTAGGTTTCTCACGATATGTAACAAACTGTGAACATATCCGAACCTTCTGTCTATACGCTTCGCTTATTAATTCTTGGTGCCACTTACAGATCGTGTACTGACATGTCCGTGAAAGCAACGTACGATTTAAAGGATCAACTTCAAAGTACAGTTTACACCATCGTTGTGCGTTGTTCTGGTTTGTGTGCTTTTACAGGAATATCGGAAAGGATCCTTAGAGTTGTGATCTGTTTGAAGGACGCGTTATATCTGCAGTCATAGGCACCTCTGCAGTTATCCTAACAATGCGTGTTGTTTCTGTAATCAAATAAGTGCTTTATTATGACTGAACATGTCCTTTGAAATCTTGCGCAAGGAGTGGAAATGAATGTTCGCTTTTATTAGTGAGATCTACCAGAACTTTAATTAGAAAGCGGTGTTGCTTTTGTGTCTGGTGACTTCGATAGCGCACGTGTTTCTTTCCTGGAGGATTATAATTATATTAATTTCTTTAAAGTATGTTCTTTTTTTCCTTTCAACTAAGTTTTTATATTTCTCGAAACGAAGCAGTTTGTATTCGCATTGAACATGTCTCAGTTCTGGGATAAACGGATATTCTGTTGTATATTTGGTCATTATGCTGAAGATCTATTATCTGTCGAGGAGTCTAGCTTGTTTGGCAACAAAGTGAAGAAATGACAGTGATGGAATAAATGCAATCGTTAATGCAATGCTATTTATTATTGGTCGGACTAAACACGGACAAACAACATGTTCTGCAAGTGAAGTGCATTTCACTTCTGGAGTTGATGTTCGTGTTCCTTGAACGTTTTACGTGTCATTGAGATTGAGAAAGATTAAAAGCTGCGTTGTAAATTTTTGTTTCGTCGTTTAAGGAAGACAGTTTTCTTAGTGCAAATTATATTTCTTGCATCCGGATATGCGCTTGTTTTTAATAATCATAAATATAGTAATAATTACGGTATTCTTAAGCATTTATATAAGTGAACATATATGATGTTGACGAGCACAGGTATGATGTATTTTGAAGGCAATATGACTGATATAAAGGGCGGTCAATTTTTGTAACAGAAGTTTCATTTGGACATATATTGTATATATAAATTGTAGTTGGTAATGTTTGAAAAACTTAATATCAGTTTAATAACAATATTTTTTTCTGTATATATAAATTGTAGTTTGTGATGTTTGAAAAACTTTATATTAGTTTAATAACAATCTTTTTCTGTCGTTAGATACAGACAACTTTTGCAGGAAAGCAATTTTAAAGACATAATACTTATACACGTTTGTTTCCTTTCATGTTGTTTTTTTCCCTGCAGTATGTCCAAGTTTTCAGCTGGTTTGAAATTGTGTACATTTTGAAATAAACTAGTTTATATTTTTCATGTTTTAAAATATGCATGCAGTGTTAAATAATGTTCACATAATTTTTATCGTACTGTAAAGAACAAAGAATTCCGAATGTTACATTATTGCACACGATGCAAATGGGGTGCTTGTAAAAGTATATGTAATCATATTGGTTCTCAGAGGTATGTTCTCAATCTAACATTTACAACATCTCTGTGTTCGTGTCATATAATCCTTTAAAGCCGTGATGGAAATTGCACGTGAATAATGACGTCATATGGAACGCACGACACGTGTGGCGATATACCGGAAGTTGCATTCGTAGGTACGAGCAGGACTCCAAAATCTCTCAGGTGAGCAACAACGTTTATTAAATTGCAATAACATTTTATCTGCATTTTATTCTATCTAAACTCTATTTAATCCTTGAAGCTTTGTTTTCTATATTTTCTAGCCTGGAATGCTTCCATTCAGAATTTTCCTTGTAGGTTTGCCATTCCTGTTTACAAGTACCAGTTTGTCTTACGTGCTATACTTCACTCTTAATTCTTGAAATTATTGACTGTATAGAACATTCCAAGAAATGACAGAGCATTTATTGACACGACCTAATTGGTGATACTATGTTAGACGTCGTCAAAAAATTATTTTCTGCCATCAACCTGTTCTCATTGAACGTTTGACAATTACGCTTCAGTCTGATAAGTTTCTATCAGGAAACTACATGCAAACGCAATTCAACGCACATACATCTTTATTGATGAAACTGTATTCGCAACGATTTTAAATTAACGTCAGATAATGCGCTGTGTCTATATATCACACTGTATCTAGCAGAATGCACTTGTTGTCTTTTATTTGCAGTTCGTGTGTAAATTGTTTTTTAACATTCATACTAACGTCAAAAGCTTAAAAGATGAATAATTCCTTGTGGAAATATAAAACATATAGCAAAATTAATAATAGCATATTCATGTATTTCCATGTTTACCATTATTATTAAACTGCATAATTTGCTGGTCTATTTGGTACAGTTGGCGGAATTAATTCTTCTGTGACTTATATATAGCCATAATATTGCCATAGTATGTGTTGTGTGCGAGGAATATACATTGTAATGTAAATAATAGATCGAATCGCGGATCAAAAGTTTCAAAATATCAGTATTTCGGATCCGAAACGACATTTATGTCGACAGTTTTACAGTCTCTACGTCTTTCATAACTTACTGATCGCCCACTCAAATTCCTCTACCGCTTTTCCTATATTTTCAATTGTTGTTATTATGAGCAATAAATGACATTCAGATTTTCGCATAATGTTCATGTTAGAAAGATATACAAAAAAATAGTAGCTCTATGAATGGCATAATAACCATATTGTAGCTTAACAAAGAAATTAAGTGGGTTTCTGTACTTCAAAAATACAAAGTATGATTTTTGAACTTCGACAAACGTTATACATGTATGCTGCTTTGTTAACCAGAGTGTCGATGATATGAAATCATTTATTGCCATATTCGTTGTATTCATGGGTGGATAGATCTCATTAAGGAGAAGTGCAGTGCACAAGAACCATTACTCTGCACTTCATGGTTCTTGAGTAATTGCCCTTTGTTAAGTTATTATACTTCGTTTTTGCCTGGAGCATAACTCTTAGACTATAAAAGGTATTAACTTGAAACTTCATAGGTGGATAGATCTCATTGAGGAAAAGTGCAGTGCACAAGAACCGTTACTCTGCACTTCATAATTCTGGAGTTATTGCCCTTTGATAATTTTTCATTTTCAGGCGGAGTCAACTTTTGGTTTCAGCTCTCTAACTTGAGAACGAATTGAAATATTTTAATGAAACTTCATCCATACATACCTTATATCGAGACTTCGCTTGGAATTACATAGGGGATGGATGGGGTCATTGTCAAGGTCACCATTACATAAAATAGAAAAACGGTTTCCGCTCAATTACTTGAAAACGAATAGAGCTATTGTAATTTAACTTCATACATAGATACCTTTTATCAAGACATCGCTTGGGATTGCATAGGGGGTGGGTGGGATCAAGGTCAAGGTCACCGTTACTAAAAATAATAAAACGGTTTCTTCTCAATTACTCAATAACAGATCGAGCTATTGTAATGAATATAGATGGAAAATTCCTTGTGAATGCATACTCCTCCTACAATTTCCAACAGACTCTTGAAACTTGTTGTTAAGGGTAACGTGTAGTTGTGCCTAAAGATGGGGATTTAAATTTGTCTTTTCCAGTCGCAAGTTATGGCCCTTTGATTATTTTTCCTCTATGGAATGTATAGGGAACATTTCTTGTGAACGCAACTCCTCCTACAGTATGCAACGGATTTTCTTGAAACTTGTCTTCATTGTTGACGGTAACGTGTAGTTGTGTATAAAGATGGGGATTGAAATTGTTTATTAAAAAAACACATTTTTTTATTTGCTGGCCCCCACCTTCAAACATGCTATAATTCGGGGCCCGTTGTCACCCCTGTGACAAAGTTCTAGTTTGTATTAAATTGCAGGTATAGTTTTGTTCAATCTTCCGGTTAATGGTCACTTACAAAATCGGTTTAATGTGAGGTAAATAAATGTTTTTATTGTCCGATAATACATTCGATTTACGAAAGAAATCCATGCATTGACGTCAAAAATGATTGCTGAAGATGGCATGTCAAACATACACATACTCGTTGTATAGCTCTTTGGTTTATCCTATAGCTAAACGATTGATTTCTTACTTATACCCACTCAGACATGTGCAGCTAAATGATATATCCATACGCAACGCCATTTACCTTAAGGTGATGAATAATTGATCACGAGGTACAAACGCGTTCGATCAAACGCCACGTGGGAAATAAAAGCTATAAATCATCTATTCAATTATGCAATGTACATTCGTAAAAGGTGATCGTATTGCTGAAAGCTGTGATAAACATAATGTAATTAGACATAAATGACCGGGCAATATAAGGAACAAGTCAGGTTACCAGTCTCGCATATAAAAGTCAGTGCTTTACTCTGCTTAAGGTTAATGGTTTGAGTTTGAGACCATTTGATTCACAAAACTTTGGTACATGTTACAATTTATATAATTATCAGGACGTATGTGGCATGACCAAATATTTCAAGAAGGGTGTATTGTTCAGACGTTATTTGATAAATGATCCAAATGTGTTACATCCGATTCAACTTAACCGGCAATGTTTTGTACTGTTTTCTCCTATCTGTGTATGTGTCAATTTTCTAAACTTTCCTCAGTTATGTTGTCCAAATGTCCAAATAACCAGGGGGGTGGGGGCATTTGTGACTTCTAGACGTTATTTGATAAATGATCCAAATGTGTTACATCCGATTCAACTTAACCGGCAATGTTTTGTACTGTTTTCTCCTATCTGTGTATGTGTCAATTTTCTAAACTTTCCTCAGTTATGTTGTCCAAATGTCCAAATAACCAGGGGGGTGGGGGCATTTGTGACTCGTTTTTGCTGGTTCCTGGTCTGGTCGTTAACACATAAAATAGGCAGTGTAGTCTTTACCCTGTAAGGCGCACGCATCACACAAGAAACAGTCTTTTACAATTGATGGCCACTATAATGATTGGAGAGGATTCATTGCTTAGGGAAAATAATTGAAACTAGTAAGTCCAACAATGTCTAAAGGCTTCAATGAAGGTTCAAGAACAGTCGATCCGGGAATACTTTAATTGGTTTTGGAACCAGAGAGGCGATTAACTACTGATGTATGGCAAGTTGATTGGACAAACAAATAAATATGCACTATAGATGAGCAAACCATCAGTCATTCAATATGTGCTAGATAAAATGTGTGTCAGTAGTCATTTGTAAATAGATTGAATGCGTTTGTATATACAATATAACTTCAAAACTACTAAAATATTTATGTTTGTAGTGTTGCATATATGCTTCACTATATAGATCAGTTTCATAATAATTTGTTAAACAAGTCCAAATACCGAGTTGGAGACGGTCAAAGATATTTTTCCTGCGTTTTCTGAGGTTTGTGTGCTTTGCATCCTTGTTATATTCATTACAATTTTGCATTGCCCAAAACAACATTGTTGCACACACAAAAAATCAAATGCATTATGCACATTAAAGCAAGGCTTTGTTCACTTAAGTGCCACTGGGGAAACGAAAAAACGAATAAGTATGCAGATTATGTAAATAATTTCACAAGGCATGCAATTTAACAGAAGATAGCACGCTTCTTCTCTAAACATACTGATGTCGACGCACGGTTTGTAATTGAAAGTGATTATAGGATATTTGTTGCTTTCAATATAAAACTTACGTTTATTCATATGTGTTCATAGAAAACATATTAAAATATCAATTTTGTGACCACAAGTAACGAAATTAGATACGCTCTTACACGGAAATAAACGAAATACATTATTTATTTATATTTTTTGGCAAACGTACCTATGAGCATACATTTTCGGAATACAGTAAAATACTATGTACCGATATGTGTATTTTATCGAATTAAAATAATTAATATATGATAAAAAATACTTGGACTTTTATATTCATCATATAAGTACATTAAGTTTTTTAATTATAAATCTGTTTTATTAGAAGTAAGTTCGGCAAAAGTCATAAACGAAACAGACATATATGATGTAGTATGTTCGACATATATATGGACACTGTATTGGCATTCATATTACACATAATCCTGTGCGTTGGATGTAATCTGCAAATGATCTAGGGATTGTACCATCAAGACAATATGTCAAGATTAATGAGATAGTGTCCAGTATTGCATTATTTCAAATCATTTATATCATAAAAAGGATTGACCGTGTTGGACTAAAACATGTACACGAGCTCAGAAAGTGCGATGCACAGCGAACGATGATGCCAAGAAAGACCTTGATATTAATTTTTTTTCATTACGTATGGAAGTTAAGTTTTTAATTGTTAAACTATTTTACGGAATCAACATATTTTTTATTCTACATGTATTTGGTGCGTCAGTGTTTGCTTTAACATCTATAGGTTGTATGACTGTATGCGCATTATGCACTTAACTTGTTGCATACATTCCTCGTATCTTTTTTGTCAAACTCGATACTTCTTAAACTCGTCACTTATTAGAAACTATGCATTTTCTTATCATACAAACAACATATTGCAGCTTAAGCTTACACGGTGCATTTCAATTTATTCAAAATGTTTCATATAATACGAAATAATAATTCCACAAAAGCAATATCCAAATAGAATATAACACATGAACACCATTATTCGAGGCAATTATTGTTATTACCAAGTAACAGTTATAACAGCTATAAGTACGATTTATTGCTCAGAACGAGCAGAAAGGCAAATGCCAAACGGAATGTTTTCCAAAATAGTGTTTATATTATTGATTTGTGAGTATTTTATTACCCTTATCAAACATTCTTAATTTATATAGCTGTTGATTTAATTATAGCAAATTTGACATTATCCGTTTTGTACGGCTATGTACGTACCGAAGCGTGCTTAGATTTGTAGGTATACAAACCTCACCTTTGTACACTTATTTAAGTCGTAGTTGAAATATGGCATAATTTGTGTAGGTGTGTCCAAGGCCTGAACCTAACTGTTGTGTCCAAAAAGATCCGATCCAGATATGACTTTAACGAAGTTCGGGGAAAATATTGGTCTCATTGAACTGTAAAAATGAATTTAAGACATTTCAGACCGTGGTCACATTAATTAATTCTTCCACAATACCACTGGATATTTTCTCACAAAGCGTCTTAAGCGGATCTTTAGGGTTTGTTTCATTATTTTTTTTTAATCCTTATTCAACTAATATTTAATACACATTGTAGATCAGAAAACGTTTTTGATTTCTGCCCAGAACATGTATTGGATACGTCAATGATGTCTTATATTCAATGCAGATATTGACATGGTGTGAACATTCATATAGTACTGCTAGTTTGTGTTGGATAATTTATTTTGACGGCGTTTCGTTTTACCTTCATGGTACAGGTGCAGAATGCGGTATTGTGTAAACTTCTATTCGAACACGATTGCGAAATCAATGCATGGTTGCATCTATTACACACATTTCTATGCTTCCAACTTTTAATATCGATGACTTTCAGTACTGCAGTCAGATAATTGAATTGTATTGTGTTAATCTCTCCCGCTGATCGTTTTGTTGTTTATCGTGGGATAAAAATGTTATATTGATTATCAACGGCAGTTTATGGGACTATGAACGTGGAATAATGTGTGCGCATTGACAATATAACTCACGCCTTTATGTTCCATGATAATATAACAACATCATTTGTGACGTTTTGGACACTCCATTCTATGCACATTCATAAATTTGTTTAACTTTGGTCGTAATAATTATACTAATATAATGTATGAATATACAATATAATGCATTTCCAGCTGGATCAGAGTCTGCGTCCAGTGTTTAATACAGTAATATTCCGTCTGTAGTAAACTTGTTGGCATTACTTGTAATTTATGTAATGGCTTGTATTCTCTGAGCAAGGGCACTTTTTCTAGATAAGTTCGGATGCGTTATTTGTTGGCATCGAATACGCAATCAATCACACGTCCTAGGTATCCGACGTTGACAGATGTTCTTGACTATCGGTCATTTGTCCCAAGCTGTGAAAATGCTTATGATGACATTTGGATCGCCGAAGTCTACAATGCGACGTGTCACCAATGTCCAAAAGTTCTCAATATTTTTGTTTACTTCATAAAGAATGTCTGTAACATAATTCCATGTCAGTTGCGTTTAATGTCCACCCTTTAAAATTGTCGTATGTTTTGTCTTTTAAAGATTTTGATTGCAACTTCCAATAAAGAGTTTAGAGTTTATTTCAAAATACATTAGGCTTTATGAGTACACGTATAGTACAACACAATATAGTCAAAAGTGGTCAATGACGTACAAGCATATAAATAACTATTTTATGCAATACCAATTTTAACATTTATATGTTATGAATAACAAAACGAAAATCGTATTAAGTTTTTAACATGCTAGTACAACAAATTCTTGTACATGTAGTTATAATGTTATGAAAAATAACATGTAAACTGAGACATACAATAGTTATATGGAGAGAAACTTTTGATAATATATATCTGTTCTCAATTTAAAAGCATTAATAATAAATGTGGCAAGATTTCTAATTGTCTTTTGATTGTCAGTCTGTAAGAGTTCAATAAATTTTATCAAATGTGTATGCTTCCAATAGTATTTATTTATATACTGTTTTCTTAAAGTGTTAAAGACTGGACATTGGAGTAAAAAATGAAACTCGTCTTCGAGAACATTACAATGTTGCCATTTTCTATTTTGATATAGTGTCTTTTCAGGCTTGTGCCATCTCCCTGCTTCCACTTCAAGTCTGTGAGCAGATACTCTAAACGAGTTGACTCGATTCTAAATTTTGATAAAGTTACTACATTTAGGTAGGGTTGAAATTTAAAGCTTCCATAAAGGCTCTAACTTCTACCCCTGGTCGATCGTTGTAAATCAGTTGACCAATTTTGAACAAACACATCAGATACTCGTTGTTTAGCAATAGATATAAAACTATTCACATCTCCTATTCCCTGAAAAAAACATACTTCACCAAAACCTAGTGTATCCAGTTCATGTTTAACCGATTTAACCCAAGACTGTTTTTCTGGATATACATTAAGATCATGTAATAACATATTATAAACTATTTTAATATATTTAACATCATCAGATTGTTCTACTTCTAACCAATATTTCAGAACACAAACAATCCGTTTATTTATTAGGGGTTCACCGCATAAGAAATTATTTTGAGTTTGTAACCGGACATCTAACACTTGCTGACAATAACGTATGTGTATTCTTTAAATTTGAATGCTATTATATAAACCCCATACTTCACTGTATGCATTTAACAACTGTGTTTCTGTTAACGAAGTTTAATGCGTAAATATTTTACTTCCGGCGATGTACAAATACCGGGTGTTTCAAGATAATCATATATCTAATTTGGGTAAAATAATTATGAACACCATCTTGAGCTCCGATGTATCATAGCTTCTCTCAAACCTGACTCAGTTGTTTCAATATTCTACTATCCGATAATTTGATACTCGCCATTTCTTTCTGTGAACATAAATTGTGTTTAATTTCTAGCATCGCTTTTGGCTGTAATTGATATAATTGTGTAAATTGTGATTTGTTACCAATTCTGCTTGAAATTCCTTGACTTGGGTTGTGCATTTGTGTTGTTGGTTTAATTGCAAGGATTTCACATGCCACGAGTTTTATTTTTCTGAGAATTCAACTTAACTTACCATAGGCAAAAAGTTTCTGGCTTGTTTTTTTTTTATATATCTATCGATATTGAGCGATTGTATCGGTACCCTCGGGATTTTTATTGCAATTAGACTTTTGACAGCTGGGTCATTAACCAGCCGTGACTATTTTCGTCCAGGAAATAGGGTGTCACGACATTGTAGGTGGACATCGTTGATATTCATTCAATAATGCATTCTTAAATATATGTACTGGCAATTAATGCTGACCAAAAGCTGCTGCTTAGCACACTTATCTTACAAGCCGATACGAACAAATGATGTGTTTGCAATGGGAATCGTATCTTAAGTTAAACTTAAGTGAATGGCGCATATCACATTTAAAATGTGAAATGCGTGTGTCCTCCTTTAAATTATCTGTTTCATTTGCCCTTTGACCATAGCCAATTGCAAATAAAATGTATACGGCGGTTTCACGGTGACCACATTTACTGGAAATATATTGATAGACAACTATTTAATCTAGTTTATAAGGGGAGCTTAAAAGTTGAAAGATAATCTATTATCTGGTTCGGTGGTTATTATAATTTCATTGATGTAATACTACACCTTAAAACATTTGCATCATATCAGCCCACGAAAATCGACATAACTATTTTGTCGTCCTATCATAATGAAAAGGCCAAAAGCATTTGCATCAGTTCTGAGTTCATGTTACACGATCACACGATGGTCGTGATCAACATTCTGCTGCAAAAAACCCTAAACAAACACTGCTGCCGGTAAAGATTTTTATTAACGCTTTGTTCAATAATGGGTTTTCCATAGAATATAAAAACACTCGGTACAATCGTATTAATATTCAATGTGCATTTGTTTCTAGACTTAAAATACAAATGATTCATTTATCGAGGTATTTGGTAATGAGTGTGCTCTAAATTATTGTTATACGTGATAAACATGTGTGTATGTGCGGAACATATAAACCATAACGCCCAACTATAGGAAGGGATATTAGAGTTTCGTTAAATTCGGAGCAAAATTGCATCTCGATAAAATGTTTTCTTTCTATTGGGAGCCATTTTGGGTGCAAGGGCATTTATTTTCTTGTCTTGCATTTCTTTGGTGGAAGCTCTCGAGGGAATATTTATTCGACGTAAACACAGATACTCTTTCTGTAGATGTTACGAGGAATCGTTTTGTTATGTTACGTCTTGAATTCCATGTGAACAAAATCATCAGTAAAATACCGGTTATGATATATATATTATTGTATAATTGTAGTGCATTGCGATTGTTTGGGGCGGGGTATATTTAAAGTCTTACGTGTGGGTATGTTTGAGAAAAAATTTTCACATGTTTTAAAGTTGTACATTTGCTTATATTGCGTTTGGTTACAGGTAACGAGCAACCCCATTTGTATATTGGAAACATATATAAATTAGCATGCAAGTGTGTTATATAACAAAACCACGACAAACGACAAATACAATGGCATATACACGTGGGTTACATGTAATGCGTTACGTTAAGACAATTGCATACTGGTAATGGTAACATAAATGTTGCCAACATAAAAGAGTACATAACTTTAATTACGAATCCATTTGAAACATAAAGATAATTATATCAACCATATGCAATTTTATTTTTGTATGTCTTGTATGTTCATATAAATTAGTATACATATTATATTAAAGGTTCACATTTTCTTTTACTTTCTCATAAGACACATAGTAAACTATATCCATTTAAACAATACTCAAATATTATGTATCGTTATGCCTCACGTATCAATTGATGGTGCCACGTTCAGTTCGTGCACAGACATGCTCATAAAAATGCGCATTTTCAACTTTCAAGTACAGTTAACACCATCGATAAACATTGTTCTACTCGAGTTTGAGCTGTTTTAGTTCAGGAATATCGGAAAGGATGCAAGTGTGTTATCATTTTGAAATACTCGTTTTATATGCAGTCACAGGTACCTTTGCAGTTATTGGATGTAGCTATAACAATGTGCGTCTTTTTCTGTAATCAAATACGAGCTTAATTGTGATGTAAATCTACTTTGAAATCTTGCGTAACGAGTGAAAAAGATGGCTCGATTTCAGTAATGAGAGGTAACAGTAATTTAATTAAAAGTTAGTGTTGTCGTGGAATTGGTGTATGCCGTCAAAAGTTAGTGTTGTCGTGGAATTGGTGTATGCCGTCAAAAGTTAGTGTTGTCGTGGAATTGGTGTATGCCGTCAAAAGTTAGTGTTGTCGTGGAATTGGTGTATGCCGTCAAAAGTTAGTGTTGTCGTGGAATTGGTGTATGCCGTCAAAAGTTAGTGTTGTCGTGGAATTGGTGTATGCCGTCAGGACTGGTATCGTGCGTTCTGAGCTGTTTTAAGAAATATAACTTCAGCTCGTTTTCTCTACCGGACGATTCTGTGTTAATATATGTGAAATTTTGTATTATTTTATTAGCAGTGTTTTTTATATGAGTTACTGTATAACTGGGAACGATTTGAGGCGTGTCGTGGGAAAACCGGGCTTAATGCATTTGCGTAAAGTGCCGTCCCGGAGCAGCCTATGAAGTCCGCAAAGGCTAATCCAGGACGATACTTTCCGCCTGCAGTGGATTTATGATTATAATAGACTTCCTTGAAACAGAAAATACCATAAAAGCGGAAAGTATCGTCCTGGATCAGCCAGAGCGGACTGCACAGGCTGATCCGGAAGGACACTTTACGCACATGATTTAACCTGGTTTTCCAACGACACGCCTCATTTTTAGAAATGTACACGCGTTCGCAACGTGTCTCAGTTCTCTGTGTTAAAAGGGTATACTGTTTTATATTTGGTAATTATGCTGAAGATCTGTACTCTGTCTAGAGGTCTAGTTAGTTTGGCAAGAGAGTGAAGAATTCACAATCATGGAATAAATGCTACCGTTAATGCAATGCAGTTTATTATTGGTCGGAGTAACTATCGATAAACAAGACAAGCTACCGGTTGTACAGTATAAACAACATGTTCTGCAAATGCATTTCACTTCTGGAGTTGATTCATTAATTGAGACGGAGAAACATTAGACGCTGAGTAGGAAATTCTTGTGTCGTCATTTGAAGAAGACGGTTTATTGGTGCAAACGATATTTTGCCATTCGGATATACGCTTGTTTTCTAGAATTATTAATATATTTATAATGACGGATTTCATTAGAACATCTATGAGTGAATTTGTCAGACGTTCACAGACATGTATACGATTATGCGTTTATGAGTCCATTTAGAAATACATTTTATGTACACTCAACAAAAGTTAACAAAAGTTATAGGGCACCAACTGGATACTGTTGTATTTTCTATATTTATAAGAATTTCAGCTGCGCCATTTTAAACACGAACTTCTTTCGTATTTTTTAATTTTTGGTATGGATACATGTATGTATAACTGAAATAATCATAGCTGACATTTTAAGCTCAAATTCTTATAAATAATAAAAATACAGCAATTTCCAATTGTTTCCATTTGGTGCGTTATAATTTTTGTTGAGTGTATTTGAAGTATATTTTGCAAATTCCTATTTAAAACATTTAATTTGGTTGCATAAATATATTTTTCTTCATTTTGATAAAGACAATTATGTCAAAAATAAGAAAAGCAAAAAGAAATAATAATTATAAACGTTTTTCCCTTCGTGTTTGTAATTGTCTGCGTCACGTCCATATCTTAGTTGGTTTGAAATTGTGTACATTATTTTCTTGTTCGTTTTTTATTTGTGCTTTCTTAATGAATTCGTTCAATTTCTTCTATGAGATTCGTATTCATTGCATTGTCAAATATTCATCATGCAATCAATTATTATAAATGACAAATAACTCTGGATTATCTATTGCAAATGATGCAAATGTGATGCAAATAAAAGTACATATGTATATGTGATCAAATTCGTACTCCTAAATATTTTCCGAAATATATAAGAACAGTTGCAAAACATTATCTCTCTTCTCGCCCCAAGCAATCGTTTAAAGCCGTCATGGCAATTGCACGTGAATAATGACGTCATATGGAACGCATGACGCGTGTGACGATATACCGGAAGTTGCATTCGTAGGTACGAGCAGGACACCACAATCCCTCAGGTGAGCTACAGTTTTTTCTTTCATTTAGCAAACATTTTAGCATAATTTTATTTTAACAGATAATAAAAAGATCAACGTTATTTGTTCACAAGTAACGGTAGTTTCTACTCAGATTTTTTCTATTCGGTATAGTCTTATTAAATTTGGTATTGTGCTTTCAAAATATCACTACGCAACGCTATTTAGCTAGAGGTTATGAATAATTAAACACAAAATACGTAAGCGTCCAATCAAACGCCAAGTGGGAAATAAAAGCTTCATATTGTCTATTCAATTATGTCATGTAAATTTGTAAAAGGTGATCGTATTGCTGTAAGCGGTGATAAACGTAATGTAATTGGACATATATGACCGAGCAATATAAAGAACAAGTAACCAGTCCCACACGTAATAGTCACGGCTTTATTCTGCCTTAGGTGTATGATTTCGGAGATCATTTAATTCACATTTTGGTACATGGCATACTCTATAAGTAATTCAAATTAATATTAATATATAGTGTAACATTTCCAAATATTTCAAGAAAGTATGCTGCGCAGATGTTAGTTTAAAATAAGATATTTTTCCAATTACCAAAACGTGTTACAACCGATACAACATTAGTGCACTGTGTTGTGTGTTACTGTACCATCTGTGTGTGTCTTAGATATGCGCATACCTTTTAAGTTTAGCCCAGTTATGTTGTCCAAAGATTAAGTAAATTACCGCCGATGGACCGTGCTATTAAAGATTCTGATAGCTGGTGAAGACATAACATAGGCGTTGTAGTCTTGGACATTTAAAGTGAATTCCTTACAAGTAAACACAGTCATCAATACTGGATGACTACTATAATGATTAGAGAGGATTGATCGTCTACTCTTCAGTACGGGCCGGCTAGCTCAGTTGATAGATCGCTGGACTACAAATCCGAGGATCGCGGGTTCGATTCCCAGCTCGGCCACATAACTTGTGTGGGGATTGGTCATGAAATTATTTCAACGGCCATTCTCCCCCTACCTCTGATTCAAATAGGGCAGTTGTCAGTTACTGGCATAAGTATGTGCGATTAGTACTGGTAAACCAGCTTACCCATGACAAGTGTGAGTAGGTTAACTGACCGCCGTTATATGACTGAAATACTGTTGAATACGGCGAACTATCCAAACAAACAAACAACTCTCCAGTAGGCTAATGATTGAAACGAGTATGTCCAGCAATGTATTAAGGCTTCATTGATAGTTCAAGAATAGTAGATTGGGAGATACAGTAATTGGTTTCGGAACCAGGGCGGCAATTTAATACTGCTGTATGGCAACTTGATCGGACAAACAAATAAATCTGTACAATTCATGGGGAAACCCCCGGTCATAGCATAGTAGCTAGATAATTTATTCATATACACATTACGGTATAGGGCAGCTTTTATAAATGTTTATCAATCCCTAATAACGAGTTGGAGACTCTCAAATAATGTATGCATTTGATTTCCGAAATTTTTACTCGTTTCCATATCTGTTCTCTTTATAATGGATGTTTGCCGTATGTGCAACCCCACTGTTTCAAAAGAAATGAAATCAGTTATTTATACGGACGAAAAGCTTTGCTCGTTCTGTGCCACCTGGGATATTCAGTACTAACGAACAATTATGCAACTAATGTTCATAAGACGATAATGCTTCTTCTATAAACATAATGAGGTCAATGCACGCATAACAAGCCGACTTCTAAGGAAAAGTATATGTAAATATATACATTTAAAAAGCACTATAATGGAGAACCCCTTTTGTGTGACGCACTTTGTGACTTTACGCCAATGTAAAGTATTTCATATGATACGAAAGAAACATAGAATCCAATTCCGGTATAGAGAATAATACCTGAACAACACAATTCAATTTGTGTTTATTTATTTACAAGGAAGCAAGTATAAGATTTGTTGCGGAGTACGTACATATATGATAAATGCCAAATGATAATGGTGATTATTATTACATTTATTATTATTATTATTATTATTACTAGTATTATTATTATTATTATTATTATTATTATTATTATGGTGTGCCCGTACTGAAGTTTGCTATGATGTGTAGAAATATTGTCGTATTTTAAATTTGGCAGATATTAATATGTCGGTGTGTCCAATACTTAAACCGGGCTATTTGTCCAAACAACGATTCGGTGAGGGTTTACGAATCTCTGAAAAAATGATTGTCTTGTCAGACTATATTAACAATACTTGGGACATTAAAGACCTTATCACATTAATTCAATTTTGCTTAATTCCATTTGATAATTTAAAGCAAAGCGTCCAAATCGGATCTTTGGACCGTGGTTCTTTTGGCTTGTGGTTCATTCCTTATTCAACAATTACTGCAGACTGTTAACACTTAACCTTTTTTTATCTTATACATCAATGACAATCTAATATATAATGCGGATACTGACATGATGGGAACATTTGCTTCTGTATGTTAGTAAAAATAATTTATTTTGATGTCGTTCTGTTATATCTGCACTTCGACTTGGTGTTATGAACGAGATTGCAAAATCAATGTCATGGCTGCTTCTGTGACACACATTTCTACTCTTCCAACTTTTTATATCGATGTCATGCCATACTGGAATGAAGTGAATCTGATAATTGAATTGCATTGCGTTAATCTTTCCCACTGAACATGCGTTTGCTTGTTAAAAACTGGCGTTTCACTTCAAACATTCTGTTGTATATTGTAATATAAATAAATGTAGTTTTGATTACTAACAACAGTTTGTGAATTTATGAACGTCCAAAGATTTTTGGTCTTTACGATATGAAACCTCCCTTAAGTTTTCCGTAGAAACAGGAGGACAACAAAGTGTTTAACATTATGTACACATTTTCATAAAACCCCTATAAGAGGGATATTTAAAACAGCACAATTGTGATTACTATTATATCAAACGTATCATTAGACACAAAATCTCAAATACATTAAACTGGATTACATATAACTGTACATGTTTTGGTCGTATATATGAATGTAAAATATCGCAACTCCAGCTGTATCAGTGATTCCGTTCTTGCAGCATGATACCATGCATACAAAACCTGTTGGCTTGTAATATATATGCAATGGCTCTTGTAATCTCTCAGCAAGGACACTTGTGTTGATTGGTTAGGTTGGTCACTGTGATCTGGAAGTTATTTGTTGTAATCGGATACGCAATCTATCACAGGTTTGTGGTATACGGTGTTGACAGATGTTCTTGTCTAGAGGTCATTTGTGTCAAGGGACAAACCTAGTGATATCATTTGGATCAGCGGGGTGTACATTGGGACTCACCACCTCTTTCCTAGAAGTTCTCGATATTCTGTATTTGAAAAAATGCCTGTTACGTTATTTCGATGTAAGTTGCGTTTAATGGGAAACTTTTCAATTTGTCTTATTTTATTTCTGTTGGAGAATGATACTTTCTTCAAATACTTTTTTACCTTTAACAAATTCGTACATCTTGTGTTTCAGTTAACGAAGCTTCAAGCGTATATATTTTACTTCTTGCGATGGTAACACCCCGCGTGGCATACTCTGTTTAACCATATATATAAACATCGCTTTTACATCTGATATATCCGAGCCTCTCTCAAATCTAACACTCAATTGTTTCAATATTCTACTTTCCGATAATGTTTAAACCGCCATTTCTTGTGTTCCATTTCTAACAACGTTGTTGGGTGTAATTGATGCAATTGTGTAAATTGTAATTTGTTACCATATTTGCTTGAAATTCCTTGTCTTGTGTTGTGCATTTGTCTTATTGTTCTGAGAGTTTAACTAAACCATTAACTACTGTATGCAGAACGTCCCTGACGTGTTTCTAATATCCAACGAGACCGAGCGATTGTATCCAACCCTGGGCAATGTTATTGCAGAAGACACTTTTTTCAGCTGCTTCATTAACCCTGCCGTGACTGTTTTCGTCCAGGAAATAGCGTGTCACAACAGTGGAGTGGACATATTCGTTTAATATTGCCGTTTTTAGTGTATGTACTGACCAGATAAATGAATGATGACCAGTAGGTGTTGCTTTGTATATAGAACCCAGCTGGTAATAAAAGGGAATCATATATTTAATTACACATAATTTTTCTATCACATTTTCAATGAGTCTGTTCTTGTCCTTTCAACTATCTGGTTCCATTCGAGACCATAAGTGCTTGTGTGATTTTTTTACACTTGCTATTTTATAATAAATTTCATAAATCTCTTATTCGTAGTACTACTTTCTGCATCATGTAGTTAATACACACACATATATTGCGATAACTAAGTAGTTATAGAATATAAGGCAAACTTAATATTGGAAAGGTAAATAGTTGTGTAGTTACATGGCATTTGTATTTTTATTGATGGAAAACTAAACCATAAACCACGTGCATCATGTCAAATCGACATCTCAGTTTTGTCTTCCTGTTATAATGAAAACGGCAAAAGCATTTTGCATCAGTTATTATTTCGTTGTAAGTTCATTGTAAGGGCATTGTATTAAACGCCCTTTACAAACGATGCTTCCCGTAAAACATTCAATTAATGCCATACTCGATAATGTTTGTTCCATAGATTATTAAAACCCTCGATAAAATTTCATCATAACTTTCAATATGCATTGTTCCCTAGGCTGAAAGTACAATGAGATATTTTTCGAGTGATTATATAATGAATGTACTCTTTAAGTTATTGTAATGCGCAATTTGGAATACATAAACCATAACGCCCCACTATTTAAGAGGCGATATTCGGTATATTCAGAGATCATAGTTGTTCTCTCCTTAGAAGGTTTTCTTGCTATTGGGAACCATTGGGTACAATGGCATGTATTTTCTTGTCTTGAATTTCTTTGGAGGAAGCTCTGGATTGAATATTTATTCAGCTCAGTAACATATGTTCGTTCTGTAGGTCGCTTGATGCTACTATCGAGTCGTTTGTGCAAGTTGCATTACGTGTCTTGAATACCACGTGTACAAAATCGTCTGTAAAATACTGGTTAGTTTAGGAGAAATTTGAGAATTTTAATGTATTGGTATTTATTTGGGTGGACATATTTTGAAAACGGTTATTCGTGGGTATGTTTGAGAAAATCAAAATAAAAAATGGTTGTTCATAATATTCTTATGTTGTGTGTTTCCATAGATTAAGTTTTGTTAGGTAAAACTGGCAACCATATGTATATATATTAGGAACATATATTTGTTGGCATGCATGTTGGTTATGTACACAGAACATGAAAAAAAACACACATATATTTTGGGGTTAAAGAGAATAATTATTATCATGTTATGTTGAGAAATACTGGTAAGGGTACCATAAATGACGCACACTTTCACTGGAAATCGTGCATACCTTATACTGATAATGTATATAAAACATGTACATACGTGTAACATGTAAGTTTATTTGTTATGTTTTATTTGTTCATAGAAATACATTTGTAAAATATGCTAAATGATTCAATTTTCTTTTAGTTTTTCCCAAGATATATAGTAAACAGTGAATATAATTATCCGAACCATCTGTCTGTTTATGCCTCACATCAATTGGTGGTGCCACTTTCACTTCATGGATTGACATGCTCATGATATATGAAATATAAACATGCTGTTTACAGAATTAACTTCAAAGTACAGTTTACCATCATTATACATTGTTCTACGCGAGTTGGAGCGGTTTTAATAAAGGAATATCGGAAAGTATGCAAGTATGCTAACATTCGTTATATCTGCAGTAAGAGGCACATCTGCAGTTATCCCATAGAGCCATCACAATGTGCATTTTACCTGTAATCAAATAAGTGCTTTATTGTGACTGAAATCTCCTTTGAAATTGTGCGTAACGAGTGAAAAGTCGCTCGCGTTCATTAATGAGATATAACTAGTCATTACATTAGAATTCAGCGTTGACGGTGAATTGGCGTAGGCCTTCTATACTTGTATGTTTATATACTTGCGTATTTTAGCTGTTGAAAAGAATTTAATTTCGGATAGTTTTCTGTCTTCGGCGATAAGGTGTTAATTTGAAATACTTTTTTACTTAATCGGCAGTGTTTTTAAATCTTAAGTTTATATATAACTCGAAGCGAAGTTGTAGATTATATACATGCGCAAAATGTCACAATTCTGGGATAAACGGATATACTGTTGTATATTTGGTCATTGTGCTGAAGATCTATTATCTGTCTACGAGTCCAGCTTGTTCGACAAACGAGTGAAGAAATGACAATGATGGAATAAATGCAATCGTTAATGCAATGCAGTTTATTATTGGTAGGAGTAAATATCGATAAACAAGGCGAGCTGTCAGTTGTATTATATAAACAACATGTTCTGCAAGTGCGTTTCACTTCTACGGTTGACGTTCGTGTTTCTTGAACGTTTTAAGTGCCATTAAATGGGACTGAGAAAGATTAGACGCTTAGTAGGACTTCTTGTGTTGTCATTTGAAGAAGACAGTTGTCTTTGTGCAAACGAAAGTTTATTAGTTATTGGAATACACGTTTATTTTATTGGAATGTAAATACTGTAATAAAGACGACTATAAGCACACATTATATCTGATACCATTAAATATATAGGTGCATAATGTTTCACGTATTTTAACGTATACTTAAATGATTTAATAATGCAGTTGTTTTGCAATTTTCAGATCAATTGCATGTGAACTATTTACTTTAAAAACAATCTCTAATATTGCCCTTTGAAAATGACAAAATATATCTGACGAAAAATAAAGACAGCTACAAAAATAATTTATATTATAATCATGTTTCTTCTTCAAATATCATTTATATGCATTATTACAAATGTTAATTTAAAGGTTTCCACAATGGATTGACATTTGACATCATTAACGTCATTATTTTTCTTCTTGCTTCAAATTAAATACTTCCGTTGTTTTCAATAGTTAAAATATGCATATATTTTATCATATAAGTATTTGTCATTAATTTATTAGAAAGGACGATGAAACAACGTACATTATAGCAATGTGTTGCTAGTAAAACTATATGTGATCATATTATTTGTGCTAAGAGATAATTTCCTGAAAAAAAATGCAAACATCATTTCTGTGCTCTTGTCAAATTATCTTTTAAAACCGTTCGCACCTGAATAATGACGTCATATGGAACGCCTGACACGTGTGACGATATACCGGAAGTTGCATTCGTAGGTACGAGCAGGACACCAAAGTCCCTCAGGTGAGCAACACAGTTTTTCTTATCACATTTATAGCAAACCATTTAGCAGAATTTTATTCTAACGCATAGTATATACCTTTACGTTATTTGTTCACAAATATTGTTATTTTCTAGTCAGCATTTTTCCGCTCAGAATTGTATAATTTTGGTGTTTACAACTTTCGATCTGTCAAAGCCGTATTCGTGGTTTACTTAAAACATCACTCTCAATTGTTGGGAATGGTGACCAGAATAGGACGAAATGGAACAAATAGCAACAGATGATACACCGACACGAGACAAATGGTGACCAGAATAGGGCGAAATGGAATAAATGGCAACAGATGATACACCGACACGAGACAAATACTTATTTTATGTTCAATATGAAACGACCATTTACTTCTGCGATCAACCTGGTCTCATTGAATGTTTCACAATTAAACATTGGTCTGAACGTATTTATCACTACTCTACATGCACACGCAATTCAAAGCACATAAATCTCTGTTGATGAAACTAAATGGGAAAGTAACGCCGTTTGATAATGCGCTGTAGATGTAGATCACATTGTGTATATAAGGATGTACTTGATGACTATTACGTAACGATCGGCATCGATGTTTCCTGGGTACTTTTTGTATCTTAACATTTAGCTTAAAATAAAGTAATTAAAATACATTTCCTCAAGCACCTCGTTGTTGATTACGATTTGATAGTTGCCAACGTATAAGAAGAACATATTCATGTTACTTCATTATCACTCTGAGATCAACTTTGTTGATGATAATATTTGCAAACACGAAGTTGTTTGTTTATATTTTCACCTGTAGTGTTAGTTAATTTAATTGCAAGTTAGATTTATGTTATAATTATTATTATAATTTATTATTTAATTATTATTATTATTATTATTATTAGTAGTAGTAGTAGTAGTAGTAGTAGTAGTAGTAGTAGTAGTATTAAGTAATATTATTGGTTGCTCCATTTGAAACAGGCATGTAAGATTTCCGCATTTTGTGCGAGGAATCGACAGTGATCTGTAATGAAACATCGAATCGCACATTAAAAGAATTGAGATGCCAGTCTTCGAGGTCACAAACGACATTTATTTCGACAATTTTACCGTCTCATGTATTTTATAACGCACTGATCACACACTCTTAAATGCCTTGAAAGCATCGCCTTTGAGAAATACTTGTAATTGTTGTTATTACGAGCAATAAATGACACTGAGATTTTTGCGACAAGTTCACGTTGGCAAAATATACGATAAATAATAGCAGCGATATGCATTCCAATATAACCATACCTAAAGATCAGAGATTTTGATTTTTAAGTGAATTTCTGTACATTATATAGTATATCGATTATAGATCGACTGGACAAAACATTTGCATAGTTTGAATAGTTCGATGCGTCATTGTCAACCAAACCGTTTATGTATTGAACTCATTGCCGTTGTTATTAGCTCCACTATTCGAAGAATAGGTGAGCGATCGTACTACCCCCGGCGTCGGCGTCGGCGTCGGCGTCCGCGTCGGAATTTGGTTAAAGATTTTATTCAAAAGTCTTGTAACTTCAAAACTACATAAGTTATTCACTTGAAACTTGGAATATACCTTTGTCATCAACCCCAGTATCAGGGGCACATTCCCCATAACTCTGTTTTGTATTTTGACAGAGTTATGCCCCTTTTTAACTTAGATTTTCTGGTTAAAGTTTATATGCAAAGGTTTTGTAACTTCAAACTACATAAGTTATTGGCTTGAAACTTGGATCTAACCTTTGTCATCAACTCCAGTATCAGGGGCAACATTCCCCATAACTCTTTTTGTATTTTGACAGAGTTATGCCCCTTTTTCACATAGATTTTTTGGTTAAAGTTTATATTCAAAAGTTTTGTGACTTCAATACTACATAAGCTTTTCACTTGAAACTTGGAACTAACCTTTGTCATCAACTCTAGTATCAGGGGCAACATTACCCATAACTCTGTTTTGTATTTTGACAGAGTTATGCACACTTTTTACATAGATTTTGTAGTTAAAGCTTTTGTTCCAAAAATTAATAAACTATACAAGGCTTCACTATCCAAAATACAACTAAAATACTGAATAGTCGAGCGCGCTGTCCTTTGACAGCTCTTGTTTTATTCAATGGATAAATATAGTAAATGTGCGCCTGCTCAGTAAGTAAGCATATGGAAGCACCAGGACAGTTTTGTAGGTATAACAATATTTGTTTATAATTCATACGAAATAAAAGTGTGAAAATAAATACAAAATAATAACAATCGAACAGCCATTGTTTTGGCTGTAAAATTGAGCCGTTGTGCTATCATATAAAATTCACATCAAAACTATTATGGTAGTCAACACTAGTGGATAAAACTAAATAAGGTATAGGAACGTATTTTAGTGTCCTATATTACATTCGATTTACTATTGAATAAAAAGCCCCGTAAAATGATTCTTTTACGTCGTTAAAGCTATGTACTAAATCGTTTTGATAGCCGGTGTCTTGTAGATTGATTTCTTACTTACACCTACCCATTCAGACGTGTGCATCCATATGACATATATGCAACGCAACGCAACGCTATTTACCTAGAGGTTGTGAATAATTAAACACGAGATATAAGTGCGTTCGATCAAACGCCACGTGGGAAATACACGAGCTACAAATCGTGTATTCAGTTATGTAATGTACATTCGTTAAATGTGATGATATTGCTGTCCGCGGTTATAAACGTAATGTAATTAGACATAAATGACCGGGAAATATAAGGTACAATTAACCAAACATACTAGTCACTGCTTTCCTTTACCTTTAGTGTATGTTTTCTTAGAACATATTAACCACGTTTGGTACTGAACAGGTGACTCTTTTTATATATTTCCCATTTAGGGTTATTTTAATTCGTATAATTAGCAAGGTTTACTGTGATAGTTCAGGAAAGGCAAATAATTATAATTATTTTGTATTGTTTTACTTTCTATGTTACTGTGTTAGATATGTTTCTATTTTCTCATTTGACCTCAGCAAGTTTCTCCAAATATTCATTAAATCACTTCTGGTGGGGATTTAGAAACCCAGATTCCTTGAAGCTGGTAAACACATAAATAGGTTTTATAGTCTTGACTCGTTATCATTCACGATTCTTATTACAAACAGTCTTGACGGTGGATCGAGAGGAATCATTGCCTACTCTTCAATAGGCTAACTAAATGAAACTAGTAGGCCCAGCAATGTCTAAAAGCTTCAATGAGAGTTCAAGAATAGTGGATCGGGAAATACTGTAATTGGTTTCAGAACCAGAGCGGCAATTTACTACTGGTGTATGACAAATAGATTTGACAAACAAATCTGTATAATACGTGGGGATACACATGCATTGCATAGAATGTATATAATTTGTCAATGGTAATTTTTTAAATAGACTGAATACGTTATATCCACAATATAACTGAATAAAGACACTAAACATTGTTCTTTGTGGTGTTGCTAATATAATAAGCGATATAGATAAGCTTTCGTTAATGTTGAACTAGCTCTAATATACGAGTTGGAGACGGTCAAATAATGTATTTATACGTTTTCTGAGGTTCGTGCTCTTTGCATTGTTGTACAAAAAGTCATATGCCTTATTTGCATTAAATAAAGACCTTGTTCGGTTAAGTGCATTGGGAAATGAAAAGCTAACGAAAACCAATTATGCAAATGACGTACATCATTTCACAAGATATGTACTTTGATATTCGATAGGGAGTCCTGCTTCTTTAAACATACTGATGTCAATGCACGCTCATGTATACTTGTTCCTATTCGATTTGTAAATGAAAGTACATAGAGGATATTTGTTTATTTCAAGATTTCAGTATAAAATTATGTTTTATTTCATATGTGGTCAAGGAAAACACATTTAAATATCTATTATAAATGGCCACGGATAAAATAAGAAACGCTCTTTTACGGAAATGGACATTTTGATTGGAAACGTACCTATAAGTATGCATTTATTTGCATTTATATTACACGTAATCCTGTGTATTGGATGTAATCTGCAAATGATCTAGGGCTTGTACTATCAAGACAATATGTCAAAACTAATGAGAATGTCTTTAGATTTAAGCGGATTGCTTCATGTTGCAATCCTTATTTGGCCAACATTTAACACAACTTGTAGATACGAAAGTCCTTTTTGATTGCTGTTCTTAACCTGAGTATAAGTATTCAGTTCTTCGACGACGATCTTACATTTCAATGCAGAAATTGACATTGTTATGAGAACATTTTCCTTTCTGTAAGTTAGAGAATTTTTATTGTTGTCGTTTTGTTTAAATTGCAATGCGGCATGGTGTACACCTTTTTACGAACGAGATTGCAAAACCAATGTCATGGTCTCATCTATGACACACATTTCTACTTTTCCAACTTTCAATATCGATGACTTGCTCTACTGCAATCAGATGATTGAATTGCATTGCGTTAATCTCTCCCACTGAACGTGTTTTTGCGTGTTAACAACAGGCATTTCACTTCAAACTTTCAGTTGTATATCGTTGTGGAATTAAATGTAATTTTGATTAGTAACGGCAGTTGTTAGTGCTATCAACGTGGAATAATTTCCGTCCTTTTACCATATGAAAACATCGCTTAAGGATTCCATTCACTTTACAACATAATGTTTTATACTTGTTGCGGCTTTGCAACTTCGTTCCACACGTTAGCCATAAAACAATAGGAGTGAAGATATGTAGACAACCCAGATCTTATAACTAATATTTCTAACACATCATTAGAGAAACAATTTCGCTTAAAACACAACACTGCATTACTTTTAACTGGTAATATTTTGGTAGTGATTATAAGTAATTATTAAATATATAAAAACTCCAGCCGCATCGGTGTGTACGTTAATACAACATTATTCTATGTATATAAAACCAGTTGGCATTGCTTGTAATATATGGAATGGATTTGTAATCTCACATCCAGGAAACTTTTGAAGATTAGTTAGGTTGGCCACTGTGATCTGTACGTTAGTTGTTGCGCAATCTATCACGCGTCCGAGGTTTCCGACGTTGACAGATGTTCTTGTCTATCGGTGATATTTGGGCCGGGGTCTACATTGAGACGCATCTCCTCTGTCCGAGAAATTTGCTTCATTTCAAAGCGATTTTATGTAACTTTATCTCATGACATGTGCGTTTAATGAATACCCTTTTATTTGTGATATATTTTTCTTATAATCTGGTTAAAACTTGAGATACATGTAGGTTTCGCTTTAACAATTCGTATAATTTGTATGTATGCATTATTTATAAATCAAGCACGAGCATGAGTATATATTATTGGCTTTATTTTATTGCTAACGTTTTGTTAAAGATCCGGGCGCCATTCTCTGTTTAAAGATAAACGAATTTAAGGGAAGATGTAAAATACATATGAAGATAATCTGTTTTTGTACCTCCGATTTCTCTTCTATTGACGCCTTTTTATCGAAATTCTTATATCACTTTAATTTGAAACCCTACCTGCATTTCTTTCATGAACATAAAATGCGTTTAATTTCTAACATCGCTGGTTGAAGTAATTGTTGTAATTATGATGATTGTGATTTGTTACCCCATTAGCTTTACATTCATCGAATGTTGCCTTTTCTTGGTGTTTTTAAATTGCAAAGATTTCATAATTCAGATTATTCATTTTCGATTTTGTTCAGCGAAGTTAACTTCATTACGTATGTACTCTTAGTTTGATCTGGTAAATTGTCGATTATATCAGAGATATGTGCGTGATTATGTTAACAAATACTATTTGAAATAATTTAATAGTTCAACACTGAAGTTAAAATAAGAAATTGTACGTAAAGGCAAATGAGCTCGGTAATTGAAGCTGTACTTGCAATGTTGTGTAACACAAAACTGTCTGATACGTATGTTGTATTGTTGTATTGTTTTTATACTTCTTTGTTTTCTAGATAATATCCTAAAATGTCAAATTTGGCATTTTTGTGCCGCTTTCAAAACACTATTTTCTCATTACATCTGAACACGATTGTGTACTTCTAAAATGCTTGCTGTAGCTCGTTTTTTGTCTACTCGAATACCGCATCGACATATCTCTATTATCTCGTAAACAGGATCGTGATTTACATCTGAATTGGATCCGCAGCCCATCATGTCCCCTGTTTCATCCTGTAGGCACTGTCCAGCGTATTGTGTTGTCAATTGTGCGATAAATTAGGTTTCAGTATTGAATAGATGGATACACGAGTATTTTGTATGACATCGGCCTTCTTCTTTGTAGGTTTGGCACCAGCAAAAAAGTTCCAGTTCGTTATCTAGTTGTATTTTGTTTCGGTTTTACTTACTTGAGCCTAGTCTTATTTTTAAATGGTTCACCACATCTCCTTAGATGTGAAACAACGTCGGCTGTGAAATTTAAATTAATCTTAATTCAAATATTTAGTTGCCTATTTGTATTGTTTTTGAGGTCATATCTACGTAAATAATAAAATATTTTCAGTTTTTTGCTGAAAGAACGGTTTGGCTGAAATATAACACGACATACGAATGTCTTTATATTAGACATGTTGGATAGGTATTCATCAATATAAACCATTTAAGGTAAGACTATACATATATGGCATATTAACGAAACGGGTTTAAATAGATTATATTTACTTATAAATATTAATATAACTTATTTCCATTTCAATATTTTTTTACTGAATGTTTTGATTCATAAATCAGTATTTGAAATGTATGTAGTATTGGTAACATCGAAACTAAACGAAATGTGCTCATTTAATGTTATCGATATATAGGCTTAGAAATGGATTGGCAATAATGGTAGATGTATGCTTTGTGCATCAAAATATAATCGGAATATGTTCAAAATATGTCCCTTCAAAATTGATATAAATGAGGAAAGAACTGGTTATCATAAATCCATAATCTTGTTGGGCTTTCGCATGACAGGAGTTGTTTAGGACGATATTTATTTAGTCTTCCTAATGCCTTTTCATCCCGAATTACCATCCATTATTAACTCCATATGGTAAGAACAAAATGATTCAGGTCTGTTCATCTTCTTAATGTTTGCAACTTCTTGACAATGTCTCAGGGCGATGTGTTTTCCGACTGTTTTCACTACCATTATACATTCTCTTCCAATAACCAGCACGCTGAGTGTTTTAAAGGTCACTTGTATATTATCAATGTCTTCAAGTTTTAATTTATAAAAACATAGTAAGCGCAAATAATCAGATTAGATGGACTTGACCTCTGCAATGCTTTAGTGATCTTATATTATGAGGTTTTTCGGAATGCCGTATATGGCGTTAATCCAGAATAAATAACATCATTCGAACAACAAACTATAACATTATCCAAACTTTACATAATTATAGCAAGCCTGTTAAGGTGTTAATAATTCTAAAATAAAGAGATGGTTTTGGTAGGATGCTTAAAAGTTGGCAAACTTAAAGAAAGGATATAGTTCTGAACATACTGAACAAAACAGTCAAATCGATATTTTGTTTAGGAATAAATTGAAATACATATCGAATAAATTGATCTGTGCCAATGGATTTAACGGATCATGGATTATCCAGAACAGGAAAACAACATCTACAGTTGTTTATCTCTGTAATAGGTCTAATTATTGATGATGACTGATCTTTTGTTGTTTTTATTTTGCTTTTTTATTGTGAAATATAATCGAATGTATGTACTTGTGTATTTCCAAATCATGACAACTCAAACGTTTACGCTGAAACCTAATAAAGGTGTGACGGTTTCATAATGTTTTTAGTAATGATTTAACATGTGGCAAATGGAAGTACATGTATTGCCCCGTTAAGTGCCAATAAAACATTGACTGGTGACAATGTGTCATTAACCATTTGAAGACGTCGATCGTTTCAACTATGTTTGAGTTATGCTTTAAAATGTGGCAAATGGTAGTACACCTATTGCCCGTTTAATTGTCAATAAGGAATTGACTGGTGACCATGAGCCATTAACCATTTGAAGTCCTGTAGCCTGATTGCGTTTGTCGATCGTGTCAACTATGTTTTGATATAGTTTTGTCCAATTTTAGCAAGTGTCTTAATGACTAATTGGTGGACCACTCGTAGAGCCGTTGAATGAACACTTGGACTGTCATCCCAACAAGTCTTTGCATCCTACACTAACAATCCAATTGTTTTGTCACTACAGTACCTAACAGCGTTGCTGAAGGGCCTATCATTAGCCTTATACCTAATATGGGCTAACATTAGAAGTCTTATGTTTAGGAATTTAGGAATCTAGATATAGGGACAGCCGCCTTATTGCTGAAAATAATGTGTGTAATGTCTGCATCCAGTTACTGTGTTTTTGTGCACTCAGCAATTGAATAGTTTCGTTTGTTGTTGTGTTGTTAAATATTTCAACATTTATTATTTTTCAAATATTTGCAGTGGATGGCAAGTCGATTTCAGTAAAAGAAAAGAAACACGAATATTTTCATTAACATTTACTGACTGTATATATACATTTCGCTCATCAGTGTGTTTCACAATGGTGTTATGTATGTAGATTTCACAGAGAAGAGTCAATGTAGCTTTGATTGCATTGACTGTTGGAAAATGTAAAAACTTTTTAAATTCGATATGTTTTTGTTGGAAGATAAGCCGTTCGCGCGTAAACGTTAAATGTGTTTGAAGTGCATACATTTATTTTATAATATTTTTAAACCGTTTAAATTCCAGATGTTTTTGTTGGAAGATTAGCCGTTCGCCCAGCAACGTTAAATATGTTTGAAGTGCATACATTTATTTTTATAACATTTAGTTTATTTATAATAACAGACTGCATCTTATTTTATGCTTATTATTTCTATCCCTTATGGATTTTCCATGAGAGCACATATTTGTCCTTTGACATACCTACGCATTAATTAATGATGGTTGAAATGTCGTTCTGTCTGTCCATATACGTTATATTAGTCATAATATGCATGGATGAAGAAAACAATTTAAACAATGGTTTAATGTATTAAAGTTTTAGTGATCATATTCAAATAACACAAAATGCATTAACATTATTTTGTGAAATTGATTTAGGTTTCGTTTGGAGTACATAGTATCTGCAATATATGTTAGATTAGATTCTACAAGATAATATATAGTTGACAATAATGCATTGTATAAACGTCTTTGTGATCGTGATTGCAAAATGAATGTTACCATGGTGATGTATCATTTGCATTCCATCAGCGTTTTATTCCCAACTGATCTGATTAATTAAATGACAATGTGCTCCTGAAAATTAATCTGTGATTGTTGACAACACGTGGAAAGCTTTTTATAATATTTTATTTCATTCGTGTGGATGAAGAAGCAGTTTAGCAGAACAGAAACAATAATGGAAAGATAATTCAAGAATTGTGCCTCATTTACCGTGTGACAACAGTTCAGTTTTGCATAAGACCATTTTCATTCAAAAAAATCATCACGTGGTGCAATGGAAATCTTACGAAGTGAGGCGTGTCGTGGGAAAACCGGGCTTAATGCATGTGCGTAAAGTGTCGTCCCGGATAAGCCTGTGCGGACTGCACAAGCTAATCCGGGACGACACTTTACGCACATGCATTAAGCTCGGTTTTCTCTCGACGCGCTTCACTAGGTTTCCAGATTTTGTTTATATTTCTGCTTGCATCAAAAACAACGTTTTCTCTCAAAACAGATGTGTGTTGCACAATTGACGTTTACAGATTACCACGATTTATTTCTTTTGGCTGAATGCCCCCCATCCCGCCCTTCAGTTGTAGAACAGAAATGTATCGAATATACAATCAGTCAGACGCCCTTTGCATCCGACAGTGACCTTCATTCTCGTCAAAGTGTAATTTGTCACAAACATTGAACAGCATGTGGATGTCATTCGGATGTGGATCGGGGAGTATACAGAATCCCATTTCCTGTATCTAAGATATATACTGTAGATTGCACAACTTTGGTCGTACGCAGATAGTATTACATTGAAATGGTATACAAGATGCATTGAACATATGAGGGAATAAGCATGTAAAACAACTGATTAGCCAAATCTTTCATGCTCCGTACAGTGGCAATGAAGTTTTTCAGTTTCCTTTAAAATGCGATGTTGGTTAGACTGATATTTTTAGTGTACTACATTTTTGTTAAATGTTCCCTTTCACTCCACTTTGAACATATAGAACATAATTGTATCAAATATACAATCAATCACACGTCCTTTGCATCCGACAGTGACCTACATATTGTCAAAGTGTAATTTGTCACACACATTGAACAGCATATGGATGAAAATCGGATGTGGACCGGGGAGTTTACAGAATCCCATTTCCTGTATCGAAGTTGTATACCGCAGATTGCACAACTTTGTTCGTCAGCAGATAGCATCACATTGAAATGTTGTTTGGGGTACATTGAATCTATGTGGATATCAGTAGACAGAAACCATGAATAGCAAAGTGTTTCAATGCTCCGTTCAGTGTCCATTACATGCACTTATCCTTCCGGTTGCAACGAATAGTTGAACATGTTTTATTCAGCTTCATTTCTCTCAGAAATTCATGTTCCATCTGATAAGCGAGACATTGCAAAGCAATTAATAATATGGTCAACCGTCATACCGGCAGATGCCAACAGAAAGTGCAATATGTCATCTATCAGTACAGAAATGTCACTTTGCATCGCATTAATTGCATAAGTATGTTTCGGCATTAAAGCCGCGGTTCGCATAATGCATTCCATGCAAAACGTTTACTGATATTGATACTGTTCGCTACATGCATTTTATGGCAAATGCATCAAGTTCAAACAATTAATTGCGTTATGAAATATCATTGGAAATGAGAACGGTGTGCATTTGCTGTTGTTGCCAAGTTGTTTTTATGTTGGTGTGTGTTTATGTTTGTTTGATTGATCTTTTGCTTTTTTTCTGTCATTCCTTTTTATAACATTAAACAAGTTTTTGAGAATTATTCTCGTGAATATGAACCGTTTAAAGCCGCTCAGCAAATGTCATTTAAGAATGTTCTAAAGATTTTGAATTTTGCAAACAAAAAATCGAATACAGTGTGTTTGCTTCTTGTCTTATCGACTAGTTTCATACATGTTAGCCATGTATGGTGCGATTTGTCACTCCTGCACATCGCCAGTTTAATAACAGTTTTACTCGTTATCACCTGCAAGAAACATACCTTAGCCAATTTAATATAGGCCGGTATTCACAAAGCTCCTATGGGAAATCTGTACTTTGGTTGTACTATCTGAAATTTTCACTTATGTGAAATCCAATGATTTATATACAAAGAAGGCTGCAATACTGAACATTACAAAGAAGGCGGCAATACTAAACATTACAAAGAAGGCTGCAATACTGAACATTACAAAGAAGGCTGCAATACTGAACATTACAAAGAAGGCTGCAATACTAAACACTACAAAGAAGGCTGCAATACTAAACATTACAAAGAAAGCTGCAATACTAAACATTACAAAGAAAGCTGCAATACTAAACATTACAAAGAAGGCTGCAATACTAAACATTACAAAGAAGGCTGCAATACTGGACATTACAAAGAAGGCTGCAATACTAAACATTACAAAGAAGGCTGCAATACTAAACATTACAAAGAATGCTGCAATTCTAAACATTACAAAGAAGGCTGCAATACTGAACATTACAAAGAAGGCTGCAATACTAAACATTACAAAGAAGGCTGCATTACTAAACATTACAAAGAAGGCTGCAATACTAAACATTACAAAGAAGGCTGCAATACTAAACATTACAAAGAAGGCTGCAATACTAAACATATTAGCAATATTTACAAGTTAACAACATTTTAATGTTAAAAGACCTATACACGAAACTGCCAGAGACTTAAGGAATTGTATGAATTTAAGGAATTAACTGAAGTTTTGTGAATACGGGCCCCGATTCGCATTCTTATTACTATGTCTTATCTCGGCTTTTCAATTTTACTTTGAAATTTCTACACAAATCTTAGAAAATCCGGGAAAATGTTAAGATTATAGAGTTGTCTGATATTTGTTTCAGATGCATTAGTGCCTTCTGGTTTATCGCGTGACAGAGGGATGTGCTATTAGCTCTTCTCGAGTTTGCCTAATGCATATTTCGATTACTTTGCCACATCAAGCATGTCTCATTATGATAAACAAGAAATAATATATATTTACCAAAGATGCATGCAAATGATTTCAATGAGCCGGACATGTATGCATGCCAATGTGGTCTAATATGTTTATAAAATATGCCATACTCTAAGAAATAGTTATGTGATTTATATAGTAATAGAAGCTTCAAACAAAATCCACGCAGAATATAATCTTGTTAAAATCAAATAAGGGGAATTGGCAATTAGCAAAATTCATTAACTAGTGGATCGCAATAAATGTTAACGCTTTTCAGTTGTGAAAACACATTGAATTTGTTCGATTTTCTGTTTCTGACTTAATTGCCAAAAGGTCTAGAAACGCCTGATTATTTTAATGCATATACACAAACTATCACAGCCTGTCTCGTCGTTTGACTTTGTGGCTGAATAATAAAAATGGATTTCTGGAATTGAATCACAATGCTCTATTCTCTATTCTCCCCTGCTGAAAATACATGTTTTGTTCAACCTGTTATCTTTCAGATTATGCTCGCACGTTCAGCGATTCTTTCACTATGGTAGTTTAACTGCGATATAATTGCAATTTGCTTTTCCAATGGAAAGATATCTCCATCTGAAATGTTTGTGTTACCAATCAATTTCTTGCATTTCCTCTTTTGACAACGTTACCTGTAAAATGTACAACTCAGTTGATCATTGGAAATCACCTGTTGTTAGCTATTTCAGTCAATTCGTGATCGGTGGTAACTGTTTTCATTCATATGTTCCTCGTGGGCGTTTCTGTTTGCTCATCGAAGGTTCTGTGTACTAAGATCATAATACTTGTACATTTATAAAACAAGTTGAGTAACAAGTAATTAACACAATTACATAGTAATTTTTTCAATTTGCATAATTTAAGAGAAAAACAACACACACACATCGTATTTGTTCGATTATTCGCAACATATTTTGCATGGAACACTTTAAAAATACGCCCGATTATGTTATTGTAGTTGCATGACATTTAATTATGTTGATCCAAATCAATGAAAATAATGATAATGGATTTCTGGAATTGAATCACAATTCGCAGTTCTCCCCTGCTGAAAATGCATTAAGTCAACCTATTAACTTACAGATTACGTTCACACGTTCAGCAAATCTTTTTATATGGTATTTTAACTGCGAATTTTATTGCAGTTTCCTCTCCAAATGGAAAGACATCTACATCTAAAACGGTTATGTAATCAATCATGTTTTGGCATTTCCGCTTTTGACATGGTTTTTCTATAAAATGTACCACTCAATGGTTTATTGGAAATCACCTACTGTTAGATATTTCAGTTAATTCGTGAGGTTAAGTGTCAACTGTTTTCAATGTTTTAAACTTTTGCTTAGTGCGCATTTCTCCTCGCTTATCCATATTCCAGCGTAATTGGGTAATGATATGCTAAACTAATCCAATAAACATGTATTAACACAATACAATTGTGACGGGCGAAAGTATTATTATTTCTTAATCAAAGCACCATCAGTCGTGAAACAACAACATCATAAGAATACTTATAAAGTGACAATACTTCGTGGATGAACTTGCAGATCATTAGAGCCACAGTCCTTAGAATATATTTCAATACACCTTAAGATGTTCATAAGAAACGAATTTTGCACAGTTTTATTTTATTAACATATTTCTGGACTGCTGCTTTAAATGTTGGCCTATCGCTTGTTACGAATACTGGAATGCATTTCTGGAATTGAGCCGCAAGTCTGCTCTGCTTAAAATGCATTAAGTCAACGTATTAACTTCCAGATTACGTTAAAACCTTCAGCGAATGTTTTCTATGGTATTATAACTGCAATTTGAATTGCAATTTTTTATCCAAATGGAAAAACATCTCCATCTGACATGGTTGTGTAATCAATCATGTTTTTGCATTTCGTCTGTTGACAACTTTTTCCGGTAAAAAGTACAACTCAATAGTTTATTGGCAATCAACTGCTGGTAGCTGTTACATTTAGTTTGTGAGCTGAAGTGTAAAATATTTTCATTTGCATGTTCCTTTGCGCGTTTCTGCATATTGGGTTCATGATAAATGTATAAATAGTAACCAGTAATAAACACAATAACAGTCATTTCTGCAGATTTTATGACTTGAAGAGATAAACAACACACATTTCTCGAAATCGTTCGATTATTCGCAGCATATTTTACAAGGGACAATTTTAAAAACAGACCCTTTATGTTTGCACGACATTTAGTAGTGTTTTATCGATGGTGCCATATCGTGGACTAATGATAATGGATTTCTGAAATTGAATCACAATGCGCAATTCTCCACTGCTGAAAATGCATTATTCCAATTTATTAACTTCCAGATTACATTCACACGTTCATCGAATCTTATAATGTGGTAGTTAAACTGCGATTTAAATGGCAATTTGCTTTTCGAATGGACAGACATCTCCATCTGAAATGGTTATGTAATCAATCATGTTTTTGCATTTCCGCATTTGACTAGCTAATGTACAACTCAGTAGTTTATTGGGAATCACCTGCTGGTAGTTATTTCAGTTAATCCGTGAGCTGGTGTTTCAACTGGTTTCATTCGCATTGTCGTAGTGAGCGTTTCATTTTATAAAACGATTTGTTCATATTGACATTGTCGTTATGGCACTTGAAGTTCAAATTAAAATTAATGTGTCATGAATTGAATGTATATCAGACAAAAAAGTCCACGACCGATCAAACGCAGAACTTATCATATTTTGGTTGAAGGCTAAGTACAAACTTATTTATTTTGGCATTTTATAAGAACTTAGGGGTCATTTTGTCCATGCACACTCAGTTTTCTCAGTAAATTGAAATTAATAATTATTTTTTTTTTTACAATATGTTAGGTTTGACGAGTACAAACTTAACATGCGATCTTCCATCAACATCTTGAACAAACAACAACAACAACAGCTTGTTGTTTCTTGAACAAACATCAAACTAATACACTACTCTAAATCAGACAGAAACAGGAGCAAGAGTTAGAGGCATGGTTTATTCAAATGGTTTGCCTATTCCGATCTCTGTTGCGTCGTAAACAATCAAACTCTAATATATTTCTTTCCTCTTCTCAATTTCAGGATAATGTCACGCTGAGAAACAGCGATTTGTTTACTTTTTACTTAGTGCGTGTTAGAATTATTGTTAGATTTGTATTTTAAACGCAAGACTAGATCGCTTCAAGTAGTTTCCACTCATGGTATACAATAAATAAATAATAGTTCTTAAATGAACACTGTTGCAGCTGCAAACTATTCCTCTGAGATCTCTTTGAAGTTTAGAATGTGCAGTGATACGCGTTGAAATAAGTCGTTGTTAATGGGATAATACATATTTTACAGACCATATAATATTGATTTGTAACCTGACATTTTGGCTAATGTGGCAACTTAATAATAATTTACAATGCCGCTCCAAACATCTACTTTACAGTAGTTATCAGATATATGTTCGGTACGAATTGACCGAACATTTCACATGGGAGTTTATAAGACTTCTATCTGTGCATTAATTTTGCCTAATTTGCAATTCTGACAAAAACAGAAGTTTCTAAGGAACCGTAATCTAGAATTATTTCCGCACGAGCGTCCCAATAATCAGTTAGTTTCCGCTTCCGAACAAACCTTTATTTCCCAGAGAATGGAAAATTAATATTTATGGCACGAAATTTTCCGTCTTTTGAAAGGTGTCTGGAAATGAAAGGTTGTTCTTGTTTGCTATGCGTGTTTTCCTTAAGAGGGTCAGACTCTGTATTTTGGTTGAATACTTTGACAAAATTTTTGCAGTTTGATATACGAGGAATGATTTGTTAATGGCGTGTAAAAAGACCATTGAAACAATCTTCCAAAATCTCATACCTTTGCAGCTGACAATTTAAATATATATATTATATGTATTCCATTCTAGATAGCTATTCAGATGATGACTTCCAAAATTAATTGCATGTACTTTCGTAAACATTTTGAAAATATAACATTTAGAATTGCGGACGTTTTATTAGATAATAATTAATTAATTCAATGTAATTGATAAAAAGTTATTTCAAAGAATGGTTTTAAAACCTTAATTTAGAAAAAACAAATACACCGTGACAAACTTGCTGCAAAATCATTATTGCTCATGATATTGTTGTATTTTCAGGACGGCTTGCATAGAAGAGAGCGAACCCCTAAACGAAAATGGGCGGGCGAACATAAAGGTGAGATACTACTAACGTTTAAACGAAAATGGGCGGGCGAACATAAAGGTGAGATACTACTAACGTTTAAACGAAAATGGGCGGGCGACCATAAAGGTGAGATACTACTTACGTTTAAACGAAAATGGGCGGGCGACCATAAAGGTGAGATACTACTAACGTTTAAACGAAAATGTGCGGGCGACCATAAAGGGGAGTTACTACTAAATTTTAAACGAAAATGGGCGGGCGACCATAAAGGTGAGATACTACTAACGTTTAAACGAAAATGGGCGGGCGACCATAAAGGTGAGATACTACTAACGTTTAAACGAAAATGGGCGGGCGACCATAGAGGTGAGATACTACTAACGTTTAAACGAAAATGGGCGGGCGACCATAGAGGTGAGATACTACTAACGTTTAAACGAAAATGGGCGGGCGACCATAGAGGTGAGATACTACTAACGTTTAAACGAAAATGGGCGGGCCACCATAAAGGTGAGATACTACTAACGTTTAAACGAAAATGGGCGGGCGGCCATAAAGGGGAATTACTACTAAATTTTAAATGAAAATGGGCGGGCGACCATAAAGGGGAGTTACTACTAACGTTTAAACGAAATGGGCGGGCGACCATAAAGGGGAGTTACTACTAACGTTTCAAGATTAATATTCTACAAGTTATAACAAGTGTGTTGCACCTGTCCTTGCGTGTGTGAATCGCAAGACCAAGTCACAATTTGCGAAAAACAAACCAAGAAACCACAATTAATTAATTTCGTATTATATCATATTTCTAGTAATGCAAAATATGTTTTGATATCCTTAGTTAACATGTATAATATAGATCTATACTTCATATGACTGGATTATATTGTGTGTGCATGCGTACCGCTTTGTGTATATGATGTTTAAATTTATGTTCATGAATTATTTTGTACACACAGAATCTGTAAAGCTTTTGTGCTTCTCTTTTCGCGGCATTGCATTCGTATGCACCGATTTCGACAGGCCATAACTATACAAACGGTAGACTTATACTTACTACAAATATACCATCTTTTCACAGAAGATTTGCATGAAAAAGAGTTTTGCCCGTGATTGACGCGTCTGGTATGCTTCCCGAAGACCCAATCGTCCTACTCTTTAATCGTTCATGATGGTGCTAAATTGAATCATTCCAGAGTGTCGCTTTGCGGGCTGTATCGGAATTGTTTCCTAATGAAATCATACACGCCTGTGAACTTGAAAAGATTCATTTCGATGGGTTAGGATTGCGACGATAAACTTTAACATCAGTTACAGTTTTTGTTGGGACACACACATGTTCATGGAGATGAGTAAGGAATGATAAATTTGCAAATCAATGTCAGTTTTCGAGACATGTACTATTATTTAAATTGAATTAAAATTATAAATAAATTGAACGCCGGTGTAATTTTTTGTTCGGACAAACATATATTCATCGAGATGAGTTAGGATGCGGTGATGACACTCGAAAACCAATGTCATGTTATGATAGAGCAACACATGCCGAGGTCCGCATATAGTGAAAGGGAGTGACATTTTGACATGTATTTGGCCATTTCTGAGAGTCAGGACTTGTAATTATCAGAGATGTCTTGCAAGAACTGATAAATTTTGTATTCGTTGTATTCGTTGAATGTCAATGATGGAACTGAAAAGCGAATTATAAATCTATGATGAATTTTAAGTATTTTCGGACGCTTTTTCAGATTAGCTCATGACAAACACAACATTAAGCATACAATAAGGATATCGATGTTTGTTATTGTTTTTGTTGTTGTTGTTTTGTATCTCGCATTCTCCAAATAGTTTGTGCATAGTTTATTCATTTAATAAATTACAAAACCCTTAATACCAAATCGGTACGAAATGGTATGGTCACATCATGTTACCAACCAAAGTGCTAATCGCGTATCCACAATTTGGAAGGAACTTTACCGAGTAGTCTACCTTGGTGTTATTCTTGACTTGGTCTTCACAATGAAGTGAAATACTGGCAGTAAAACGAAAGCTAGTGTATTAGTTTTATATGTGAATAAGCTGCAATGTCAAATATTTAATTTGATTTCCTTGTATTTACTTTGTTTGATTAGATCGAGTAACTTACCCATTGATGTGAAAGACAATGGTCAGAAATAAACATTGAACAACATCATCGCGTTTGACACGATGGCAGTATTGTTCTATTTAATTGCCGTTCAATGTTGACAATAAGTACTTTTTATAAAACCTATGCTTCTTCCTTTTGTTATAGTTTTAAAACATCAATGCCAATTGTTTTATCGGTTGCTTCAATGTTATAATATGACATTAACAACAGTTCGATTTGTCATAAGTAATGAATCAATTCATAAATTTCACCGCACGGTTCACTATCACAAGTTGTGTCATATTTTCCGCGCGGTTCAATGATCTTTGTAATTACCAGTAAACTGTTTATTTTATTTTCACCATTTATCCTGTATACTATGAACTTAAGAACACTTCGATTTGGTAGTTGTGTGGTTAAATTACGTTTGACAATAAACAAATTTGAGTGAAAGTTAGAAGGTTTCCCGAATTAAGGGAATTCCGGTATTGTGGAGACGTTTGACATATGAATATGTAGTGTAAACAACGGGACGGGACACATTGTCCGGTTTGGGGAGGATTCCGGTTTAGAGAGGATCCGGTTTAGAGGGTTTCCACTGTACTATTTTTGCGAAATGGACATGGGCACAAACATTACATATTCCTTATATTGTCCCAACTGGTCATGTGATCCTAGCATTGACCTGTGTACTTTACATTCTCAAGGCATTCAGTTAATTATACTATCGGTACTTGGTTTCCGGCATTTGGGAAAAACTGCTAATATGATAACAGCCATAAGCCCTGTAAAATGAGTATAACACTAAATTGCATGAATAAATTTACACCATATCGTGTTCTCCAGTGGAAAAAAAGCATTGATTTAGTGATGCTGCCTTTAGAGATCTGACTTAGGGTTAAAGCATATGTTTGAAATGCGACCGCTATTTATATAATTAATCAAAGCTTCAATGTGAAACATGAACTTGATCATCTAAAGCAGTGTTAACCTAAGGTGAATCAAATTTGTTGGGCAATGTGTATTATAAAATTCATTATAATTTGAATTGTGTCAAACAAAATCACATATGTGCGTTTTTAGGATATTATATATGTTTTCTTGGACTAGTAATCTAAAATAAGTACATTACTGATCATTTTTATTATCGACACATGTCATTGCATGCATTTCTCCTGCAAGAAAAAAATGCAACATTGCTTTAATTACTTATCTGCAAATTGACCTAATGATAAGGCGTAAACAAAATATGCTTTTTTCAAGTAACATGCCCAAAAAAATTAGGGTAGGTAGGTAGGCATTTTTTTTATTTTTTTTATTTTTTTTGGTAAATGGTCAACTTGAAGATTCTAAAACTGAATAAATATTCAAAACGTATCAGTGATATCCTTAAACATTGTTTAGAAGTGGATACTACCAAAACAAAACACTTATTTATCCAAAAACACCTTTAATTATTGAAAAAGGTAAATAAACCAAAAATCAATCTGACAAACCCAATAAAATGTTCTAGGGTCGGGTCATTTGTTTAGGGTAGGTCGGGTTACCTGAAACAAACATATTTTTGTTACGCCTAACGTAAGAGGCCGAGCAATGTTTCACTGAAACGCGATCCCTCATTACAAATTTGCCTCAAGTAATCCTGATACGTTGGTGTTATTGTTGAGCCGAACAGATACATAAATAGTCGTAACAACATAATGGAAATCAACATATTTGGATCAATAAGGATATATGTGAAGAGCTATGTGCGCTAAAGCTTATTTGGCAGGAACCTTTTGCAATTTGGCAGGAACCTTTTACATTTGGCAGGAACCTTTTACAATTTTTTCTATAAGACTGAGTGGATTGAACCCTTGGGATTGGTTTTGGGGCACTTTCCTTGGTTGATTATTGCTTACATTGTTAATAAATATGACATTGTTCGTTATATTATGTTTGAAATGAATGGTTAGTGTGTACGTTTTGAATATCAAAATTGGTGAGAAACTTTTTATGGAATAAATAGCGATATGAGAAAAGTAAATATTTTCCTCTCATTTGTGCTAAACCATTACTGAAATTCGTTTGATTGGATACTTGTATGTTGGTCTTCAAGGATAGTGCCGTATTTATACAAAGTGTCTATTACTATGTTAGTTAGCAGGTACCAGCTAAATTACGATGGGCTGTCACGTAAAGTTCTGCTATTATTCTGATATATATAATGTTTCAAAATAATGTGTGTACGCAGCCATAGTATTATATGACCTATTGTGAAGATTAATCACTGAAAATTACCTTTAGTTAACATTTTCTCGATTAAACACACCTGTTCTATTTCTAGACTGTTTTCATTTGTAGTTACAAAGTGATTGACAGTTTAATTTTAACATTTAAGACGTAAATGCATGTATTGCAGAAACTAAGAATTGTTCTGTTACCTTTCTTAGTTCTTAATTTGTAATGTGCTTAATGCTTTGTAGGACCATATTTTTCACAAATCATATTTTCACACGTGTGAAAAATAGGATCTCATTTTTCACAGGTGTGAAAAATAAGATCTCATTCTTCACATATCGCAATTTCATTTTTCACATTTTCTGTGAAATTTGTGATTGAGTCCAGTTCACAAAAATCATATTCTTCACACAGGAAAAAAGTTTTCAAATTTTCAAAAAAGTGAATTTGTTGCAACATAATCCTATTTTTCACACTGTATGTGCCCGAAAAAAACGGGGCATTTACGGTACGGTATGTTATGCATGGTACGGAACGGTACCGGCCGGTTAAGTACGGTACGGTTGGGTATAGGAAGACATGGAATGTGTGGTATGGTTTGTAGTGCTATGGTGTGGAAAGGTACGGTACGGTACGGTAAGGTTAGGTGCGGTACGGCTAGGTACGGTACGATACGATACGGGAGGCACAGTTAGCTACGCTACTGTACTGTACTGTTCAAACGTGCGTACCAACATGTGCGGAGGGTTCTAATAAGGTCATAATATTACTGCCCGTGTATACGTATATTCTAGTTCGGGCGGACATATGCACATGCTTATTTTGGTTTTAATAATCCAAAATAGGACATTTGTTTGTACGTACGTTCGGATGCGTGCATTGGTTAATATCCCAATCAAAAGGTGTACGTTCGTATAGTCGTACGCGAGTATGCATTTCTATCTCCTTATTAGACCGTACAAACGTATTGACTAACGATTAAGCGCATGCATACATTAGTAGCTCTTAAATAGGGCTAAGTTTCTCTTAGTGATGACAATACTGATGATGACGTTAACTATAATGAGAATAATGGTTATGACGAGAATAATTATGATGACGATGATGCTGTTGCTGATGATGATGATGATGACGATGGTGACGATGATGACGATGACGACGATGATGATGATGTTGCTGCTGATGACGATGATGATGATAATGATGATGATAATTATGCTCCAAATAATGATTTCATCGATTGTCGCGATACAATTTCATCATAAAATATGTGAAAAACGTGATCCGTACGCATACCCCCTCTTTGGCCAGTCACATTCATCACACTTATAAATGTGACAAATGAGATCCTATTTTTCACAGGCGTGTGAAAAATATGATTTGTTAAAAATATGATCCTACAATGCTTTGTAGGACCATATTTTTTGCAAGTCATATTTTTCACACACCTGTGAAGAATAGGATCTCATTTGTCACATTTTTAAGTGCGAAGAATGCGATTGGCCTAAAAAGGAGTATGCGCGAAGATCACAGAAGAATATGATTTTATTGGATAACAAAAACTGGATGCAATCACAAACTTCACAGAAAATTTGAAGAATACGAATGTGATGTGTGAAGAATAAGATCTCAATTTTCACACCTGTGAAGAATGAGATCCTATTTATCAAATATGCTTAATCGATATACCTTCTTTAATTAATGTGTACACCATCCATCTCAAAAACTGATTTCTTTTTAAATCGAATTACGTCGTGCTAAAGCGTTGAAATGCATTTTCAAATGAAATTGAATTCCATTTTATTAAGTTGCCGTCTTTTTAAAGCACATTGCCAATAGCCATGTCAGTATGAATAAAATCACCGCAAATTGCAGCAAATTTTAGCATTATTTCCCAGACTGATTTTCACGGCTTTAACGTAATTTGTCTTTTTTCCTTGGATGTAAAATAACAGGAGACATTGTATCATTTGTTAGACGGAATGAGTTTCAACACTTAATACGTATATGTTTCTCTCACTCGCACAAGTCCCAATTGTCTTCACTTAAACGTAACTGTTTCATGAAATAGTTTCTGCAATATGTTACAAAATTGCAAATGAAATGAGGCGCGTCGTGGGAAAACCGGACTAAATGCATGTGCGTATGTGCGTAAAGTGTCGTCCCGGATTAGCCTGTGCAGTCCGCACAGGCTAATCCAGGACGGCACTTTCCGCCTACAGTGGATTTATGTTTAGAAGAGACTTCATTGAAACAGAAAATACCATAAAAGATGAAAGTGCCGTCCCGGATTAGCCTGTGCGGACTGCACAGGCTGATCCGGGACGACACTTTATGCACATGCACTGAGTCCGGTTTTCCCACGACGTGCCTCAAATGTATTCGAACTGGTAGTACAAAATTATTGCAAACTGCTTCATATTCTTCTATGGGACTGTTGTGTTACACCGCTAAAGTTTCTTGTATAGTGCGTATTGTTATATTCTTTTTTGTTCTTGTTTTGTACTCCTCGACCTGATTCCAGTTCATAACTGAAACACAAAACTAAGTTAACTAGTGTAAACCTACATTCATGCCAAGATAGGTACCCCTCCTGAAGAGCTCCACAAAGCTCCTTAGGGAAAACTTAAGCAAATTCCTTAAATTCATAAAATTCCTTAAGTCTCTGGCTGTTTCGTGTATAGGTCTTTTAACATCAAAATGTTGTAAAATTGTAAATATTGCTTATATGTTTAGTATTGCAGCTTTCTTTGTACAGAAATCATTTGATTTCACATAGAAAATGTGATCTGAAATTTCCACTTAAGTACAACTAAAGTTAAGATTTCCCTTAGGATATTTGTGAATACCAACCCAGTGCACTAACATCCAGTGATAGAGAACCCTTCCTGGATCCAGATGGTTATCCGGAACTCCACGAAAATCTAATAACTTGTTGGTTGGCCCTTTTTCAAATTGTCCAGCAACATGCAAATCCGTTAACAACTTTTGCAAACAGATGCTGAAGAATCAGTTATAAACATATTAATATCTGGGATAATCCGTACAGTAACCGAGAATAATACATTCCTGATTACCTTTTATAATAAACGTGTGCCCGTTGAATGCATTCCTGGAAAAACAACAACATTGCTTTACTTTTTTATCAGCAAATAATTATAATAATAACATCAAATGGTGAGCATTAATTTACTGAAATCTGATCACTGTTATACAAATTTGCCTTAATTCATCCGGAGACGTTGGTGTTATTGTTGAACCGCATTAAAGAAGTCGTAACAACATAATGGAAATCAACGTATGTAGATCAGTATGGATGTATGTTAATAGATATGTGCGCAAACGCTTATGTGGCATAAATCGTTTTCAACATTTTCTATGAGATTGAGTGGACTGAACCCTTGGGAGTGCTTTGTGCACAATTTCTTCGGTTTTTACTGGTTACATTGTTAATAAAAAGGACATTGTTCTCAATACTTTAATTTACAGGAATGGTTAGTTTGTGTTTTTCAACTATCGATCTTGATCAGAAAAGCATTTTCGTATAAATAGTGATATGAGAATTGTAAACATATTGCTCCCATATTGGCTAAACCATTTCTTGGTTGGATATGTAGGTCACCAATGGTCGTGTCGTATTCATAAATAGTGCATAGTACTATCGGTATGTTAGTTAGCAGGTCAACGGCTAAATTGCAAAGGGATACCATGCAAGGTTATCTTATTGTTCAGATCAATGTGTGTGTACATTACATTATATGGTAGTTTTAGTATGACTTAGTACGAAGATCACTTACTGAAAATTACTTTTATACGGCATTGTCTCTGTAGAAAAGGACTGTTCCATTCCTAGACAGTTTCAATACATTTATAGTTAGAAATTGACAATAGTTTTCATTAGTTAACATTAACTAAAGTTAACATTAAGAACGTGATACATTTATAGTAAGTTATGGACGATTGTTATTAACTTTAAGAACGTGCTACATTTATAGTAAGGGATTTTCAGTAGTTTTTAACATTAAAGACGTGCTACATTTATAGTCAGGGATTGGCAATAGTTTGTAACTTTAAAGACGTGCTACATTTATAGAACGTGATTGACAATAGCTTTTAACATTAAAGACGTGCTACATTTATAGAAAGTGATTGACAATAGCTTTTAACATTGAAGACGTGTTACATTTATAGTAAGCGATTGACAATAGCTTTTAACATTAAAGACGTGCTACATTTATAGTAAGTGATTGACAATAGCTTTTAAAATTAAAGACGTGCTACATTTATAGTAAGTGATTGTTAATAGCTTTTAACATTACAGACGTGCTACATTTATAGTAAGTGATTGACAATAGCTTTTAACATTACAGACGCGCTACATTTATAGTAAGTGATTGTCGATAGCTTTTAACATTAAATGCGTGCTACATTTACAGTAAGTGATTGACAATAGCTTTTAACATTACAGACGTGCTACATTTGTAGTAAGTGATTGACAATAGCTTTTAACATTAAAGACGTGCTACATTTATAGTAAGTGATTGACAATAGCGTTTAACATTACAGACGTGCTACATTTATAGTAAGTGATTGTCGATAGCTTTTAACATTAAATACGTGCTACATTTATTCTAAGTGATTGACAATAGCTTGTAACATTACAGACGTTCTACATTTATAGTAAGTGATTGACACTTGCTTTTAACATTACAAACGTGCTACATTTATAGTAAGTGATTGACAATAGCTTTTAACATTACAGACGTGCTACATGTATAGTAAGTGATTGACAATAGCTTTTAACATTAAATACGTGCTACATTTATAGTAAGTGATTGACAATAGCTTTTAACATTAAATACGTGCTACATTTATAGTAAGTGATTGACAATAGCTTTTAACATTACCGACGTGCTACATTTATAGTAAGTGATTGTCAATAGCTTTTAACATTAAAAACGTGCTACATTTATAGTCAGTGATTGACAATAGCTTTTAACATTACAGACGTTCTACATTTATAGTAAGTGATTGACAATAGCTTTTAACATTACAGACGTGCTACATTTATAGTAAATGATTGACAATAGCTTTTAACATTAAAGACGTGCTACATTGATAGTAAGTGATTGGCAATAGCTTTTAAAATTAAAGACGTGCTACATTTATAGTAAGTGATTGTTAATAGCTTTTAACATTACAGACGTGCTACATTTATAGTAAGTGATTGACAATAGCTTTTAACATTACAGACGTGCTACATTTATAGTAAGTGATTGTCGATAGCTTTTAACATTAAATATGTACTACATTTATAGTAAGTGATTGACAATAGCTTTTAACATTACAGACGTTCTACATTTATAGTAAGTGATTGACACTTGCTTTTAACATTACAGACGTGCTACATTTATAGTAAGTGATTGACAATAGCTTTTAACATTAAAGACGTGCTACATTTATAGTAAGTGATTGACACTTGCTTTTAACATTACAGACGTGCTACATTTATAGTAAGTGATTGACACTTGCTTTTAACATTACAGACGTGCTACATTTATAGTAAGTGATTGACAATAGCTTTTAATATTACAGACGTGCTACATGTATAGTAAGTGATTGACAATAGCTTTTAACATTAAATACGTGCTACATTTATAGTAAGTGATTGACAATAGCTTTTAACATTACAGACGTTCTACATTTATAGTAAGTGATTGACACTTGCTTTTAACATTACAGACGTGCTACATTTATAGTAAGTGATTGACAATAGCTTTTAACATTAAATACGTGCTACATTTATAGTAAGTGATTGACAATAGCTTTTAACATTACAGACGTTCTACATTTATAGTAAGTGATTGACACTTGCTTTTAACATTACAGACGTGCTACATTTATAGTAAGTGATTGACAATAGCTTTTAACATTACAGACGTGCTACATTTATAGTAAGTGATTGACAATAGCTTTTAACATTAAATACGTGCTACATTTATAGTAAGTGATTGACAATAGCTTTTAACATTAAATACGTGCTACATTTACAGTAAGTGATTGACAATAGCTTTTAACATTACAGACGTGCTACATTTATAGTAAGTGATTGACAATAGCTTTTAACATTACAGACGTGCTACATTTATAGTAAGTGATTGACAATAGCTTTTAACATTACAGACGTGCTACATTTATAGTAAGTTATTGTCGATAGCTTTTAACATTAAATACGTGCTACATTTATAGTAAGTGATTGACAATAGCTTTTAATATTACAGACGAGCTACATTTATAGTAAGTGCTTGACAATAGCTTTTAACATTACAGACGTGCTACATTTATAGTAAGTGATTGACAATAGCTTTTAACATTACAGACGTGCTGCATTTATAGTAAGTGATTGACAATAGCTTTTAAAATAATTAAAGACGTGCAGGCATGTATTTCAGAAAAGAAGTATTGTTTTGTGCATGCCGTTTCACAGTACGTTAAGCAAATTGTCATCTAAATTGTATTTTGGTGTGCGCTCAATACTTCGTAGATATGCATTGTTTTCTTTATTCTGCATCCGTCTAGAAAACGTATTTCTTTTTACATATATTGAATTGCGTCTAGTTTCAATTGTTAAAATGCATTTTGCAAATGCAATTCAGTTTACTCTAAAGAATGTCGTCCTGTAAAAGCACATTTGCCGTTTTCCGTGTCATTTCAATAAAACCACCACAAACCATCGCAAAGTTTAGCACTTTTCCCCAAACTGATTTTCACTGCCTACGTAATTTATCTTTTGTCGCTGGATGTAAATAACTGCAGACAATGTAACATTCGTTATGCATAATTGTTTTCAGCATTTTACTTGATAAGTATATGTTTTTCTAACTCAAACAACTTCTTCCAATTGTCTTCACTAAAGCGTATCTGCTCCTTGAAATATATCCCACACTATGTTGTAAAATTAAAATTCTTGAAAGTACCCCAGTTATTAAAAACAACAAAATATTCCTCTATACGGTTACTATTGACGTCGTGCATGCTAATCCGGTACATGGTAAAAATAAGCCTACCCCATATAAAAATTGTTGATTTGTAAAATTAATGTCACTAATAATGGTAAAGTACTATACATCGATTTGTTCGTAATTAAATGCGAATTAATGTCGTATAAATTGTATGTTCTTGTTGTTAATAGAATATCAAATACAACGTGAAAAAAGACAAGTCATAGAGAAAACGTCGTGTAACATGTAACCGATAGATGCACTATATTTCTTTTTGTACTCCGGCTATAATCGTTCCATGTAATATTTTTCACATGAAAGCACTGCACGACATTACGGAAATTACGTCAATTTAAATACTGACCGGAAATATTTGAACGTTCAACCAGATTTCGGAATTGGCGGTAAAAAGATAATTGATAAACATGTAAGATGGAAAAAAAATACAAGAAAAATAAACGAAAGCTAAAATGATAAGCACTTGTTATATACTATTCTTTATCCTATCGACATACAAATTGAAATATAAAATAGTGTTTTGCTCTTTTCAATGTACAGTGAATTGATAGAATTTCTCGTAGTAGTTTGTATAAAAATCATTAAAACGCGTGTGGATGAAAATTGTAACGTTTTACTAAAAAATAATAAATGCGCAAAATTGGTATATTGTAAAATATGTAAGTAGTTAAGCGAACTTCACATAAGTTGATTTCAATAATAGTGTTTTTCGTTAGATTCGATTCGTAAAATATTAATCAGGTTCAACAAAAATAAATACTATTATTTTACAACAATCTGTGTGGAGGAAAATTGTAACGCTTGGAATTTTGACGCTGTTTACGGACATATTTAGTGAGATCTGTATCTGTTATTGCATGTTTATTGTTCCCTTGGATCGGAAACTGTTAACTGGCGAGAAATAAAGATCATCTCTCGTCTAAGAATAACAATTCAACCTTTGCGAACACCATCTACTGACAGTTTGCGGGACAAATCATTGTCAGAAGAACCAGAAATAAGCAGTGTTGTTTGTACATGAAATATACTTGCGATTAGGAATGTTGATGACGAGTCATACCCGTATTATGATTTGCAGGCCATATCAAGTGTTGTTTCGTTACGAAAGCCGCACCATGATAAATAGGTGCTGAATTTCAAACTGGTAATGAAGTGATTCATGGGTATTATTTCCGGGCAACGGATGGGACATTTTTTAACCAAGACTTGGTTAAGAGATGCGGATCCGTGGTCTAGTGGTAACGCACTGGATTCACAACTCAGGGGTCGCAGGTTCGAGCCCCCGCTACGCCCTAACCAACTAACTCGTCTTTCGCATGAGACGTTAAACCGAGGTGCAGTGTACTAGGTGCTTCACACCGGGCACTAAAAGACCCATGGTCGTCTCTGGAACGGGGCGTCTCCTGTATGTTGCACTATCGCTCGTAACCCAACTAACAAGTCTCCTGGGGGCGATGGCCATATGGGAGAGAATCCCTGTGCACTCGATAAAAATGTACCACACGCAAGAGATATAAGGCCACAGTCCGTAGCGTAGTATATATATATATATATATATATATATATATATATGCAATGAAATAGAGTTATTGAACAATGGACTTGAATTGACAAATTCCTTGCATATGCGCATTCTTAAATCGCTGTAGATACGTGTTTGTACTGTATAATTATTTGAAGCATTTATTAAAATAATAATTGTCAAACGTTGTTAATTACATGATATAACTCAAAACATGAGCGGTTATTTGAATTTATTAAAAGGGCATTTATAGAACAATATAAAATGCAATGAATACAAACTTAGCAAAACTGTGCCAAAATTAACACATTATTTGATAACATGACTACACGTATGTTAATTCAACTTAATTCTAACTTGAACAATTATTAAATTGTCATTTAAAATAAAACATGCCGGTTAAGTATAAATAAAAACGAGCGCCTTGACTGAGCGTCAAAAATCGATGCTATTTGACAGATTTTGACGTTACGTCTATGTTCCGGGCTAGCTTGCGCGACGTCAGTGTGTTTCTTTTATATTGTTATATATCAGATTGTGTTCAACTTTTTGTACTGGAAACCCTTATTCCTAAAATTCATCACTGAAACATACGTAAAATATTATGATGAACTCCAGCTACATTTGTAGCAGAGAAACTACTATTCAACAACTCGTTGCCTTTTCTTTATTTAAAAGGACAGTTTAACAGATTTTGGCCGTGAAAGATACATTGCTTTTGCAAAGTTAAACTTTTGACGAATATCTGTTATTTTTCGAGATATTTGCTTCGTGGTAGACATACCCTATTTTTTTACTTTAAAAGGGATAACAAATGTCAAAATAATTATATTTTGAGACCAAAACAGCAAGTCATAAAAAATATTGATAGGTTCTACCATTTGTTGTTTTAAAATTCCAGTTTTAGAGAAATGTTTTTCCAACCCAAAACTGTAAAACCGTCCCTTGAAAGACGATTTCGGTTGTTTTTTCTGCGCATCTTTTCGCGCATCAGTGGAGTTGATTTAAATCATAGTTGAAGTGTTTTGACAGATAATAATATTTATTAAATATTGTGTACACTGTAATTACCAACTTGAATCAAATATATTCATAATAATTGCCATGATTATAGTAGGAGTGTCTTGTGACTCGATTTTATTTGCGAAAGTTTGATAATACACTTACAACGAAAGTAGGAACACGCTGACTGAACATGGGACTGTGCACATGCTTTCGATTATTGTTAAAGTTTTTTGGCTGTAATAAATGTTTTGTACATAGTCATAATCAACTGATGTTACTAAGATAATTATATATAATATATATTATCTACTTTCTTTTATACGTGTATTGTTATAAATTATGACTGTCATTCCATCGTGTTTCTTTTACAGAAAAATGTCAAATACGCACATTTAAACTACATGTTCTTTCTCGAAAACAAGCACGGTTTTCTTTTTTGCAGTTTGTTAAGAATATAATTATGTAATAAATATCGAAAATTCAGGAATTTACACGGAACAGATTTTTTTCTATAGTCCAAACCAAACTTGTATATGATTACAAAATGTAGAATTTTTTCGTTAAAAAAGGATGAAAAAGAATTTTTTGCAAATATAATATTATTTTTTCACTATGTAGCGGATTGCTTTCTTACAATTACCCATTTCAACCAATAGGATGTCGTTATTTTTTACCAATCAATGGTCAATACTATTTTTTGCTAAAACAAAAACAGCATCAAAATTTCCTAAAATGCATTCACGGGCAGGTAATTTACATGCATTTTCCAAACAATCTAATTTTTATGGTTTCATCGTATTAAGCATTGAACGATCTGAAAAATATGTAAAAATGAAAAAATTTCACACGGCCTGTACCCTGATAATCCCAACGCAGTGCAGCGACCCTAACGCAGTGCCAATATAGCGGATGAAACAACGGTTCTGCTGTGTTTTATGCATAGTTTCATTATGTACATGTATGTTCTGGTCGTAATAGCTGTCGCAATTGATCAAGTGAGTATTTATTTCAATAGATCTTAGGCCATTCTGTTTTTATATTTTGTTAAGCGTCAACCTCATTTTATAAAACCTAGCTACCTATTCACAAGAAACACACAAACTCGTTTCGAAAAAACAAACCAATTTTCTTGATCTTGATAATAGAAAACTCCGAAAATAAAATACTGTTTGTTTCCCCTCCCGCGACCCATGCTAATAAAGGGTGGGTCGGTAGGTCGGAAAAATATTTTATTTTTTTTATACACAATAAGTCATTTTCATTAATGTTTTCCTTATGTTCGAAATGTTACGTTATAGTAGAAATTCTTAATATTTTCGTTGTAGTAGATTAATAACGTTCTGCTTATTTACGTAATACTATATTTTAATTACCTTAAAATAATTTATCAAAATTGAACAATAATAACATACGTTAAAAACAAGAGCGTTAATAATAAAAACCTGTTAAAACTAAGGAGTAATAGCGTGACGTTGCAATTTGCCGGGCATCCAAAACAGAACGCTGTTAGCAACAGCCATAGCAACGTTGACTGTCAAACTGCGGCTAGCAGTTTGTAGCTGAAAAGCGTGTTACACGCTTAGCACGTGGATAGTGCTTAAAAGCATCAATCTGTAATATTGTATCTGAATAACGCAAATGCTATAGCATAAACGAATTAGCATTCTATGGAAATAAACAAATAGGACTTTGTTCATTAATAAAAAGAAAGCAACAGAACATCTTCGATAAATTAAAATAAAAAGAAAAGGTGCTGAAGTTTATTTACTTTCATTTTTGACAAATACTTTAGTTCCGCTAACTTTCATTCAAATGTTGCCGCAGCCAAAGTTTTTGCATAATTACAATCCGTGTGCAGTGATGAGTTTGAATAACACTTTCGTTAATTATTACTAGATCTAGTAATTGTTTGTTTTAACAAAATAAGACGTTTGACGCGATCAGTTTGTCGAGGTACATGACGTCGTTATTCATATTCTTAGCAAACGGTTCCTCTCACCAAAATTCACCAAAATTATGGTATTTATTTATAATTATTTATTTTAATTTGTTGTAATTTATTACAAACGCGGCTGTTAAAAACACGCATATCTACAACAAAACACATACCTAACGCAAATGTGTTACAAATGACTTTCTAACGACGACGCTCATTTGCATGTTTAAAATTTTATGTGTTCTCATTGGCTGACTGTTTGGCCTTTGTTAAAGACGTTCACAACAAAAAGAAATAATTGGGTTAATTTCTCCTTTTGTTTCATTTTTTCTTTATTGTATATAGGTTACAATATACTAATTTCATCTCTAGTGTCCATTCAAAATAAATATAAAGCATATATAATAATCACAAACACTATGCAATGTATTTCCAAACAAATTTAGTTCAGAAATGATCCATTAAATATCTTCATTCTATTGATAGTTTGTTTATTTATGTTAAAACGAAACAGGAAAAAGGCTACACAGGTATCCTATATGAAATCCAATATTTCCCAAACAAGTTCGGTGAGCCATTCTTTTTATTAATGTCTTGGTGTAAGTATAAATTGGTACATGTCTGTGCGAAATTTTAAGAAAATCTGTCGTTTGGAACAAAATATGCATTTTATAAAAATGAAGTTTGAGAAAGCATTATCAGTTCCCATTTGACACGCGTAAATGTCCAGTCAAATTTATTATTTAAGCAGTAAATGTAGGTAAAACGTTTTTATTATCAACATACACATGTATATTGCCAAAAAAGCATGTACAAACATATAAGTTGAAAGAACCATAACCTTGTTTGAAAAATAACTATCCTATATACTGAAAACATTGATAAAACTCCAAACTGAACAAGGGGCTTCGACAGATACCGTATTCAAAACCCAATAATTGAAGACTATTTTAGTTTCAGTATACAATGACACGTGTATGTGGGATCTTTTAACAAAATATGTCGTTTGGAACAAAATATATTCGTATATTTGATAAATTATTGATGCTTTGATAGGCAAATTTAATGCAAAATTCATCTCGTTACGTGTCCATTACAAGTCATCTGTTAAATGATAACTGTAGATAAAGCGCGTTTTATCATTAAAAGCACTTTTATATTACCGAACGAAACATTTAAAAAAAAAATCTCCATCTTTGTTTGAATATAAACGCTTGATATAATTCAACATTCTAAGTAACACAAACTGAAAAAAGGCTTCGACAGGTACCGTAATCAAAATTCAATATTTCCGGAAAAAGGCCCGTGACCCCTATTTTTTAAGACTGTTTTAGTTTTCGGATACATTGATGCATGTTTGTGCCAAGTTTTAAGAAAATCTGTCGTTGCAAAAAAATTGTCGTTGCAAGGAAATTGTTGCGAATGTCTTTAAGCTGACTCCTCCTGCGTCAAGATTTTATCGATAATGGCCACTTGGTGCATAAAGGCGAGTTTGTTGATTGCCGGTGGGCGTTCTTTGTCTTAAAAACATGCATATGCGAGCGGAAATGGTTGCGCCATAGAATTTGACACTGAATGTTATGGCGTCCTTTTCGTAAAAGCATGCGTCAAAATACGCCGAATTACGCGTTACCGAGAACTGTCCGTTTAAAGTCATTTTATAAGCGTCTTTTGAAAGTAAGATTTGTACACTCTATTGGATTCTTTTTCAGGATTCGCACCCCGCATTTTCACAAACAAATAAAATAAAATATTGTTTTCTTTGGTCTATAATTTTTTTTGGGTCGCGGCGATTTTGCTGGGTCGGTCGCGGGAGGGGAAACAAACAATATTTTATTTTAGGCCAAATGGAATAGTTTTGATGCTTTAATAGCAGAAACAGCATATAAAACATATTTAAAACTACTGACTAGTTTAAAGACTATCAATTAATGGAATATTGAAATATAACACACAACTTTTCAACGGTTGAGTTTACAGAAATTAAGCATAATAACAAAACATAAATACACATAGTTTTATAATTATAAGAGTACATGTATGTTATACAAAAAGGTATAGATTATCAGCAAGTATTGTCAATATGAGGCACTTCGTCAATATTATAATAAATTAATTTCAGAGGCACTTTCTGAGATCTAAGTTCATAAATTCACATGAGCATTTTTTCAAAGATGAACCCATCCAATTTCTAGTTTGTATACGTTTTCACGTTGTATTTATGTGTGTGCCTGGTGGCATCGTTTTGCAAGCGTTGTATGTTGCGTTCAAATAAACCTGCAGTGATTATGATTAGTCCTTTCAAGGCTCCTTGCCAACTTTAACTGCTACACCAGGAAAGAAGAAAGTATTGCTTGCCAGATGCCATTCAATCCTGTGGAATTGTTCACTATGAACTTCCTTTATATTAAAGGTCAAATGTTAGCTATTTGGTCTTTCTTTACCTCAAGGTGAGTAACTTTCTGTGCAGCCATGCGGCGACTTTTCTGTGGAACGTCCTCTCCATTGTCGGTGAAACCATGCATAGGGTTTGTGCTAACATTATTGTCCATCTAATCCCTTGACTAAAAAAAAGTGGTGTCCAAGGAGAGTGTACTATAGCCTTTTTGTAGGTTTTAAAGGCATGACTCAAACGATGTCATACAGTACTTTCATTCTCAGTGATACGCCACTGCTTAGGGGCTCGTTGAGTAGCAACTGAGATACTGATTGACCGGGTGGTTTATGTGTCAAAGAACGATTCCAAGATTAAACAGCTACTTGACAATAACCGTCTCGTCGTTCTCAGACTGAGAAAAGTTCCTTTCCGAACATGTATGGTATTATTGCCGTATATACTGATTTTCGAGGCTTGAATTTGCGTGGGTGATTTGTTAATGCCACTGCCACCACGCCAGTAAGGAAGGAAAGCTGCGGTGAACGTTGTAAAATGTGTTTTATTGACAAAACTGTACCATCGCAATGTTGGAAGAAAGGGCGACAACTATTGTATACACAGGGTTAAACAATACCAATAGTATTGGCACTATCTGTTGTCTATTAAAATGGCAAAACGGAAAAGCAAGAAAAAGCACAATCATGGTGGTAGCAAATGTAAATATCAATCAGTGACTAGACACTCGTTCTTTAGCGCTTTTAACTCTTATCAAAATGTTGTTTTTTCGGCTGACGGAGCTCATAACCTACGCGCACGCGGACGCTTAACAAAATAATAAAACAGAATGGCCTTATGCTTCATCTAGCAAACATTGTGTTGTAAGATGGAATGCTGAGGAACAAGGCCAAACGTTCAATTAAAATATGTTTAAAAAATCTTTAAAAATACTTAGAGGCATTAAATGGCCATACTGTTTCGCTGTTTGGAAGCAAAAATATACTGCTTCAAAAGCACGTTTACACTATGGTGTTATACAACTGCATATGGACACAATACTCATTTAAATGTGCAGACTGTGAGAAAATGGATAAAAACCTAATTTTTAGTTGATAATGACCGAACGCAATGTCTAATAGGAACGGATAAAAACCATACCAACGCATAAAACGTGAAGGATAAACACCTAACCAACTAATTTTCTATATAAATGAATTTATGTACATGTAAGATGAACGACTGTAATGGGCCTTTATATATGTTCCTATTTTCATTCAAATCTTATTGCATAATTTGCTCGTTCACTAGTGACAACGTTTATTTATATCTTTTCATGACAGAAACTATGGACCACTTTAAATGTCATCGATATGAGGAGGCACCATGAAGACCTTTGTTAAAATATCGCGAGTTTGTGCTGGACGAAAATAATGGGAAATAAAGTATGTCCTGATATGGTGCCAAACGATTTGAAAAGACAAAAAAAAGACGACGTAGTTATAATTAAAAATAATTAAAGTGGAACAGGAAATGCGAATACCCCTTTAAAATATAAAAGCATAAAGCACATTAAAAGTGACCCTCATTTGAATATTTCTGAACGTCCAAAGTTTAATTAGTGTGTATATTGCTTCTTGTGTCAGTTTAGAGGACATGATTGAACAATGCCATTCGAAACATAGAGACAATGTTTTAAAATACGATCTACATGTCAAAATTACATAAGGAACTATTCCTTCCGCTATTACATAAAGTGGCAAGGAACTTGTAATAAAATATAATATTGTTTTTATCCGAAAGAAACAGAGAAGCCATGGGACTGTAAATACACCTGTAAAGGCATTTGAATACAGAATTAAACAATAATTACACCAAAAGAAATAAGCTCAGCATCGGAATCTTATTGTTTTTAGGTTGTTAGGTAATTATCCTTTTTACGTGTGTACTTAACCATCACAGTTCCTACGTCGGTCAGGAATTATCCGCAGGCCCATAACCACTTCAGAATAAAAACAATAATTTATCAATAAACATCAACTTTAAACTTTGATATGATTACACTTGGTCATATAAATGTTCATTTTTATTACAAGTTACTTCTGCATTTACAAATATTTTAAATCGGTCGGACACAAAATGTTCTTTATGAAGACTTTTTCGAGTACATTTTAACGACGTCCAGCATCATAGAGTAATTGTCGAACAAGATATTGAGTACATAAAGTACAGGACACAATAGTTATTAAAAGCTTTACGCTGATACTCAACACAAATACAAAAACATGAAAAAAAAAATTGAAAAATAATAACATACTTTGTATCTGTGTCCGCCTTACTGGCACTGCTTTAGGCTCGCTGCACTGCTTTAGGCTCGCTGCACTGCGTTAGGCTCGCTGCACTGCTTTAGGCTCGCTGCACTGCGTTAGGCTCGCTGCACTGCTTTAGGCTCGCTGCACTGCGTTAGGATTGTCAGGGTACAGGCCGTGTTTCACGGAATGAAAAAAAAACTGTAGAAATCGTCTTTAAAACAAGTCTCAGTGTGTCATTACAGAAAAGTGGTTTAAACTAGTTAGCATTCGCTTTTTTATTTTATTTTATTTTATCGGTAATATAACTATCACCAAGTATTATATGTTAACGCAAAGTTTAATTTTGTTAAACTGTCTGAATTGTCATACATTTGCGCTCATGTTCTGACAATGCGTCTGACAATGTTCACAAAAGAAGCATTGCGTAAAATGTCTTCCGTATTGCGCAAGAATACATGTCCTTTTCAATTTAAAGTAAATTAATGGTTAATTTCATTTTGAGACACAAAACAGGTCCTCATGTTGAGATTTAATCAATTCAACTTTAATTATGAACACAACATTGATATTGGTACATGTAATTTCGTACTGTTGTGTCAGCATATTAAATTTTGATAACATTTGTCTTTTCGTAATGACTCTATATTTCACCTTTTATGATTGCTTTTGTATTATATGTATCCCAGAAACATTCTAGAAATGTAAATTGTTTGACAGTAAGGTTATTTTTACACATTTTAATGATATTACACTTACATTTGACGTTGATAACATAAATAGTAATACCACTTTATGATAACAGATAAAATAGAGCAGTAATAGTAGTCACAAAAGAGTGTGATTTGATTTACACAAGCTGGCAAAAATTCTAAATTGCCAGAGTTCATTCGCATGGGTTGTTCTTGTCGACAATTTGTATGTAGAAAATGTGTCCATTTACACATATTTCTTATTTATTATTTATATACGTTTGTTATTACTTTCACTAGGTATAAGTCCGTGTAGCAAATAAACTAAACTTACAGCGATTAGTTCATCATAACACACTCTCAGCTGTGGTTAATGGAAAAGTTCTTGTTGGCAAGTTTCTTGTTTGCTTAGATTTTAGCTGCCGTTGTTTCACTGTACATCGTCAAAACACATACGTAGCTTTAATTAAATTCAATGTTTATTATTTTATTTAAACCGAGTGGAGACATCGAAAGGTAACCTAACCGTGGCAAACTGCTTTTTTTTTATTGTTACTTTTAACGTGTACGCTATACTGACCAGTTACCAATCGTCCGAAATACATAGAGTCATAGACCGTTAAATATGAGCCGCATCATTATTGAAACGAGCAATTTCATTTTCTGCTGCCGTCTCTTGAAATAACTATTCAACCCACTCAATAACAGGCGTACATGATAACATTTGGTGGCGGCCATAAAACGGCTCAATCGGATCACTCCTCACAAATTTCTCTTATTTGTTCTTGAGACGTAAGTGATATTGCTGCGCGAATTAGATCTTTAGTGCGGGACAGATTGCTCGGTGGCCGTACAAGCGAAGTAATCCGTTTATTTTGATCAATAAGGATGTATGTAACCAACGATCGCTAACACTGGTTTTGCAGGAACCTTTTACAGCATTTTCGATGAGATTGAGTGGACCGAACTCAAGGGATTATTCTGTTCTTGCTGTCTTCATAGCTTTCTTTATACTTGGTTAATGAACAAAAACTAGTAATTCCGTACGTTGTAAAGTGACATTTACACAAGCGTAGCTCCGGAAATTTCGTTGTACAGTATTTGTTGTGATTTATGTGTAAAAAGCGTGAAACAGGAAATGTATTCCATTGACCAAACGCAACAGGTATGCGTTTTATATTACGTTACTGCGACATAATTTTGGTATAAAATTAATATGTTCCAAAACGTTTCTGAACGTAATAAACATTTGTGAGCACTACACGTAGATTTACAAATAAATTTTAGGTCACGTAGATTTGCAATTACGTGTTAGGTCACGTAGATTTGCAATGAAATTTATTTTACGTAGATTTGCAATTAAATTCATTTCTCGAAGATTTGCAATTAAATTCATTTCACGTAGATTTGCTATTAAATGTTAGGTCACGTAGATTTGCAGTTACATTTTAGGTCACGTAGATTTGCAATTAAATTTTAGGTAACGTAGGTTTGCAATTACATTTTAGGTCACGTAGATTTGCAATTAAATTTTAGGTCACGTAGATTTGCAATTAAATTTATTTCTCGTAGATTTGCATTTAAATTTTAGGTCACGTTGATCGGCAATTACATTTATTTCAAATAGATTTGAAATGGAATTAAATTTTGGTCACGTAGATTTGCAATTAAATTAATGTCACGCAGATTTGTTATTAAATTTTATTTTAGGTCACGTAGATTATTACATTTTTGGTAAAAACGTATTAACCAGTCTTTTTGTCTGAAATATTTGATTAATTTCATTCGATACATCGCGTTTAATATTTCCGTTATTGGTAGGTATATGGCAAATTAAGGTTTCTACGCAATAAATGTATTAAATATAAAAAAGTTACAATTCATAGAACATAACTGTGAGGTAATTGTTCTTTATGAACATATACAATATTCGTGAGGTTTTCTATATGTACGATCCGTGTATGTGATTTGTTTCCATCAAATTACTAACATGAAAGAAAGATGTCAATTATTATAACCGTTTTGATTACATACTATTCGACATGCATTTACACCAATACTGTTCAAGCGCCACTTTTAGCTTTCTAGTATATCAAATTCAACACCCAGCGTAATGAACTTATTAATCCAACTGTTGCATAATGTTATAAGTACAATTTGTATACGGTAGTTTTATTTCTTATGCACATAATACTCGTAGCTTTGCATTTTTTATACGCACTTAAATTGAAACTTGTGTAGGATGTTAAAAAGAGAACACACATAATATAAAAACAACGATTTTAATTTTGTATCATAGACAAAAATTTGATTGGACGCTAACAATATTTCAATATCAGTTAGCTTGACAATCGTTCGTTTTGTGGGCGAATTATTTCTTCAACGAGACTTTTTAATTGATTCGCGAAGCTAATACGTGAAAATGCACAGGCTAATCCGGCACGGTACTTTCCGCTTTTATGGTATTTTCTGTTACAAGAAAGTCTCTTCTAAACATAAATCCATTGTAGGCGGAAAGTACCGTCCTGGATTCATATGTGCGGACTGCACAGGCTAATCCGGGACGACACTTTACGCACGTACATTAAGACCGGTTTTCCAACGACGCGTCTCAAATGTATTTTAATTCCCTTTCATAAAGTTGCAGTCTCGTAATAGCATCGTCTTCCAAGACGTTTGATGTCATCTGTCATATTGCTGCATGGTTAATTTGACATGTTTGTGTCGTTGGACAACGTACATTTTGTATTTTCTTTCGAAACAGAGATACGTGTCAGGGCCGGACGCAGACGAGGCTTGGCCGGGGGGGACGGGCTGGACTAAGATGATGTAGAATTGGTAGTGACAGTAATTTTAGCAGTAGTTGCAACAGCAGCAGCAGTAGTTGTAGTGGTGGTGGTAGCAGCAGCACAAGTAGTAGCAATAACATCAGCAACAGCTGCAGCAGCAGCAGTAATAGTAGTAGTAGTAGTACTAGTAGTATTAGTAGTATTAGTAGAACTAGAAGTAGCAGTATAGTAGTAGTAGTAGTAGTAGTTGTTGTTGTTGTAGTAGTAGTAGTAGTAGCACAAGGAGCAATAACATCAGCAACAGCTGCAGCAGTAATAATAATAGCAGTAGTATGCACTGATGCTACATTTATTGCGTAGAAACCTTAATCGTTGTTTATTGGCCTATGAACAACGTAGGAATTTAACAACGAGGGCGTTAACCATAAGAACGAAAAATCGTGGTTTGTTTACAGATTAACACCGATAAACCAAAACTTATATCGATTCTAACATGACTTGACAACATCTTCTGCAATTACAGTGCAAACTATATGTTACAGTTTCGGAAGTACTTTTTCGAGTTGTTTATTGGCAATTTAACAACGGAAATTCAGCGCGTATTATGTTAGAATATATAATCGACTAGCTTTTTTTGTAATACATTCAACATGTGTGACTTCAAAACAAGTCATTTCATCAATGTTGATTTATATGCATTCATCTGGTTGTATGTATCCTCTTTTACACTGAATATTTCCGAACAAAACACAAGATCGCGAAGGGAACACGTCGAAATGGGTGTATATCTTGAGTAATTGGATTATGGGACACAAAACAGACCAGCTCTTTGAGGTATAATCAATTGTGTCTGGCATCTATTCCCTAACACATTGTCTTGTGAATGACCCAATGTTGCCGTAAGAAACATTTTGTATCGGGCCTGGTGCGTCTCTGGCCAAACAGTTCAAAGATTCTTATGTTATTCTTAACTAAAGTTGAAAATGAAAATAAGTCAAAATTAGAATACGTGGTTAAAACACCATACGTTTGAACATGTGCATGATAATCACTTATTATGTATAACATTTAGATTAGCATTGCAAGTTGTGTGCCGAAATACTCACACAATGCAGCTCTTTGTCGAAAAAAAAGCACAAAACAACTCTAACATGACACGCTTAGTGTTTTCTATAGACAAAGAACACGATTTACCGTTGTTCAACTAACAATAAACAACCGGAAAAAAGTAGTTCCGAAACTGTCAAATATAGTTAGCATTGCAATTGCAGAATATGTTGTCAGGTCATGTTAGAATCGAAATAATGTTCGCATTATCGTTGCTTATCGGCTAATAAACAACGATTTGTCGGTAAATTAAATTACTCGGTCGGTATATTAAATCTCTCGGGCTAACGTCCTCGTAGTTCAATTTCTACGCATCAGAACTGCATATCGTTGTTTATTAGCCGATAAACAACTCTAAATCGAAAATTATTTCTTAATTATAACATTGCAGAAGTTAAAGATTTTCACATCTTTGAAAAATAGGATGTCATTTTTCACAAATTGAGATCTTATTCTTCACACATAGCAGTCCTTTTTTTCACATGTTCTATGAAGTTTGTGATCGCATAAATCTAGTTTTTGATATGCGATGAAATCATATGCTTGCATGATCCGCATGCATACGCCGTTTTGGGCCAATCACATATTTCACCATTTTAAAATGTGACAGATGAGATCCTATTCTTCACAAGTGGGTGAAAAATATTATTTGGGGAAATATGATCCTACAGTATATAGCTCGTAACATTCGTGAATGCCATGGTGGATAATGTCGGTACGTTTAAAAGAAAGAAAGCTTGCATATAAATTTATCTATGTAGACATACATTGGTTGAGAATTTATTAAAACAATGAAACGTTTTGATGAGTAAGATCCATAACTAATAACTTGTATCGAGAAGATGGAACTAACACGTCTTGAGACACCTGCATGTAAAATGTTCATGACAAAGAAATATAAAACATTTATTTTGTCCGGCTCTCTTTTTCAATCAGAAACAATAAAATCAACGTGTGAAACGTTTTTTTAATAAATACAAAGATATTCCAGAAAAAAAAACGAACATCTATGGTGCTGCTTTTCACATGAAATAGTATAGCAATTCTGCTTCATCAAATAAAACTTCATATTTTTCATTGGGATTTATGCTTACTAATTATTTGGTGTTTATTGCTTTTCATGATAAAGCATTTCTTCTATTCCTAGAGCGTTATCATGTTCGCATGTCTTATATTTTATTGAATAAATATTTTTCGATTTTGAGTTGTTTATCGGTAAATGAGTTCTGATGAGTTCTTATGCGTATAAATTAAACCACGAGGGTGTCAGGGCGAGTAGTTTAATACAATGTATACGCGCATCCGAACGAAAAATCGTTGTTTATTTACATATAAACAACGAAAAGTTAATATTATTTCGATACTAACATGTCCAGGCAACATCTGCAACTATATTTTACAGTTTAGGAACAACTTGTTCGAGGTCTTTATTGGCAGTTTCAGAACTGAAATTTTGCGCGTGTTCTGTTAGAATATTTATTATTTAAGCTGTGTCATTTTCATCAATAGTTTCGTATCATACATATGTGTTGTCCTGTTGTCATATTGACATTGTATTGCTTATATTTACGTGGGTTCTATTTTGTTTACAGGGTATTTTATAGTTTTGTTTTGCACGATGGTTGTCGTTTTATTTTGTTTCATTTTATAAATAGTTTTATCTCATTTTATTTCAATTTGGTTTCATTTTCTTTTCATTTTCATGTGCACGTATATAGGACAGAGGGGCGGCGGACTACAGTGATTCTGCGAGAGGGCTGATCAAGCATTTGCAAAATGTTTCCTATAATACTATGACAGGATTTTCTGGAGGGGCGGTACAAAAGTTGTTCTTAGTTTTAGGGTGATGGACTACTTACTCTTCAGTAACTCTTCAATTACACATCGAAGAAACCGGCTTATATTTTAATTCAAAAAAAGTAATAGTTTTAGCATACCTTTACCGAAATATGTTAGTTATTTAATGAACCCACATGGCGAGTTTAAATAATTAACATAATGTATTAAAAGTATGCTTCAAGTGTTTTATACAATATTTAGCGAGCGATGTATTGAAAATTAGTTTTAATTTATACGCACGCTACTTATTGCACGGTTAGGCTCCGCCCACCAGTGATATCCCAGTTAGGCGTAACAAAATATGTTTGTTTCAGGTTACCCGACCTGCCCTAAAAAATGTGCCCTGACCCTAGAACATTTTATTTAGTGGGTCAGATATTTTATTTTATTTTACTTTTTTCCAATAATTAAATGTTTTTTGGATAAATAAGTGTTTGTTTGGATAGCATTCACTTCAAAACAATGTTTTATGATATTAGAGACATGTTTTAAATATTCATTCAGTTTTAGAATCTTCAAGTTGACCATTTACCAAATAAAAAAATACTGATTAAAAAGCCCTATTTTTGGGGCATGTAACCTGAAACAAACATATTTTAACGCCTTATTGAACACCGCAAAACAAAGAAAACAAAGTTGCTTACAATCAGCTTACGAAATTGAACTTTTCAACGTTTAAAGATGCGTTCGTACTTTATAAACATACACAAATGGGTGATTGACATTCTCATTTCTTGGTTTTGCGGATTCGTCATTAAAAGAAAACTAATATATAACCAAAATGCATATAATTGACTAAACAATTTGCCTTACATCTGCTGAACGTTGCATTTCGTCACTTATATTACAAATCTTCATTTATAACCCAAGCTTCGATGACATTATTTTTGTTTGTTATGTAAACTAACAGCTTTAGCACGCTTGCATGATTTGGTGGTTGGTTTCTATCTCAACATATTCATGTGTGTATGTAATTTTATCCGAAAGACTTACATAAAAAACAATGTTTGACGGTGCAGTTTATGAGAACAATCTTTGTATAATTTGTCCTTGTATGTCCTTTTTCTGTTAGTTTCCCGCTGATATGCTCAAATGATTCTGTATGTAATTGTATATAATTATGCACCTGTTTGTGTGCTGCGATCGTATACGAGTTATGTATGTTACTAACAGAGTTATGCATTTTGCTAATATAAAGGAATTTGATATTGCTAGTCAAAACATTTTTCTTTAATTTCAAGTTTAGCTCAAGCTAGGCTTCATGCATGTTCAAACAAATATTACGTACATATCTTGCGCTTAAAATGTCAGTTCAATATGTAGTCAGTTCAATATGTAGTCGGATTTGTATTTACACTCATTCATCATTGCTTGGTATTATTTTCTATCACACACGTTTTTTTGGCTCAACATTAGATACCGGTACTTCTTTAATGACAACAATTCTACGATAGCACATAAAACAAGGCCCTTATTGCCCTATCATTTGCAGATGCAGGACGCTCCGTTTGCCGACAGTCGGGCGGGCTCGGAGGAGGATATGCTGGAATACGACGACGACGCTCTCTTCAATTGCGACGCTTGTCGTCGGCGTCGACGACTGACGACGGTGGAGAAATGTCTGATCGCGTTCGCCGGCGTCTGTTTGCTCGTCGTGATCATCCTGGCGGCTCATATAGGCGGCAAAGAGGAAGTGAAACGTATGTAGTATAGAGTAAAATACAAATAGAAAACGATACTTAAATGATTATCTCGGCAGTAACTGTTTTCTCCTTAAAGGCACATAGTCGTTTGAGGTGCTTTGATTTTATATGGCGTTATATAACGAAATAGACTTTGCTGGAAAAATCAACATGTAACGTAACATGCAGTTATTTGTCGACCTTATATTAAACAGACTGCTGGAATTAAAAATAGTGGAATACTATTTATTGTGTTGAGCCATAGAGGCGCAAGGTAAAAAATTTACACCTCAATATTGTAAGTGCAGTCACCATATCAAGTTGAATTACCACATACAGTGAAATAGTATAATTGTATTTACGCAGTTAATGTTAAATTTTTTATGTATGTGGTTGCCATGACTATCGTTCTTTAAGTTTTTTTGCGTTTCTTTACGCAGCCCCTAAGAAATGCGAGTCTAAAGGCTGCCTGGCGGCGGCTAGCTCCCTGTTGAGCGCCATGGACCCCTCGGCGGACCCGTGCGAGGACTTCCACCAGTACGCGTGCGGAGGCTGGCTGCGGGAGACGCCCATCCCGCCCGGATATCCGCTCTGGGACCGCTTCCAGGAGCTCGCATATAAGAACATGTTCATGCTAAAAACATTCATAGGTATACGTGTAGCCTTTGCATTATGCCTAGCTTGGCTTACAAATTACGATTGAATCTGTTAGGTTACACGACACGATTGCAAATAAAATTCTTCAATATGGTGAATTTTTAATTATCTCATCATACAATATGAGCGCAATCACCTGTCTACATATGTTGACATGGAAAAGTCTAGTAATCATTTCGTACTCTAGTATCTCAAATGTAATGTTTATGTGGAAACCCCGAGCCCCTTTATTTACATTATCAGTAATCAGTACTTTCTTCATTTTTTCTAAGGTCAAAACTTAAGTCATTAAACGCTTCAATAATTCTTAACTCATATTCACAGAGACGCATGATCTGCACGAAGGCGCTGAAGGAAAGGTCCGCCAGTTCTACACTAGCTGTATGGCGGAAAACAAAGTTGCGCGCGCAGAGACCCTTAGCAACTTCCGGTCCCTCTTGACCTCTGTAACCCGGCCCGGCCCCGAGGCCTTCGAACTCGAGCCCAGCCTGCTGGAGATCCACCGACTGAACACGTGGCCCCTATTTCAGGTGTTAGTTGGGCCGGACGAGCGGAAACCGGACAGAAACATCTTAAAGGTATATAAATTGTTGTGTTGTTTTAATTATACTCTAAATAGTTATTTATTTTCGCGATAAGAAAACTACATGTTATAAAAACATAAACATACATATTTAATATAATGAGGTCGTAATGTTGTAGTGGATATGGTGTCCGCCTTGCGACCTGGAGGTCCCGGGTTCGATCCTTATTCAGGGAGCGTTCTCAAGATCTTTCCAAGTACATCAAGTCCTGGTTCTTCCCAGGACACGACCCGACAGGGTCTCTATAAGCCTAAGGCTTTCGATGCAATCGAGCGAAAATAAATAGGTTTAAACTAAACTGACAGAATCTTTCGGTAGATTAATGTATATGAACATCTCTCATGATAAAATATATTTCCAACTGAGGTATATTCTTTAAATTGTAAATAATGTTTCAGATCTCATCGCCGAATTCATGTATACTTCTTCATTAGTTCGTATAAAATGTACTTTTGCAGACCAACATAAATATGTCTTCACCGAACGTTTCGCTATCGTCAATTTCATTTTCAGATCGAAGCAGGCGAGTCGCCGTTTCCGTTCGGAATCTTTAAAGAGAAACGGACCAAGGTCCAGGTTTCCGAGCGAAGTTCCAACAACAGCGATCCGACCACGAGGTAGGTTTTTGACATACCACCGAGGTCAATCAGACTGAAATTTGTTTAGTGAATTATTTTAAGTAATAACATACTTGGTGTTCTGACAAACAACGACCCTGGTGCGAGGTTCACACACCGCAGTTACTGGCCATGCCAACATTGTGTTGTTGTTTTTTAAATCATTTCATTAAAAAATACTTGGTCATCGCCTGATGTGCTTTTATGCACTTGCCAAAGCATGGACTTTGAATATAACATTTTAGGACTAACGTGTGTTTAGAAAACAACGTGTTTTTTTTATTTAAAGTGTTTTAAGTCCTTAATAAATGTAAAGCAATAAAAAATAAAGGAGACCATATTTTGTCTGTATGTTTCGGCACAAGATGACCGAGTTTCGAAATATGTTTATTGTGTGGTCTTATGCGAATGGAACAGATATTTCGATTATTGAACTAACACATTACAATATTTTTTAATATTCTGATAAAATACATGCTCATTGTTTTCTTCAAGCCTTCCGACACCCAGTACTTCCGGTGCTGTCCCTGGTGGTTTGGACACTAACGTCACTGACGTCAACGGAACTAACAACGCCACATCCGGTCTAGAGTACCAGGTGCTCAGTGACGGAAGTTCGTCTTCCACCAAAGCGCCGGTTGGAACAACGGCGGGAGCTCCAATAACCGATTCTACGACAAGGAAACCTCACATAAAAGATATTCATCCACATCCAAACGAAAACTTCACAGAGGTTTGTTTTAATACTTATGGATATTATACTTATTGTCATTAATTTCGATCTTAGAGATAAGTATTATGGCCGTCTAGCGGTATAGCAGACATACTTACCTTTGATCATTATTTGTTCGATTGCGTCGAAAACGGAGTGCCAGGTGGCGCATTTACATAATTGAAAATCAAGATCAAAACTGTGTTTTGTGCCTTCAGTTGGTGCGGGACTATTTGACGGAAACGACCGAGCTACTCCAACTATTGATGAACAAGTCACGTGAAGAAGCAGACGAGATCTCCCGAGAGTTGCTGGAGTTGGAAAAGAGAATTTCTTTGGTACCGTGTAACGATTTTTATCCTCTTTTTATATTCTGTCCGGTGAAATAGTTATGTGCGAGTTACCTGAAATGATTCGGACGGTTGGAAATAGACCAGCAAACATTTGATTTAATAGATATTGGTGGTGATATGGGTCACCGTCTTAATCCAAGAATCTTTTAAAGGAATTTTAGTTATTGTGAGTAATAGCAAGGTAGGTAACCTTTCACTGGAAAATTCAATTGAAAAATTACATTATCTTGGCGGAAGTCTGCGCTCTCCGACTGCTTTTTACAGTTTTTTTTTTACTGTAAAATTATTTATTTCACGATGTAAACATTTCGCGCATTATTGGAAAACGGTTAATTCGCACAATCTTAAATTCGCGCATTTTTTTTTTTGTTTTACATTTTTATCTTACATTTTTGATTATAATGCAAAAAGAAAATTTCAGCGAGGTCTTAAATTAACGCTATACTGGGAATACAAAATATGAATTGAAAATTAGACCACCGCGAAATGCAATGATTTTAGTACATTATTATAATCATTTTGTTTCCAGGCGCACGACATAGATCTTCACGTGCACAACCGCACCCAGGCGTACAACTCCATGAAGGTTCGAGACCTGGAAAACAAGTGTCACGTGGTACGTATGCGCAGATTCATAGCTCTTTGACATGTTTTAGCGAAGATTCTTAAAGACAAGTGCCACGTGTTATAGGTGCGAAGAATGTTTTGCCCAAGAGACACGTAGTCCGTATGCAAAGATTCCTTAACACAGAAGTCAGGTGGTACGTATGCGAATATTGACTAGCTCATTGACACGTGACACGCATGTAAAAATTCATTACCACAAGTATACTCCACGTTGTGCTTATGCAAAGATTACATAACGCAAGTCATGTGGTACGTATGCAAAGATTTTATGCGAAGATGTGCAGTTGGTATTATTACTACATGTAATTCGCAGGATAGTATCTATTCATAGATCAACTGGCCGGAGTATCTGAACGGTTTACTGACAACCGGAAGCGATGCGATCCACTCATTTACCATGGATACGGAAGTAGTCGTGCTCCACGAAGAGTCTCTAGAACGCGTGTGCGCCGTAGTGGCGGAATACGGCAAGAACGACACGGCTAAACGGTACGTCACGTCACGTCATGTCGTACTCGGGATATTTATGTCCCCCCACGTAGTGGGTAGGGAGACATATTGATTTTGTGCTGAAAGTTGTATGTATGGATGTCTGGATGTATGTCTGATCTCCTGAAAAAATTGTATGCGCTTGTTCTCCGTAACCCCTGGTCGGATTTTGACAAAACTTCACAGGATTGATCAGTAACAAGTCTAGCTGTACATATATTCGGCATGTCGTCGGAGGCGATTTTTTTGGCGGAGTTATGGCCCTTTGAAGTTTTTCACATAACAGACCCTATCTGTGCTTGTACGCCGTAACCCCTGGTAGGATTTTGAAAAAACTTCACAGGATTGATCAGCATCAAGTCTAGTTGTGCATATCGTCGGCATGTCTTTGTCGGCGGAATTTTGGCGGAGTCACGGCCCTTTCATAACAGACCTTGTCTTCCCTTGTTCTCCGTTACCCCTGGTCGAATTTTGACAAAACTTAACAGGATTGATCAGTACTAAGTATAGTTGTGCATATCGTCGGCGGCAGAATTTTGACGGAGTTATGGGCTTTTCAAGTTGTTGACATAACAGACATTGGCTGTGCTCTTTTCCGTAACCACTGCCTGGAATTTGACAAAACTTCACATGCGTGATCAGAACCAAGTGTGGTTGTGCATATCTTCGGAATGTCATGGTAGGTGGAATCAGCGCGGAGTGTTGGCGCGTGGGGGAGACATATGTTTTGGTGTTTTTTTTCAACAAACTCTAGTCACAATTAATATAATAAGAAATTGTAATTGTAACGAACATTTGAACCACATATCTCGGCGATGTCTATATGCACTTAAAAAGAGAAAGTTATTATTTAATTGGGGCAAATTTAGTTTTTTGCATGTTACACATTTTCAGCTAGTAATAATAACTGGTTGTTATTTAATTAATGAAACTTTGGATTTTTAATGATGAATATTCGAAGTGGCCTTTATTGACCACTAACTTGAACTTGTGAATGTACTCGTATATTTCAGCACGTTACAGACGTACGTTCTACTTGCTCTAGCGAGGTCAATGAAGAACTACTTCGACCTGAGTACATTCGAACCGGATATCGACCACGATGAGGGTAAGCCAATCAAATCACTGCATGCAGCGCATAGGATCAAATGCGATTACCAGCGTTTAAAATTGTCGTACGATGTAGTGCTGTTCTTTCTTTGTATTGAACAGATATCATGCTCAAGTTCTTCATTTGTGTCATTGGTCGATATTGTTTTTCTTCTATTGATGTGCGAGTATTGCGGTTTTATGTTTTAGACATGTATTTCAATACAGTAAGAATTATTTAATGTAAAAACCTAGTGTTCATTTAGAAAAGAAAGGTGTTGGTTTTGCTTTGGTGCTTTGGTTGTGTTTATTATTGTCGGTGTTGTCGCAGTTATTGTTGCTGTTGTTGCAGGGCGTTTGTACCTTATATATAGGCGGCATCCTCTAGTAAATTTCTTTACATATATGCATTTTGTCCATCGTTAACAAATTGTTATTTCAACAACACTAGCCCTTTTTCCCATCCCTAGCCTTACAGTTTATTGTTTATTTACATAGTTTACATAAAGCACCAGTTTCACATATATGTGAACAGAATTGGCAAAAATGCATTAGAATAATATACATAAATAGTCACATGCAACAATGGCAATAATAATGCAGATGGACGGGAAACAGCGTATTGATTGACCAAATTTGAGTACAGATTTACGTAGCAAACAACGCTATGAAATAATAGTGCAATCTAGCCGTATCTGAATTCTAATCGGTTAACGGTCTAATTAAATCCGGTGCCTCTAACAAGCCATGCGTTGTTGTTAATTGATCCCTGTATTTCAGAGATAGAGAAGGAGGGTGAACACTGGAGACGCTGCACGTTCTATACGAACAAGGCGCTGGGGCTGGCCACTGGCGCCATCTACGTCAACGCGACGTCACTGGATAGTACGTTCGTACAGGTGAGCGTTATATAAAAAAAACAACAACATATAATTGTTTTCAAGGTTTATGCAATGTAAAACGATACGTATGTGATGGTTATTTTTCTACATGTAAAACGATTCAAAATTTGATATTTATTTTACTGACTCTATGTATAATTTTAAGTGGCCAATGGTGTATTGTAAAATAATTTTTATGTTTCTACATGAGAAACGATACGTATGTGATACTTATTTTACTGTCTCAGTGTATAATTTAAGTGACCAAAAGTCCGTGTATTGTAAATAATTTAATCATTTAACTTATTTTGCAGCATTGAATAATTTAATCTTAAAAAAGTATTTAAATAAATAAGTTGCTTGAAACAAAAAAGATGAAATTTGCTTTATAGCACATTCAATTTAGTATTGTTACTTTTTCATAGATTTCTCACACTTGCGTGAATAATAATTATGTGCTTTTGTGAGTCTAATATTAGGATTGCTGATTTTCGTTAACTCACTGTCGCTTTTGGTGTTGTTTGATACATTTTTATTTTGTTCTTGTATGATATACTGCAGTGAATTTATTGTGTTGTTTTCGCAATATTTTATGACATCACGTGAATAATTGACGTAATTAATCATATAAATTATATCATGTATATTATAATATAGTTTTTATCCGGTGAATATGATATAAAGCATTTTTACAATATCTACAATACATATTTTCGTTTCTTTTTCTGTCGCACAAGTAGAAAAATTTACATAGTCTTTCCCATGTACATGTATACGCAAATTTACAAACTCTCTGATGCAAAAGTCTAGCTATATACCACGTCAATGTTAATCTGTTAATTTGATATATTGATTTATATTTATAATTATATTTTTATATTATTTATTGAAACTGTCAGATGGAGCTTTAAGTCAACGTCAGAAATATAGATACGCTTCTTTCCTTCAGTATCCGATATATATATATATATATTATGCCCCCACCATCAATGAATGGGGGTGGGGGGCATATAGAGTTTACCCTGTCCGTGGGTACGTACGTATGTAATGTACGTATGTTCGGATTCTTGTCCGGACAATAACTTTGTCCAGCATTTGAGTATTTTCAAATAACTTTACATCAATGTTAAGCATAATGAGACGGTGTGTCGCGCGCAGCAACCAAGTTCCTAGGTCCAAGGTCTAGGTCACACATAAAGGTCAAAGGTCAAATATAAGAATTTTAGCCTTCTATCCCTGTCCGGAGCATAATTTTGTCCAGCATGGAAGGAATTTCAAATAACTTGGCACAAGTGTTGAGCCTGGTGAGACGGTGTGTCGCGCTCAAGAACCAGGTCCCTAGGTCAAGGTCACACTTAAAGGTCAAAGGTCAAATATAAGAATTTAAGCCATAGACCCTGTCCGGAGCATACTTTTGTGTAGCATGCATGGAATTTCAAATAACTTGGAACAAATGTTGAATATGGTGAGACGGTGTGTCGCGCGCAGGAACCAGTTTCTAGATCAAAGGTCACGGTCACATTAAAAGGTCAAAGGTCAAATATAAGAATTTAAGCCTTCTATGCCTGTCCGGATAATAATTTTGTCCAGCATGGAAGGAATTTCAAATAACAAGTGTTGAGCATGGTGAGATGGTGTGTTGCGCGCAAAAACCAGGTGCCTAGGTCCGAGGTCAAAGTCAAACTTAAAGGTCAAAGTTCAAATTTAAGAATTTGAGCCATCGACCCTGTCTGAAGCATAATATTGTCTAACATGGAAGGAATTTCAAATAACTTGGCACAAGCGTTGAGCATGGTGAGACGGTGTGTCGCGCGCAAGAACCACGTCTCTAGGTCCAAGGTCAAGTTCACACTTAAATGTCAAAGGTCAAGTATAAGAGTTTAAGCCTGTTATCCAAAAAATTGTCTAGCATGGAAGGAATTTCAAATAACTTCGCACAAGTGTTAAGCATGGGGATACGGTGTGTCGCGCGTAAGAACCATGTCCCTAGGTCCAAAGTCAAGGTCAGACTTAAAGGTCAGAGGTCAAAAATAAAAATTTAAGCCATAGACACTGTCTGGAGCATAATTTTGTCTGGCATTGGAAGGAATTTCAAATAACTTGGCACAAGTGTTGAGCATGGTGAGACGGTGTGTCGCGCGCAAGAATCAGTTGCCTTGGTCCAAGGTCAAGGTCACACTGAAAGGCGAATGGTCATTTAAGCCGTATATACTGTCTGAAGCATAATTTTGTCCAGCAGGGAAGGATTTTAAACTAACTTGGCCGAAGTGCTAAGAATGGTGTGTCGGTGTGTTGCGCCCTTTGTATAATGTCAAGGTCTCACTAAAAGGGCAAAGGTCAAATTGAAGAATTTAAGCCACAGACCATGTCCAGAGCATAATGCTGTCCAGCAGGGAATGATTTTCAAACAACTTGGCATAAGTGATAAGCATTATGCGGCGGTGTCGCATGCAAAAACCAGGTGCCTTGGTCCAAGGTCAAGGTCACACTTTAAGGTCAAGTAAATGTATTTATGTTAAGATTCTTGTCCAGGCAATAACTCTGTCCAGCATTGAAGGATTTTCAAATAACTCGACAGAAGTGATAAGAGGATGTGTCGCCCGCAAAAACTAGGTCCAAGGTCAAGGTCACATAAAGGTCAAAGGTCAAGTATAAGAATTCAGTCCATGGATTCTGTCAAGAGCATAATTTTGTCCGGCATGAAATTTTTTCAAATAACTTGGCAGAAGTGGTAAGCATAATGAGACGGCATGTGGCGTTCAAGGACCAGGTCTATAGCTAAAAAGGTCAAGGTCATTAATCAAGGTCAAAGGTCAAATAATTTTCCAGAGCTTAATATTGTCATGCATGCAGGGATTTTCAGATAAATTGGCAGAAATGATCACAATCACCAGATGATGTGTTGCATGCACGAACCTGACTTGTGAAGCTAGTGAATTACGTCCCTTAATTCAGGAGTGTGCAAAGCATAATTAAATAATGATAAAAGGCATTTTGTTGATTTTGCACAGAATTATTTAAGATAGCAAGAGTAAGTGAAGCATACAAGAACCATAACTCATAATTGCATTAAAGTTTTAACTACTACCCTTTATTGATTTTTTGTCAGGACTTAAACTGTTTTGTGATATCCAAATTACTTCACACAATAAGATAATACATTGGCAGAAAGTAAAATATAAAAGGACAATTCTCTTTTTGCAAAATAATTTGTATGCATACAGAAAAAGTGGGGCCATGTAGAAATGGCTGCATAGGTGGGGGCATCCGTGTCTGTGGACACATTTCTAGTTTTAATTTATTATAATGTAATTTTTTTTTTTCCAACAGTGTAAAACTTTTTTCGTTTGTACAGTGATACGTTTAATGAGATAGCAATATCTCGAGCTTTAACAAATGTTTTATACTGTAAAATTGCCTTAAACGGGATATTTTTCATTGTAGACATTTTGTTCAGATTTTATTTATATTAACGTAAACGAATAAAAGATTTACGTACATGTGAATTTAAATGACTATGAATAGCATCTCATATTTAAAATTCGACGCACAGTTTGCCTTTCTTTTTTTTATTGTTGTAAATCTTTACATTGTTATTTTCGCGTACTGTTTTAAAGGCGGACGAACGTATTCTAAAGGTTTGTATGTAAGAAGTGTGTTTAGAAACATCCGCCCGCTAGTATCTGGCTGCTTTACCCCCCCCCCCCCCCCATTTTATTCTGATAAAGACATTCGTATTGAGGTTGGATTGGTCTTTTTCAAGTCGGAATTTTAGGTCTATTATTATTTTTAATTTGCATGTTTATTTAAAATTCTAAATTATTCATGTGATATAAAAACCATTAATTTACCACTGGTACTTTAATACAAATGTTGGTAACACAAGAATGTTCTCAAGACATGTTGGTTCTTACGTCTTCGATTTGTGAGTGTTTTTATCGGTTAACACGTGAACCCAGCACCTGATTTATTACCCCCATCTGAAAAATCACTGCGAGAGATTGAATCCCAACTCTCAATGTAATTCTTGCTCACTAATAATGAACCATGAAGTAATGCGCTGGTGGTCTATACTTTCGAATTTCAATTTATTTTGTAAGGCAACGTACTGACCCTAATCCCAGAATTCGCAATATAACAACTGAACAAAATATACTGATGAATTGACAAGTCATTTAGCCATTTAGTGAGTTGGTTATGGTTTTCATTTTATGTAAGCAGAAATTACCGAAGCCCTGTTATGATGGCGTAATCAGCTATGTAGGACCATATTTTTCACAAATCACATTTTTCACACACCTGTAAAGAATAGGATCTCATTTGTCACATTTTTAAGTGCGAAAAATGCTATTGGCCGAAAAAGGAGTATGCGCGAAGATCACAGAAGAATATGATTTTATTTCATAACGAAAACTGAATGCAATCACAAACTTCACAGAAAATGTGAAGAATACGAATGGGATGTGTGAAGAATAAGATCTCAATTTTCACACCTGTAAAGAATGAGATCCTATTTTTCACAGATGTGAAAAATATGGTCCTACACAGCTATAATCAGTCTGGTGTGGCTACAGAGACGCTGCCATTAAAGTTGCCTAAATATCAGCTAGGGAGGCTGAGAATAGTGCATTAGCCTTTACTGACAATACGAGTAGTGAAGGGACATCACCATTCAGATTCAAAATAGCTTTAAGATATGAAAGTATAATAATTATTAAATATTATTATGATTGAATGTATTAAGTCAAAATAGGTATATACTCGTATAACGTTGAAAAGTGATAACAAATCGAATTAATCGTATTTTAAAATGTAAACAAACGTTGAAAATGTGACCCTATTTTTAATGGTCGCTTATCGTTAGCATCAAATTAATATCAGTTGTTTTAGTTATATCAAACTATGTGTGTATAATTGGATTTTGTAGACACAGTCATGGCATATTAATTAAGTTTGCTCATTCTTATATGTTTATTTAATAGTAATTTTAATATAATTATGGCGGTGATGTCCTTTTAAACGTATAGTAGATACAATAAGTGATGCAAAAAAATCAAAATATATGTGTTTCTCATACGGATAATATGCGAATGTTTTAATTAGACTGGGAATTATTTAGGTAACTGTTACACATAGTACATGTCGAAGGGATATACCCTTAGCAAAGTATTTTTGTTTCTGTGTCATAAATCAAATGTTTGGTATAATATTATAAATATGTTTGGTATACATTTAATTAAGAAACTAGCATTAACTCCTTAATATACCTACTATCACTTATATCTCAAACTTCTATGTCTTCCAACAATATTAGTTTTTACAGTACATGAATTGATCACGCACAAAAGTGAACAATCCATGAAAAATAATGTTTGTTTGAACATTTTTTTTTTTTATTCTGGACAAATTGCAAACAAAATGAAAAAGTTTATTTTGCTGAGGTGATTTTAATCGGATTCACATCATTTATTTTCAATAAAATGTCACAATGTTGGGCCAATCCTATTCTTAAAACCAAAACTATTCATCCGTAGGCAGGCTTGTTACTGCACAGTGTATTGTAGTTTTAACTTTTAGTTATTTATATATTTTTGTATAAATGGCGTGTCGTGGGAAAACCGGGCTTAATGCACGTGCGGGCTGCACAGGCTGATCCGGGACGACACTTTCCGCTTTTATATTATTTTCTGTTTCAAGAAAGTCTCTTCTAAACATAAATCCACTGTAGGCGGAAAGTGTCGTCCCGGATTAGCCTGTACGGACTGCACAGGCTGATCCGGGACGACCCTTTACGCACGTTAGTTAAGCCTGGGTTTCCAACGACATGCCTCGTTTATATTCGGAGGCACAAGTGGTTACTTTTATAAACTCCACATTTTCATTTTGAATGGACATGGTGATTGTTTTACTTTTCTTCCATATATTTATAGATCAATATATTATGTTTTATAGTGCATAACTGAATTACTTTTTTTATTAATTTCATTGTATATCATATGTTGCTATTTTCTCTGTGTCTTGCTTTTTGACTAGTCAACTGATAATTCTATATGATAAATGTAAAGGCTTTACTCTCTGATAAACACGAGTCTCTTCGCTTTGTTAGTTTATTGTTGCGCTTACTTACGCTTATATGTGTGTTTGTTTCGCTGAACCATTTCTAATTATTAATCTTTAAATAGCGTGGTCGACTCTGCGTTTACATGCCATCATGAGATAAACGTTTTTGACGTCGACGTTACGTTTGTTTTGCAGATAAAGGGCCTCGTGGATTACGTCAAACGAGCGTTTAAGGACTATTTGTTACGTAAAATATGGATGGACCCTTCTACGAAAGCTAATGCGGAAAAGAAGGTATAAACACATCAAAGTATATTTGAGGCGTGTCGTGGGAAAACCGGGCTTAATGCATGTGCGTACAGTGTCATCCCGGATCAGCATGTGCAGTCCGCACAGGCTAATTTGGGACGACACTTTCCGCTTTTATGGTATTTGCTGTTTCAGGGAAATCTCTTCTAAACATAAATCCACTGTAGGCGGAAAGTGCCGTCCTGGATTAGCCTGCGCGGACTGCACAGACTAATCCGGGTTGACACTTTACGCACATGCATTAAGCCCGATTTTCCCACGACACGGCTCATTTCGAAATATAAAACAAGCCAACATTTGTTTTAGATAGACCTATGTTGCAAACAACTAGGATGCTCAAAGTTTATTGTAAGGTATATACCACTTGATAAATTAAAGTGTTGGTAGAATAAGAAATAAAGATTTCCAGAGTATGTATTAATCCGTTACAACATTTCATAATTATATGTTGTTGTATCAAGTGTAACGTTGTGCAAATATATTTTAAAATTAAAGATTCGATGATGAAGTTTTAATATTTAACTAGAAATACCAATATATTTAAATAATAAATATATTTATATGCATACCGGTACTTTCTTGTTGTATTTAGTTAGAGGAGATGATAGATAAAGTGAGCTACCCCTCTTTTATCCTCAACCAAACCTTTCTGAACGAGTTCTACAAAGAGGTACATATATATATATATATACTTTTGAGTAGATCTTTTTGAAGTCCCTTAGTGTAATATAAAAATAAACTCTTGCGTTCGGGACGATATACGTTCTGACATATTTTCTATTCCATTTTCTGTTCTCTATTTCACGTTTTCTTTCGTTTTCCAGCAAAGTAATGTATTTTATAATCCCTTATGCCTAACAGATTGGTGTTAATCCTATATTAAAAGTCTCCTAAGTTTGGTAGTTTCAAATACCCGTGTGTACCGGTAGATATTTTCCATGGCTATGTTCTTTTTTTAGATGATGGTACAGAACGATTGGTTCCAAAATTTGCTGAGCTGGCGAAAGTTTACAATCAAAAACATGGTGACGTCACTCTATCAGCCCTTCGACAGAACTAACAGGTACTCGTGATGGTCAAAGAAATCGTTAATATGTAGCCTAGAAATATCTATCTTACAGAGTATATGAAACAAAATGTATAAATGGAACTACCAGTCCAGCAGTTAATGTCAACGTATTTTTTTAAATGAAAAGTTGTCAGCAGTAAGTAAATATTTCCCTGTGGCATTATATTTGCTTAAGGCAACTAGATTTAAAAACTTAGTCTAATTTACAGGGATTAATGTCAACGTATAAACAATACAAATACAATTATTAAAATAATGTAAATTGTTGATCATGCAAGCTATCTAGCGCAATTAATATACATGTATATCGTTATCTACACTGATTGTCTCCTACAACGTGACTTAATTTGTTCGTCTGTTCTCAGTTGGATCAACCCGCCGGTGACGGTCGAGTCGGATTACTCCCCCGTGAGGAACGACATCATCTTTCCCATAGCCCTCTTTCACTTGCCCATATACAGCCACGATGGTCCCAGGTAAATCACTTTAGTTGCTATCGCTCTCTTTCACCTTTTCCGAATTTACGTAATCTTTTTCTTATTCATAGCACTCTGGTACATTCTCTTTAGTTACGTCACCTTTCCCATAGCCTTCCTCAACCTTTCCTATGGTTACGTCAACTTTCCCATAGCCATGTTTCACCTTCTCCTTAGTGACGTCACCTTTCTCATAGCCCTCTTTCATATTCTTCTTAGTGACGTCACCTTTCCCATAGCCCTCTTTCACCTCTTCCTTAGTGACGTCATATTTCCCATTGCCATTTTCATCCTTTTCTTAGTTACGTCATGTTTCCCATAGCCCTCTTTCACCTTCTTCTTAGTGACGTCACTTTACCCATAGCCCTCTTTCACCTTCTCCAAAGTGACGTCACCTTTCTCATAGATCTCTTTCACCTTCTTCTTAGTGAGGTCACCTTTCCCATAGCCCTCTTTCACCTTAGTTGCGTCCTATTTCCCATAGCCATCTTTCATCTTCTCCTTAGTTACGCCCTATATCCCATAGCCCTCTTTCACCTTAGTTGCGTCCTATTTCCCATAGCCATCTTTCATCTTCTCCTTAGTTACGCCCTATATCCCATAGCCCTCTTTCACCTTAGTTGCGTCCTATTTCCCATAGCCATCTTTCATCTTCTCCTTAGTTACGCCCTATATCCCATAGCCCTCTTTCACCTTAGTTGCGTCCTATTTCCCATAGCCATCTTTCATCTTCTCCTTAGTTACGCCCTATATCCCATAGCCCTCTTTCACCTTCTTCTTAGTGAGGTCACCTTTCCCATAGCCCTCTTTCACCTTAGTTGCGTCCTATTTCCCATAGCCATCTTTCATCTTCTCCTTAGTTACGCTCTATATCCCATAGCTCTCTTTCACCTTCTTCTTAGTGAGGTCACCTTTCCCATAGCCCTCTTTCACCTTAGTTGCGTCCTATTTCCCATAGCCATCTTTCATCATCTCCTTAGTTACGCCCTATATCCCATAGCCCTCTTTCACCTTAGTTGCGTCCTATTTCCCATAGCCATCTTTCATCTTCTCCTTAGTTACGCCCTATATCCCATAGCCCAATTTCACCTTCTCTTTAATTAACGTCATCCTTCCCATAGCCCTTGTTCATTTTGTTCACTTGTTTTACTCTGATCATCGATACATTACATTTCGTTACATTTTGTTTCAATTCTTTATTTCAGTGCCTTAAATTTTGGAGCCATCGGTTCCCTGATAGGCCATGAAATCACGCACGCATTTGACGTCCAAGGTGAGTAAACCCACGCAGTCAACGTTTACGCACATACACGGTGAATAAGTGCAACTTGTTTTTATAACTTTATACGCACATAAATACATACACCTGGTGAGTAGAACATTCAACTAGGCGAAACACTTAGAACAAACAATATGAGTACACGCACCATTTTTACAAGATGAATATACACAGTAAGACATATAATGCGAATGCAAAACGCTTTTTATGCTCCCGGCATCTTGATACTGGAGGCATATAGTGATTGTCCTATCTGTCCGTCCGTCCGTGACAAGGTTAAGTAGATTTTACCGTTTCGTCTAGCACCAACATCGCTTACTACAGCACTTGAATACTTACACAGTTGTTGCTTATGACTGTTCCCAATCCACCCGTATCACCCAACCTCACTTTGACCTTGGACCTAATTTGCACTTAGAATAATTCAAATGGGCTGTGTCTTGGTAAACTAGATTTTACCGTTTTTTTCTAGCACCAACACCGCTTGCTACAACACTTGGATACATACTCAGTTATTGCTTATGACCCTCCCCGATCCACCCATATTACCCAATTTCACTTTAACCTTGACCTTCAACTAATTTGGACTTAACTAGATTTTACCGTTTCGTCTAGCACCAACACCGCTTACTATAACACTTGGAAATTTACACTGTTGTTACCTATGACCGTTCCCAGTCCACCCGTTTCACCCAACCTCACTTTGACCTAGACCTTGACCTAATTTGGACTAAGAAATGGGCTATCCAGCACCAACCGGGGGCATGTGTGTTTATCAAACTCAGAATCCTGTTTACAAGGTGAATACCTCCATGCCACCCCAAAATATTATGTCAATGTTCTAGTCATAAAGTTATTTTCATGATAATATTTATATACTAATAAACAGCTGCTGATTGGCCGTCTAGCACAAATTTAAATATTCCTCAACCCAACCGAAACATATATATTATTATGTTAATGAAGTTACTATATGCCTGGAGCGTGTCCCCACAGGTCGCCAGTACGACGGGAAGGGGCAACTGAGGGACTGGTGGGACCCGGTCACAGCGGAACTCTTCAAAGAGACCACCCCCTGTATGAAGGACCAGTATGACCACTTCAAAGTACACAACATGACGGTAAGCAATTTTGTCTGAATTTTGGATTTTTATGTTGCAAAAATGGCCAGTATGGTAACTTTGTACACAGCACGACGGTAATAATACGCCTATCAATAGTTTCCGGGGAGCGGCGGGCATATACGGGATTTTACACTGAAAGCGATTCCAGACAGGCGGGAATTTGACACGCCGAATTATTCCGGGTGCCGGGAAATATAATGGTCGAATTTTAGATCCCGGTAATATTGGTCCCCGGGCCATGTGATAAACCAAGCATCTCCCAATGTGAGGATTAAGAAAAAAAGTCAGGTTTCAGGGTGGGGAATTAGAGCCCAAAAATAAAATTAGTCAAATAAATTCCCCTGGGTCAGCCCGCCGCTCGCCTCCCTCCCACCCCTATGGGTGAATAAGTACTGCCCTCATATCACTGAGTATTTATATCTCAGCACATATACATGGTATTGTTGTCACAAAACATACACACAAATGATAAACAGTGGAAAACCTGTAAGAAACAAAAGAACATGAACATAAAAATATATCTATCCTAGATATGAAAGATTTCAAAACGATACAACGTTTTGATATTTGTGCGCGTTCAAAGATATCGATCTTGTTTGCCCGAACTGTACTTTTGGTCATATTTTTATAAACTAAAACTATAGCCGTTTGCGGCCAATAGTGTAATAATTCATATATATTTGCTATATTATTTAGTTGAAAATGTGATTATTTGTATGCCTGCAGGTGAATGGCGAACAGACGTTAGAGGAGAATATTGCCGACAACGGCGGGTTAAGAGCAGCTCATGTAGTGAGTGCAATCTAGTGAATGTTTACATCGTATTTGTGGTTGAAACACGTTTTAAGAGACCTAACATGCTTTAACAAATGAACACACTGTTTTTTTAACTTTCTGCACTTTTGTTAATGTGTATTGATTTCGAAGATAATTATGATCATCATGAAGATGATGAGATGGATGACACTGAAGGTGATGATAATTGTGATGATGACGACGACGACGATGAAGGTGGTGGTGGTGGTAATGATAATGATGATGATGATAACACTGATGCTGATTATTATTATTATTATGACGATTATGATAATGACGATGAAGAAGATGATAATAGTGATGATGAGGAGGAGGTGGACGACGACGATGATGATGATGATGACAACGATCACAATGACGATGACAACGACGACGACAATGACAACGATGATGATTATGATGATGATTGCAGGCGTTCGAGCTGTGGATGAAGGAGCAAGGGGAGGAGCTCCCCCTGACGGGTCTGCAGCTGGACAACAGGCAGATCTTCTACATTAGCTTTGCTCAGGTGAGCGACATGCGCCATTCACATTTCTGTCCAGGCCCCACAACTACGAATGTTCTCAATCTCAAACTGTAGTCGTGAGGTCGGTTGCTCAAATGAAGACATACATTAACATTTTGGTGTGGATAACTTGCATGTTTACCACCCGTATACAAAATGGAAGCTTATTTCGAAATCTGGACATTTTAAGGGTCGTAAGTCTAGAAGGCGGTATCAGTTTTTTAGCAAATGACGCCTTCATATACGAACAATACAAAATTTGCTTTTACAAGTTGATAGTTGCTTTTACAAGTTGATGGTTGCTTTTACAAGTTGATGGTTGCTTTTACAAGTTGATAGCTGTCTTTCATTTTGAATATTACTTATTCTGTACACATACATGTTACTACATTGATAATATTTTAGAATCTATTTCATTGCAAGTTAAGAATTGTTGATCATTTTCAGTTATATTGCTCAAAATGGAAGGAGTCCGGTATTACAGACTTCCTTATACGAGATACCCATAGCCCCGGTCCGTTCAGGTAATCTCAACAGAGTTATTGCCCTTGATGCAATCCTATCGACACAAACCAAAATAGCTGTTATAAATATAGTTACAATAACATATTTTTGTCGAGAATCAGCTAATTAAAAAAAAGACCTTTGAATAGATTGAATTATGATCGTGGTAATGCTGTTTTGTATACAGCTTTAACTGTTATTGGTATCCAAAGAAAATAACAAATTATGCTTGTGGTAATTATTTTTATAGTTTTACCTATTATTTAATGACAATCAAATAATTTTGTCTTTTGATTCTGAAGCAGTTATTATAAACATGTACAACACAAATAAGGTCTCGGGCTACTTGCCAATTCATGACGTATAAGATATTTCATTAACAGGTCTGTATGACAATATCAGTCATGAATAGTACATATAGTAATGTTTCAAGCTGTATCTTCGTTGGTCATCTATTAAATGTTAACAGTTTAAAATGACGATTTTACCCATAAAGTGTACTATTTATTCGTGTTTTCAACGTGCCTTCCTATTTTCTCCACAGGATCGAAGGTGCCTTATCGAATTCGTTAGCATTCCAAGACGTGTTCAAGTGCTCTTATACGTCGCGCTATAACCCCGCTGTCAAGTGTGAGGTCTGGTAGAAAGTCCTTGGTGGGTGGAGTTAATAGCCAGGGTGAAGAATTTAAGGGGTGGGGTGAAAAGGACAGGCTGAGGAATTTAAGGGGTGGAGTGAAAAGGCCGGGCTAGGGAATTTCAGGGGTGGGGTGAAAAGGCCAGGCTTAGGAATTTGAGGGGTGGGATTAAATTGCCAGGGTGGGGAATTTTAGGGGTGGGGTTAAAATGTCAGGGTTGGGAATTTAAGGGGTGGAGTGAAAAGGCAAGGGTGGAGAATTTTAGGGGTGGGATTCATATGTCAGGGTGGATAATTTTAGGGGTTGGGTTAAAATGTCAGAGTGGGGAATTTAACGGGTGCGGTTAAATGTCCGGTGGGAAATTTCAGGGTCGGGGAAAAAATGGCCAGGGTGGTGAATTTAAGGGGTGAGGATAAAGGGTCGTGGTGGGGAATAAAATGGGGTAGGGTCATAATTGATGACCTTGGCTAAAGTCAACGTTGTCTTTCTTTGGTAACGGCATCCAAAACTACGGATGTTTCTATTGACAAACGTAAAGTTTGACGTCGATAGAATATGCATCTATCCATATCATACGTCGAGGATTACCGTGTAAAGAATCTAATATTATTACTGCGGCGGACCATGTAACCAATATGTATTTTATGAGTGTGAGCCAACAAATTGAAATGACCTGTGCAATTATTTTTATGTATTGGCATTTATCTCCATAATATTTATTATTATCCTTTCACAGTACATTTATATGTCCTGTATAATAGCATAGATAAATTATTAAAAAGAGCATGTTTTTTTTTATATGCATGATACATTTATAATTTAATTTTCTAAGCATGCTAAAACACTGCTCTTACAAATGTAATGGAATTTACGTGTTATCCTGAGAGATGCACATTTGTATTTTAACATTTATTGTACTAGTTTTACTTATTTATTCACCGTTTTTTTTTTAATTAAACGCACAGTTTAATGAAAAATATGTACACAAAATCAATACATGGCATCCTTCATTTTCTTTACGACGCCTAAGTGAGGCTTGGTTTAAATCTTTACTTTCAAATATTCGTTGTTGGTCTTTTCGAGATTATTGTTTTTCCAGTCCGAATTACCATATTGTTTTACACGATACAAAGCACGCCGAAACACCATTAGTCTATACGATAACTCCCGGACATCGGTTTTCCTACGGACATTCGTTCCTACGGACATTGGTTCCTACGCTATTTTTGACATAGGCGGACATTGGTTCCTGCATGATTATGACACACCGGACACTAGTTCCTACATTCTTTTATTCCAACAATATTTTGACAGCCCGTACTGTGTAATGATTAATCGAAAACGGGAATGTGAATGTCCAGGATATCAGAAGAATGTAGGAACGAGTGTCCGGGATTTCATAATCATGTAGGAACCAATGTCAGCCTATGGAAAAAATAGCGTAGAAACGCGTAGCGTAAAAAATGTCCGGATACCAACTAGTATATAACTGTTGTTGTTGTTGTTTTTATCGGAGCAAGGAGCTATGACCCTCAGTTTCATTTGAAAGTGTAAATGTTTTTATAGCGCATGTAAAATATTATCTTCTCCGCCACATTTGTTCACTGTATATGAACATTAGCTGTTTGATACATTTCAAATGTAAGGTGGGTTTTGTGTTCGGAAAGTTTACAGTTGTGATTTTTTTTTTGATAATGAATGTTTCGATTGTTTCTTCCATACGTCGTCTGTCCAGAAACAACTGTATTTGCATCATACATAGTCCCACTACATTTTGTTGCACATGCCATACTTTTTTTATCATTTTGTTTGTTGGTTTTATTTGATGTTTTCAAGTGAAACTGCTAACACTAGTTACACTTTATAACATATTTTTATTCTGAAATGGTTCACAAAGTTTTGTTTTAATGTTTTGCTAACAGCTTTTTTTAACTAGACTTGTTGTACCCCAGGAAAGGGTAACAATACAAAAACAAATATGTCAGGAAAAGTATTAATTATACTTACTAAAAAAATGCATTTCACATTTCCTGTTAAGCCACCATTAATGGGTTAAATGGTTAGACTCCAAATTGTAAAGCCGTTGTCCACGGAATCTTATTCGTTCTTATGAACGTTAAATGGTGTTGATTCGTCTGAAAACCGTTTCTTAATTACGAAAGGTACTCTATACTTTCTATGTTCGCAAAATGTTACATAACAAACTATTTCTGCAAAGTTATATTTTTATGAACATATTTCTGGACTGCTGCACGTAGTACACTGATTGAACATTCATTCTTTTTCACGTACAACTGACTTGAGTGCATCCAAAATTGACTCGAGGTCTAAAAACAAATTAAGAAACACAATTAACGTTTCTGTTGTTTGTTTATATGTGTATGTATTATTCATCTTTTGGCGTTGAGCTTTTCATAGCGCAAATCCAACAGAAGTAATGCACCTATCAATATTTTTCCCGGGCGGGTAGCGGTGGGCATATACGGGACTTTAGAATGAAGGCGATTCCCGAAAGGCGGGAATTTGACACGTCGAATGATGCCGTTTCCCAGGAAAAAAGAACTTGGTCGGATTTTAGATCCCGGTAATATTGGCCCCCCTGGGCCATTTGATACTCCTATCAACAAGCTCTAGGGTAGGGAATTGGACCCCAAAAAATTAAATAAGTCAAATTTCTACCCGCCCCCCCCCCTCGGGTAAGGGGAAATATTTATGCTCGCAATTGTGATCGTAGTACACATGTACTTAGAAATTGTCTTACTGTATTGTGTTGCTCGTGTTTCCTGTATACTGCCATACAATGCCATACAATGGGGTCACTTGGTTATCTTCATGCGCATGTACATTTCCTTTTTTGTTTCGTTTTTTTGGTGTCTGGTGTTTTGTGTTTAATCAGATTATTGAAATGGGTCCGTGTTCATATAGATCGGAAGGAAAATCTTCAAGTTGTAAATTAAGTCAAAATGTCAATATTTTGAGTAAGTCATTTTTTATACTCGAAATATGGTAAATAAGAAAACAAGCATTTGTTGATATTTTTAAAATGTTTACTGAAACAGTCACACCTAGACCTAAGGAATTTTATTATTTTAGCAAATTTCACATAAAGAGCTTTATAGATATGGGCCCAGTATTTGTAATTATTGAGAGTTATTTTTCAACATAATACCATTATTGCATACCAGTTTGATGAAGAAAAAGATGACATTTTGTAACAGATTTATAACGAATAGTTTTAGAAAGAAAGATATCACAAAATACAGTATCGATGCTAAATTAAATATTGTACTTCACCTTTTGGCTTAAATGGTTTGTAAACGAGGACGGATAAATGGACGGATATATTTATGTTCTAAAATTTTGTTACATCTTATGAAGATGAATGTGATATCCCCAAAAAATCAATATTTCATAAATTTTCCTAACAGTTACAAAAACAATAATTAACACTGCTAAAATAACAATATTTTAAATATTTCAGATATGGTTTGCTGTGGCAATTGTCTTTCAACAGAATGCTTTGTGTCAGATTTTGTACATATTTTGCTTTTTAATGTTTTACATTGTACATACTTTAATCGTTCTGCTGTATTTTGACGTGTACGTGAAAAAAGTGAGTTTGAAAATTGAATGCATTGAAAATATGCAGTATTAGCACTCGAGAGTTGGTATCGCAGAAACTGCAGAGCTTCTGTTATTAATGCTGTAAATAACTATTTCCTTATGCTTGTAAATTGTTGTACATTTAATGTGCACATAATAAAGAACACAATGTTTTTCCTAGATATTTCGCTATTTTTCCAAATAAAATTTTATTCCATCATGGTATTTGTTTTGACTATAAGAAAACGTGCATAATTTTCCTATTTATTATTGTCTCGAGTTGTGTATATTTGCTGTATGCACATCACGTACCAAGTGTCAAACATGCACAGTCATGGGGACCAGCACTTCCAGGTTTGATCCTTTGAACTTTGGAGCACCGTGTTTGAATTTGGTATATTTCAAGAACTTGTTCTACCCAGAATCGTAAATATTGTGCTCGGGTAAAAACACTGTACATGTTAACAAAGTTCATTCGTTTTGGTTCTCTAACACAAGTTTTATAAATTAACACACACTGAAGGATGCATTCATATATATATCACATTATAATGTATCAAATACTTGTTTAGAACATGAAAAAGATTTCAATGTATTTCGGTCTTGCTGTTAAATCAAAACAAAAAGAATACATTATGCTTTGCCATAGACATGCTCTTCAAAAAAATCATCCATATAAAAAGTATTAATTCATATGTCATTATAACTGCACTTACCTGATTCACATATCGAAAGAAATATTCAGAAAATATGTCAAATAAAGATATTTATACGCTCAAATTTCAAATACATATATTGAAGTCTCCATGAATTATATCAAAATATGTGAAGATATCGAGGGCTGAACGGAAAACTGTCGTAACTGACTTTTAAAAAATTTTACAGTAGAAGGAAAAAACTGTTATTTTACTTCATTAATTCTGCGTTATAAACTTTGTTTAACCAATAAGTGATAAAATTGTATTATTTTACTTATTAAGATGTTACAGTCTGCAAAAATGTAATATTAAGCATTATATTAAAAGGTTTTTAACTTAACAACAGTTTTCCGGTGAAATCTGTTCAAACTCCAGTATAAAAATTAATGGAAAACTGTCGCAAGTCAAACAATTATAACTTTCCATTTAGGACATTTTATCATTACTAACAAATGGGATACTGTTTGTTAAAAATTAGTTAACACTTGCAAACAAATTCTAATTCTAATTATCTTTTAGTAATTATGACCTACAAAATAAAGAAAACAGCAGTGAATTCAAGTAACGGTATAAGAAACGCAATGTCCTTGTATCATAAAACACAATACCGAGTTTATAAAGGTGTACAAAGTTTAACATAATAACAAGAATAATGATAATAATAAAACTTGCATGTTAGTTACAAGAAGCAACAGTTTTTATTGGTTTTATAGTGATGGGATCTGGCCCTGGTGTCAACAAAACTACTTTAGTCTTATCTTAGCCTTACTCTGGAACAAGAGGGCCAAGACGGCTCTAGGCCGCTAACCGGAGTTTTAGAATCATAGTGGATTGTACAAGCTTAATTGTAGCTGTTAAGATCTGTTTGAAGTAAAATTTTGACAATGACAGACAACAGCAATGTCTTTTAACAAGTCCAAATATTTTGGTCACTTAATGAACGTTTCTTTGAAATTATTTTGAGATTAAAACAGTGGTTTCTGACAAGAAATTGTTCCACATTTTCAATTTAATCAAAGGAGGAATACTTGTTGCTAATATTTTGGGAATTCAAAATGATTTTAAAGAATATGGTAGAGGCAAATACGGACAAAAGCCCTCCCAGAAAAAAAATCCCGCACTGTTTTTCACAACCAGGACATTAGCCTGCTTGTAATTTTGACGACCCAGAAAGTATCAGTTTGTTGAAATTACACCCCGGACAATTATTATTATAATATCCGACTAAGTGTGGGTGATAATTATAATTAAAAAGGATAATTGACCTAATTGTCGCAATTAAACACAAACTTAGTGCATTTATTAAGTGCAATAAAATTCGTTAATTAGGACGTCGCACGTATTAATTCCAAATACTTGAGTCAATAATTTCTACGAGCAGGCTAATGCTCGGGGTGTGAAAAACAATGAGTGGGCTTTTGTCCGGGAGCGCTTTCGTCCAGATTCCGTAAGAGGGTCACCCAAGGAACATTTCTGTCAAGTCAGGGGTAGCGAATATATAATATATGGTGGATATTGCCTTACTTGTCTGTTTTTTAAAAAGTCGTTTGCAACTCGTCTGTAGAATAATTATATATAGTGAAGCCTGTCTAAACTGAACCCTCTGAAAACCAATTCCCTGTCTAAATTGGACAATTGTTTCAGTTCCAATTTTTCGTCCTTCTTATTCTGTTCATCAAAAAACATGTATAAACTGAACACTGCAAAAACTGGTAACTAATTGCATGGTTTTTAATACAAAATTGATAAGAATAAATAGTAAACAAGATTTTGATAAACACACATGCCCCCAGTTGGTGCTGGGTAGCCCATTTCTTAGTCCAAATTAGGTCAAGGTCAAAGTGAAGTTGGGTGATATGGGTGGATTGGGGATGGTCATAAGCAACAACTGTGTAAGTATCCAAGTGTTGTAGCAAGCGGTGTTGGTGCTAGACGAAATGGTAAAATCTAGATAACCAAGGAACAGCCCATTTGAATTATTTTAAGTGCAAATTAGGTCAAGGTCAAAGTGAGGTGATATGGGTGGATTGGGAACGGTCATAAGTAACAACTGTGTAAATATCCAAGTGTTGTAGTAAGCGGTGTTGGTGCTCGACGAAGCAGTAAAATCTAGTTAACCAAGAAATTGCACTTTTGAATCATTATAAGACCAAATTAGGTCAAGGTCAACGCGAAGTTGAGTGAGATGGGTGAATAGGGAATGGTCATAAGCAACAACTGTGTAACTATCAAAGTGTTGTAGTAAGCGGTGTTGGTGCTAGACGAAATTGTAAAATCTACTTAACCTTGACACGGACAGAAGGACGGACAGGACAATCACTATATGCCTCCTGCATCAAGATGCTGGGGGCATAAAAAGCTAAATAAACCAAACGGTCCAGTCAGGTGTCACTTGGCTTCACCCTTGAGGTGTTAAGCAGATTATTGTCTCTTAAATTATAACATGGCCTCTTAACAAGAGTAACAACAGATAGCAAAAACCATGAGAAATGATTGACCAGGTCCCGATGATGTTTTCAGTTTTTACTGTTTTAAAATCTGTCAAATTTTCACTTGTCCGTTCATGCTGTGGGACAATCTGAGCAATAAAGAAAAATAAATTTGCTATACCTGAAATTTATTTCCAAATCCATCAGGTGGTGTCAGACTAGAAGATTTTCAAAGTTTTGAACAGAGACATATTAAGAAAAAATTGCCCCGTCCTCTAGAGGCCATGCTGTTTGGTGATTTTCTTATGATTAAACTAATTCAGGAATAAAGGATGCATTTATGCCAAATTATTTCAAATCCCACCAGTGGATTCAAACAAAAAGATTTTTTAAAGTTTTTATAGCTGGCTTAGTTCAAAAAGCCAAATGAGGATAACTGTCATGCCCACTGGCGGGAATGTTTTTTAACAACTTGAAATAATTTGGAGGAAATTGGTCATGCAAGGAACATTTCTGTGAAATATTATCAAAATCTCATAAGTGGTTGCCAGGACGATGTTCAAAGTGTTCAAAAATGATATATAAGGAAAACTTCCCCACCCGCTGGGGGCATTGTTTTTTAGCAAATCAAAATGATTTAGAGCAATATGGTAGATGTTCAACCTGGGAACATATCCATGAAAATATTTTAAAAATTTGGTTAGTGATTGAAGAGAATATTGTAAAAGTTTGTAATACAATCATTAAAAAAACTGCTCCTTCCCAGTTTGCCATGTTCTTTAACGTTATCAAATGATTTCCAAGAATTTGGTAGAGGGTCACCCAAGGAACATTTCTGTGAAATGATTAAAAAATCTTCCAAGTGGTTTCAGATAATAAGATTTTTGAACTTTTCAATAAAAGCACATATTAGGAAAACTGCCCCACCCTTGGTGACTGTGTTAAAAAAGAAATCAAAATGGGTCAACCTAGGAACATCTCTGTGAAATTATTTCAAAATGCCATGGAAGTGGTTACAAAGAAGATTTTCAAAGTTAATATAATATTTAAAGTCAATAAAGCCATATTTAAGGAAAACTGTGAGCCCCACCCATTGGCTGCCATGTTCTTTAATGAATTAAAATGATTTTAGGTATCATTTTGGATTAAGATTGTTATAGTTTTCATCTAAAAATGCATTGATTAATTAATCAAACAGGTTTGGCTTTAAACTCCATCCTTGCTGAATTGTTTTGTTTTAATATTTAAAACAACTAACCTGCATTTTTTAGCTGTTAAAAGTATAACATATATATGCTAGTCTGATTTATTTGGTTTTGAAAACTTTATTTCTCATGTTAAGTTTAATGACATCATCATATTTATGACATCATTAGAATAACAAAGTTCATGTAGTACATAACTCATTTTGAGTACAGTTTTCCATTTAGAATTAACTTTCATGTAGGAACAAACTTAATGGAAAACTGTCTGTAACTCAAGTTATGTCAGTTTTCCATTTTCTGAAATGGGACATTTGAGTTACCAACACTTTTGCACTAAGGGGTTTAAGAGGTTTTAATAAGGAATATGGGCATAATATTTTTATGTCATATGTATAAGTAGTAGATATGACAAAAAATACAAAAAAGTGATTTTTGGAAAAAAAGTGAGTTACAACAGTTTTCCGTTGAGCCCTCGATATATGTTTCAAAGTACGTGAATAGATAAATGTATGCTAATGTGTTCATGCACCATTTTGCATTCCTTGACAGCACATCTAGAAGGCATTGCAACCTCTTGTATCTGTGTTTTTATCTCTGAGCAAATTGTGTTATATTTATGTATAACAAAACAAAAAAATATTTTTTTTAAATATATCTTGGAATAAATATATAAAAACAATGTTTTTGCAAATAGCAATGGAACACAGTAACTGTATAATATTGATAAATCAAACAGCTCATAATATGTAACTGTTTTAATAAAACATTATACAAAATTAAAATGGCGACGAATTGCTTTTACCAACAGTTTTTGGTAATTTATATTTTTACTAAAATAATTAACCACTATTATATATATTTAAGTCCATAAAATATCCAATTTAAAGTGGTTTTGCTTGACAAAACTCAAAAACTCCTCATAATTCTGCCTTGTTATCTTTTGACATTGGCTCAGATCAAGTTTGTACAACTCATTCGGGCCCTGTAGCAAACGAACAACCACTTCGGGTCCCAGATTTTGGCAGCTGCAAAAGCATGCTGTCTCAAGACTAGTGAATTGGTTAAAATTCAAAATATCCAAAAAAATATCACTGGTAAAAGTTTCAATATAACTCAACGACAAATTTTGCGAAGACGATGCAGCCTTAAGTAGGATGGATAGACTTGTCATAAGATTTCCTGATCCAAAATTTGGATTAATACAAATATCACAGCTAGTTAACTTTTTGAACACCTGAGAATAGTCCAGACCCTGCAAATTAATAGCCCTATGTTGTGATTCTGTTTGATCTTGTGTCCACAATGAAAGCTCTGCCAGGTTTCTGCAATAAAATCCAATTGCAGTTATGTCTACAAAGTCAATGTCGACCAACGTAAAATTCTCCAGCTGGTGACCTATGTCCTTAAGAAGTGAAAGGACTCCTTGAGTAAAGGTAATGCCAGTGCCATCACTGGTACAAAGGTGCAATGTTTTTAAACGTTTAAAAGCTGACATTGCTTTTACGTTATCATTTGTAATGCCGGAAGTAAACACTGCTTTCCGAACATAAGGACACCATTCGCAAACAGTAAAGATTGAATCTGGCTTTGTGCTTAAAAATTCATCATTAATTTCTCTCAATTTATAGATTTCAACTTCTTTGCCATTCTTTTGTCTTTGATCTACATCCTTTGCTACAGCATCACATATGTTATCAAAGCCCAAGTTATGAATCTCTGAAAGATTCTGCAGACAATGCACTGCTCCCCGAAGTTTAACCGCCGTTCCTTGAATGTCAAGATGCGTGATACGTTTACAGCCTGGAGATTCCAATGGTGCCTGACACAAGCTGAACAGTCCACTGTCAGTGACCGGGGTGTAATTTACAGACAGGTGATGAAGTTTTGGGCAGTTGTGTCCTGCAAACAGTTTTACTAACACATTTATAAATTTACAGTCACAAATTCAACTAACAAAAGTTATAATTCTGTATATTAAAACTCAAGATCTTGTTATTTCGCACAGAAATGCTTACTTCAACTGTATATTTTTTGTTGTTGTTTTTTTTCAACACTGCCATTATGCACCTATCAATATTTTCCCCCACTGGGTGAGCGGCGGGCATATACGTCCGGGACTTTCGACTGACAGGCGGGAATTTGGTACGCCGAATGATTCCGGGTCCCGGGACATAGACTTTGTTCGGATTTTAGATCCTGGTTATATTGGCCCCCGGCCCATTTGATACAACAATTAAGCATCCCCCATAGAGGGGATTTAGATAAAAATGCTTGGCTCTAGGTAAGGGATTAGACCCCCCAAAATACAATAAGTCAAATTCCCTTGGGTCAGCCCGCTGCTCCACCCTGGGACGAGGGGGGAATATTGAAAGGTGCATCATAAGGAACTGCTTTGGATTGACAATCTGTGTTAGACAATGCCACATTCAAATATATTTGGAGCAAAACAATATGATGATATTTTTTCAAGGCAAGATTTCCATGATTTTAACATAATTAAACTTACCTATAACAGACATCACCTGGTCATTACATTTCGTACATGACAGATTAAGATGCTTTATTTCTGGTACGCACTTCAAAAAATCACACAAACTTCTGGGTGATACTTGTGCAGATGACAGATCTAAAACTGTCAGTCTCTGAAAAGTAATTAAAAACAACATCATTGACCTATTTTCCCTGTGCTGTGCTTATCATAGTGAGATTGAATAAATAATATATGGTATTTATCAAACAATATGATTATATATATATGCATTAATTATAAGTCAATCTATCTAATAACCATTCACAGGTAAATTATTTATGTATAAGCTTAAAAGTTTGGACAAGAAATGAAATGTGAAACAACAATATTACATACCAGAATTGAAATTTAACAATAATTTTTGAAAACAAAGAGCGACAACAATTTGCAACAAGTGTATAAAATATTGACTCACTGGGCAGCGTATAGTAATTGTCTGAAGAACAGAATCTTGCAGAGCTGGTCCAGTGTGGCCAAGTTGCAGCCTTGTAATGCTTTCCTGCAGAAGTAACTGCAGATGATTCTTCTTCAGGCACCTCTCATCAACCAAACTGTCTATTACATCTTGTATCATTTCATTGGCTGCAATGTATACGTGCATCAACTTGATATAATAATTTATATATACTTATTAAATGTACTGGTTATATTGTAGTGTTTATATTCACAAAAAAGCCTGATGAATGAAGAATACAATTCTTATACCTATATTATTTTGAAATATCTTGTGTTGCCTATGCTTATAATTTGTAGAAAGCTATGCCATTTTCTTTGATAAGAGTTACTGATAAAGTAGTTGAATATTGGCAATATATACTTGAATTTACTCTAGTCAAAGAGAATACACCAAAACCCCGCTTTACGACCACCTCGAATTTACGACCACCCCACTAAAGCGGACACTTTAAAAGACCCGATTGTTTCCCTATATATTTCAATGGTCGCAAACCCTGATTATATGGGCACCCCGCTATTCCGTATTACGACCACTAATCCCAGACCGTACATACCAAATAATGCTGAAAATAACCCCGTTATTGCAACCAGTGTCATTTGGTCGTTGACACTTGACATCATAAATTAACAACATATGCCGTGGAGATAACATAATGCTTTGCGGTATAGAAGGAGCGTGTGAAAAACAATGTTACAAATGTTTTGATGAAGGATTAGCACATCGACTGTGTATCAGATTACGTTAATTGACACTAGCTGACAGCGGGTAGCACTGATGAATGCTGACCCTTAAATGGGCTTAGTGAATCAAGTTTTATTTATTTTCTTACTTAATGTAAAGTTCATACATGTATCCATAACTATAAGTTACATAATCTCTATTCAATAAAACATATTATCGAAAACAAATATGAAATTTTCGTTATCTATTGATTATTAAATTATTTTCATGAAAAAAAAAATACACAGAAGTGTGCATGTACTGACTCGGTGATCTGCCGGACCTCGATAATACGACCACCCCGATATTAAGACCACTTTTATTAAGACCCCCAAGTGGTCGTATTAGCGGGGTTTTACTGTACTTCCAAAATTGTTGTCACTTTACAAACAACAATGACGTCTGCTCACTAACCCTCTACTCGGAAGTCTGCGACACTTTTCTCATGGATTTCACATTTGGAATTTTCACAAGTCAGCCTCAGGCAAGTGCAAAAGTTCAACTATCTAATGCATATTAAATGGAAATGTCTTAGTGCCACAGTCTATATTATTTTTGTATTCCATTATCTCATAATTAGGACATACTAAGTCCTAATTAGGAGATAGTAAGTCCTAATTAGGAGATACTAAGTCCTTATTAGGAGATACTAAGTCCTAATTAGGAGATATCATCTCATAATTAGGAGAAACAAAGTCCTAATATGAGATAGTATCTCCTAATTAGGAGATAGTAAGTCCTAATTAGGAAATACTAATTCCTAATTAGGAGATACAAAGTCCTAATTAGGATATAGTATATCCTAATTAGGAGATAGTATGTCCTAATTACATGTAGGAGAAAGTAAGTACTAATTAGGAGATACTAAGCCAGGGCTCACACTGGCTCCATTTTTTTTTGAGCCAATTTTTCAATTGATTCGCGTCATCATTTTGTATTTCATAGTCATGGAACATACATCTACTAATATATTTGTGTTTTAAATGCTATATATTTTACTGTGCTCTACAAAAGCACTTGCACTTGTTAAGGTTATAAATATAATATTACTCTTCGAAATAAAACAATGTTGTTTATTGTTCTTTCTTGCAGTTACTTGGAAAATTATTTTTTTCTGTCAACAGACTGTTTGAATGTCTACAAGCACTTAACAAAATATATCCATAAATTAAAATTAATTAATTACAATTAACATAATCAACTGTTGCCTGCTGGTAAATACAAGTATCTAAATAAATAAAAGCTGAAGTTCAAAGCAAATCAACACTAAATAGATGTGTCAGACTTACAAAATAGCCATACTAAAAACAACTGCATAATGTTGATAGTATATTTTGAAATCATAACTCACGAACAAACAGCTGGTCTAATCTGTCCGAAATGTAAACGACTGTGTTAAAAAAGAAATCAAAATGGGTCAACCTAGGAACATCTCTGTGAAATTATTTCAAAATGCCATGGAAGTGGTTACAAAGAAGATTTTCAAAGTTAATATAATATTTAAAGTCAATAAAGCCATATTTAAGGAAAACTGTGAGCCCCACCCATTGGCTGCCATGTTCTTTAATGAATTAAAATGATTTTAGGTATCATTTTGGATTAAGATTGTTATAGTTTTCATCTAAAAATGCATTGATTAATTAATCAAACAGGTTTGGCTTTAAACTCCATCCTTGCTGAATTGTTTTGTTTTAATATTTAAAACAACTAACCTGCATTTTTTAGCTGTTAAAAGTATAACATATATATGCTAGTCTGATTTATTTGGTTTTGAAAACTTTATTTCTCATGTTAAGTTTAATGACATCATCATATTTATGACATCATTAGAATAACAAAGTTCATGTAGTACATAACTCATTTTGAGTACAGTTTTCCATTTAGAATTAACTTTCATGTAGGAACAAACTTAATGGAAAACTGTCTGTAACTCAAGTTATGTCAGTTTTCCATTTTCTGAAATGGGACATTTGAGTTACCAACACTTTTGCACTAAGGGGTTTAAGAGGTTTTAATAAGGAATATGGGCATAATATTTTTATGTCATATGTATAAGTAGTAGATATGACAAAAAATACAAAAAAGTGATTTTTGGAAAAAAAGTGAGTTACAACAGTTTTCCGTTGAGCCCTCGATATATGTTTCAAAGTACGTGAATAGATAAATGTATGCTAATGTGTTCATGCACCATTTTGCATTCCTTGACAGCACATCTAGAAGGCATTGCAACCTCTTGTATCTGTGTTTTTATCTCTGAGCAAATTGTGTTATATTTATGTATAACAAAACAAAAAAATATTTTTTTTTAATATATCTTGGAATAAATATATAAAAACAATGTTTTTGCAAATAGCAATGGAACACAGTAACTGTATAATATTGATAAATCAAACAGCTCATAATATGTAACTGTTTTAATAAAACATTATACAAAATTAAAATGGCGACGAATTGCTTTTACCAACAGTTTTTGGTAATTTATATTTTTACTAAAATAATTAACCACTATTATATATATTTAAGTCCATAAAATATCCAATTTAAAGTGGTTTTGCTTGACAAAACTCAAAAACTCCTCATAATTCTGCCTTGTTATCTTTTGACATTGGCTCAGATCAAGTTTGTACAACTCATTCGGGCCCTGTAGCAAACGAACAACCACTTCGGGTCCCAGATTTTGGCAGCTGCAAAAGCATGCTGTCTCAAGACTAGTGAATTGGTTAAAATTCAAAATATCCAAAAAAATATCACTGGTAAAAGTTTCAATATAACTCAACGACAAATTTTGCAAAGACGATGCAGCCTTAAGTAGGATGGATAGACTTGTCATAAGATTTCCTGATCCAAAATTTGGATTAATACAAATATCACAGCTAGTTAACTTTTTGAACACCTGAGAATAGTCCAGACCCTGCAAATTAATAGCCCTATGTTGTGATTCTGTTTGATCTTGTGTCCACAATGAAAGCTCTGCCAGGTTTCTGCAATAAAATCCAATTGCAGTTATGTCTACAAAGTCAATGTCGACCAACGTAAAATTCTCCAGCTGGTGACCTATGTCCTTAAGAAGTGAAAGGACTCCTTGAGTAAAGGTAATGCCAGTGCCATCACTGGTACAAAGGTGCAATGTTTTTAAACGTTTAAAAGCTGACATTGCTTTTACGTTATCATTTGTAATGCCGGAAGTAAACACTGCTTTCCGAACATAAGGACACCATTCGCAAACAGTAAAGATTGAATCTGGCTTTGTGCTTAAAAATTCATCATTAATTTCTCTCAATTTATAGATTTCAACTTCTTTGCCATTCTTTTGTCTTTGATCTACATCCTTTGCTACAGCATCACATATGTTATCAAAGCCCAAGTTATGAATCTCTGAAAGATTCTGCAGACAATGCACTGCTCCCCGAAGTTTAACCGCCGTTCCTTGAATGTCAAGATGCGTGATACGTTTACAGCCTGGAGATTCCAATGGTGCCTGACACAAGCTGAACAGTCCACTGTCAGTGACCGGGGTGTAATTTACAGACAGGTGATGAAGTTTTGGGCAGTTGTGTCCTGCAAACAGTTTTACTAACACATTTATAAATTTACAGTCACAAATTCAACTAACAAAAGTTATAATTCTGTATATTAAAACTCAAGATCTTGTTATTTCGCACAGAAATGCTTACTTCAACTGTATATTTTTTGTTGTTGTTTTTTTTCAACACTGCCATTATGCACCTATCAATATTTTCCCCCACTGGGTGAGCGGCGGGCATATACGTCCGGGACTTTCGACTGACAGGCGGGAATTTGGTACGCCGAATGATTCCGGGTCCCGGGACATAGACTTTGTTCGGATTTTAGATCCTGGTTATATTGGCCCCCGGCCCATTTGATACAACAATTAAGCATCCCCCATAGAGGGGATTTAGATAAAAATGCTTGGCTCTAGGTAAGGGATTAGACCCCCCAAAATACAATAAGTCAAATTCCCTTGGGTCAGCCCGCTGCTCCACCCTGGGACGAGGGGGGAATATTGAAAGGTGCATCATAAGGAACTGCTTTGGATTGACAATCTGTGTTAGACAATGCCACATTCAAATATATTTGGAGCAAAACAATATGATGATATTTTTTCAAGGCAAGATTTCCATGATTTTAACATAATTAAACTTACCTATAACAGACATCACCTGGTCATTACATTTCGTACATGACAGATTAAGATGCTTTATTTCTGGTACGCACTTCAAAAAATCACACAAACTTCTGGGTGATACTTGTGCAGATGACAGATCTAAAACTGTCAGTCTCTGAAAAGTAATTAAAAACAACATCATTGACCTATTTTCCCTGTGCTGTGCTTATCATAGTGAGATTGAATAAATAATATATGGTATTTATCAAACAATATGATTATATATATATGCATTAATTATAAGTCAATCTATCTAATAACCATTCACAGGTAAATTATTTATGTATAAGCTTAAAAGTTTGGACAAGAAATGAAATGTGAAACAACAATATTACATACCAGAATTGAAATTTAACAATAATTTTTGAAAACAAAGAGCGACAACAATTTGCAACAAGTGTATAAAATATTGACTCACTGGGCAGCGTATAGTAATTGTCTGAAGAACAGAATCTTGCAGAGCTGGTCCAGTGTGGCCAAGTTGCAGCCTTGTAATGCTTTCCTGCAGAAGTAACTGCAGATGATTCTTCTTCAGGCACCTCTCATCAACCAAACTGTCTATTACATCTTGTATCATTTCATTGGCTGCAATGTATACGTGCATCAACTTGATATAATAATTTATATATACTTATTAAATGTACTGGTTATATTGTAGTGTTTATATTCACAAAAAAGCCTGATGAATGAAGAATACAATTCTTATACCTATATTATTTTGAAATATCTTGTGTTGCCTATGCTTATAATTTGTAGAAAGCTATGCCATTTTCTTTGATAAGAGTTACTGATAAAGTAGTTGAATATTGGCAATATATACTTGAATTTACTCTAGTCAAAGAGAATACACCAAAACCCCGCTTTACGACCACCTCGAATTTACGACCACCCCACTAAAGCGGACACTTTAAAAGACCCGATTGTTTCCCTATATATTTCAATGGTCGCAAACCCTGATTATATGGGCACCCCGCTATTCCGTATTACGACCACTAATCCCAGACCGTACATACCAAATAATGCTGAAAATAACCCCGTTATTGCAACCAGTGTCATTTGGTCGTTGACACTTGACATCATAAATTAACAACATATGCCGTGGAGATAACATAATGCTTTGCGGTATAGAAGGAGCGTGTGAAAAACAATGTTACAAATGTTTTGATGAAGGATTAGCACATCGACTGTGTATCAGATTACGTTAATTGACACTAGCTGACAGCGGGTAGCACTGATGAATGCTGACCCTTAAATGGGCTTAGTGAATCAAGTTTTATTTATTTTCTTACTTAATGTAAAGTTCATACATGTATCCATAACTATAAGTTACATAATCTCTATTCAATAAAACATATTATCGAAAACAAATATGAAATTTTCGTTATCTATTGATTATTAAATTATTTTCATGAAAAAAAAAATACACAGAAGTGTGCATGTACTGACTCGGTGATCTGCCGGACCTCGATAATACGACCACCCCGATATTAAGACCACTTTTATTAAGACCCCCAAGTGGTCGTATTAGCGGGGTTTTACTGTACTTCCAAAATTGTTGTCACTTTACAAACAACAATGACGTCTGCTCACTAACCCTCTACTCGGAAGTCTGCGACACTTTTCTCATGGATTTCACATTTGGAATTTTCACAAGTCAGCCTCAGGCAAGTGCAAAAGTTCAACTATCTAATGCATATTAAATGGAAATGTCTTAGTGCCACAGTCTATATTATTTTTGTATTCCATTATCTCATAATTAGGACATACTAAGTCCTAATTAGGAGATAGTAAGTCCTAATTAGGAGATACTAAGTCCTTATTAGGAGATACTAAGTCCTAATTAGGAGATATCATCTCATAATTAGGAGAAACAAAGTCCTAATATGAGATAGTATCTCCTAATTAGGAGATAGTAAGTCCTAATTAGGAAATACTAATTCCTAATTAGGAGATACAAAGTCCTAATTAGGATATAGTATATCCTAATTAGGAGATAGTATGTCCTAATTACATGTAGGAGAAAGTAAGTACTAATTAGGAGATACTAAGCCAGGGCTCACACTGGCTCCATTTTTTTTTGAGCCAATTTTTCAATTGATTCGCGTCATCATTTTGTATTTCATAGTCATGGAACATACATCTACTAATATATTTGTGTTTTAAATGCTATATATTTTACTGTGCTCTACAAAAGCACTTGCACTTGTTAAGGTTATAAATATAATATTACTCTTCGAAATAAAACAATGTTGTTTATTGTTCTTTCTTGCAGTTACTTGGAAAATTATTTTTTTCTGTCAACAGACTGTTTGAATGTCTACAAGCACTTAACAAAATATATCCATAAATTAAAATTAATTAATTACAATTAACATAATCAACTGTTGCCTGCTGGTAAATACAAGTATCTAAATAAATAAAAGCTGAAGTTCAAAGCAAATCAACACTAAATAGATGTGTCAGACTTACAAAATAGCCATACTAAAAACAACTGCATAATGTTGATAGTATATTTTGAAATCATAACTCACGAACAAACAGCTGGTCTAATCTGTCCGAAATGTAAACGACCCAATAACCAGTCCATTTTGACATATTCCAGGTATCCACTTTCACACTCTATTTATCAACAAGATAATCCTTTAATTAACTGCTGCGTCTGCTGATCTTACGAGAGCTTGCTAGCAATCATCTTTAATTAGACAATGAATACTGACAAACAGCTCGTTGTGTTTTCATAAGTTTGATAAGAAATTGTTGAGTCGAAACCCACATGACAGATGTGCTAGACTGGTTATTGGAAATTAACGGCTTCCATCATAAATTATGTGCTCCGTACATAAACCAGTCTGTAGAAAGTACTTAATTAACGTCCAAATCAGTCCCATTTGCTTGTTATTATATCGGGAAAAGACAGAAAAGACAAAGTCGCGATTTTTTGGCATTTGAGCCACTATGACATTTTCTTGAGCTAATTTCTCAATATTTTCACAAATGGCTCAATTGGCAAACGGCAGCGTGAGTCCTGTCTTAATTACGATATACTAAGTCCTATTCTAGTATCTTCTAATTAGGAGATACTAAGTCATAATTAGGAGATACTAAGTCATAATTAGGAGATACTTAGCCCTATTAAGGACTTATTATCTTGTAATTAGGAGTTATTATGTCATAATTAGGTCTTACTATCTCCTAAGTAGGACTTAATATCTCCTAATTAGGACATACTATCTCCTAATTAGGAATTAATATCTCCTAATTAAGACTTAGTATCTCCTAATTAGGACTTAGTATCTCCCCATTAGGACTTAGTATCTCCTAATTAGGTCATAGTTTCTCCTACTTAGGACTTAATATCTTCTAATTAGGACTTAGTTTCTCCTAATTAGGTCTTACTATCTCCTAATTAGGACTTATTATCTCCTAATTTTGAGATAATGGAATACAAAAATAATATAGACCGTGGCACTAGGACGCTTCCATAATAGTCTAATGACAATGATTAAATATTTTAAAATTTACTGAATGAATCAAAGGCTACTTACTCATATGGTCAAAGGGTCCTATGATGAACAAGATACGGGGCATGTCTCTGAAATGTTCGTTGTAGCTCTGCATCCAAAAGGATTCGAACGTCAGCGCAATTCTTTTCAGACAACATTGTTTGAGCGATAATGTAGTGTGTCTAGCTGGCATTATATTATTTATTTGGCTTTTATCACAGCGAAGTTCTATTAGAGCAAATATACTACATAACAACTCAACTATTTCATTGTTTACTTCCGGGATTGACAAGCGTCCCAAAGAGACGGATGAGAAAAAATACTCAACCGCACAGGTTAACATCTACTAAACAACATGAAGAAATTAGAAACTGTCCTTTTTGTCGCCGAGTAAAATTGGCTAATTTTTAATGTAACACATTAAAATCGACATTGAAACAAAAGGTTGTTTTAAAAAATTAGTATGAAAACAAAGTTCTCCAATTCGAATGAGCGATATATGCTGCTAAGACAGGGAACCGAGTCTGCTCTCACCCCGTGTAGTTTACCAATGGCGGGAACCTAGCTTATATCCAAAAAGACTTGGGGCCAGTCAGTGACAGTGATTACGAGTAACATTAGACGTTATTGAGTGTTAAAAACAAATTTCCAACACTGAGATAACTATGGTGTAAGTACGACATAATCACTTGGAAATACGTAAGAGTTATGCGCCTATTAATATTTTGCCCGGGGGGGGGGGGAGCGGCGGGCAATCTCAGGGTAATTGGACTTATTGTATTTTGGGGGATCTAATTCCCCACCCTAGAGCCAAGTTTTTTGTCTAAATCCCCTCAATAGAGGATGCTTAATTGGTGTATCAAATGGCCCGGGAGCCAATATTATCGGGATCTAAAATCCGAACAAAGTATATTTCCCGGGACCCGGAATCATTTGGCGTGTCAAATTCCCGCCTGTCGGGAATTGCTTTCAGTCTAAAGTCCGGTATATGCCCGCCGCTCCCCCCCCACCCCCCACCCCGGGGGAAAATATGGATAGGTGCATTAAACGAAATGTAAATACGTTGCATTAAAGTCCATTAATTACGCACCTATCAATATTTTCCCCAAGGGGGAGGGGGCGGGCATATGCGGGACTTTATAATTAGACTGAAAGGGATTCCCGACAGGCGGGAATGTGACACGCCGAATGATTCCGGGTCCCGGGGAAATAGACTGGTCGGATTTCAGATCCCGGTAATAGCGGCACTGGCCATTTGATACCCCTATAGCATCTCCCACTCATGGGAATCAGACCAAAATGCTTGGCTCTAGGGTGGGGAATTAGAACCCAACAAATAAAATTAGTCAAACTCTTCGGGGTCGACCCCCCCCCCCCCCACCCTCCCCCGGGAAATATTGATAGGTGCATTACAAGTAAGTCGTTAGTACAATATTTATAAAATCGAAAATAGGATTTCAAACATATAAATTTCTAACCTGGCACAAGGAAGATCGTCTTCTAGATGTCATAATGCATGGATTATGCCGCGCATTGTATGCATGGATTGTGCCGCGCATCGTAATAAAAACAACATAATTTATATACGCCATACTTTATATACGGCAAACGTATAGCTCGGACATATTAACCTGACACTGACCTTTATGCATGAATATATTACAAATCCGTTGTGATGAATATATTAGTCTCCGTAATGGCATGGATTGCGAGTTATAGTCGGTTAATTTTTTCGGCGTAGCTGTCTAAGATCACTTTTGACCTAGATTTCTTGCGATAATTATGCAGCGGGAAAATTGAATGCCAATAGATTTGGGCAAATTTTCTAACTTTAGGGAATGCAAACTTCGAACAATGGTTTAACGTATACCAATAACTGTTGCATACTTTTGGGGATTAAAAATTTACATAATTGTTTACATAAGCGGTTAAATTAAAGTTACAAACATATCTTCGACATACACTCTAGAAATGAAAATAATTATGAACAATTTTACTCATTGTATGTCATGATCAGAATGTTATATTCATTCACATAATAAAATAACTATATTGTTTAGCCTACATAGTCGGCGCGCTCTATAAATAGCAATTACAATGCTACAATTCACGGGGACGACAGTCGGTCACAACATACAATGTTGCCTGTTGAGCTTGCAAGCACAAAATATAAAGTGGTACATTTCTGGTATTTTTCTGATAAATAAGCAAAACAAATATTAGCAAATTTGAATGAGCTTATATTTCCTATCATTTTATCATTGTGTAAAAATATAATTGTACGCTGTAACCGACTGTCGTCCCCGTGAATTAATTCTAGCGAGTACAACTCCATTGTACGGTGGCATAGATGTGACATGTGCATGTTTTTATTTATGTCGTTCCCACGACATATTAAGTCGTGGGAACGAGATCTTATCTCGTGGGAACGACATATTAAGTCGTGGGAACGAAATATTAAGTCGTGGGAACGAGATCTTTTATCCTGGGAACGACATAAATAACTCGTGGGAACGACATATTAAGTCGTGGGAACGAGATAATTAACTCGTGGTAACGACATAATTAACCAATCAGAATACACGTTGTTTAAAAGCATGTTTCAAAATGGTTGATACAAGAGACGCTAACATAAATATCGTATTTCAATGCTGGATTAAGATATAAAGAAATTGTTTTTCTTCTGCGAGAGCAAGATGGAATTTTATTGGTTCATTAAGTCGTTCCCTCGACAAAATATCTCGTTCCCACGACATAATTATGTCGTTCCCACGATATTATTATGTCGTTCCCACGAGATAAGATCTCGTTTCCACGAGATAAGATCTCGTTCCCACGACTTAATATGTCGTTCCCACGACATAATTATGTCGTTCCCACGAGATACGATCTCGTTCCCACAAGATAAGATCTCGTTCCCACGACTTAATATGTCGTGGGAACGACATAAATAAAAACATGCACATGTCACATCTATGCACACCGTACCATTGCAATAAATGGGGATTTCAGAAACGTACTGCTCATTCATTCCCGCTATTATTTTCTGACAATGTTAATTTGTTAAATTTGCCTGACGAATTCATGTATCAATTATGTTAACGCAAATTACTAGTATTTAGCTTATTCATGTACCACTGGTGAAAACATGGGGCGGTATATGATCGGTTTATTTACGGTACAGATATTAATAATTATTGAGATTATCTCAAATTAATTTTGGGGGCCGATACGTTTTCTTATAGTGTCCGAAAAATCTAGTGTCCGAGAAGTCTCCTTTGTAGGGACCGGAAAATCTGGGGTCCGAGAAGTCTCCTTAGAAGGGAACGAAAAATATGGGGTCTGTGAAGTCACAGCTTGGTCCTCTTGTATTATATTTAGGGCAAAAAATGACATGTGAATATTAATTTCTATGCCGATTGTCTTTTTAAAGACATTTCTTGTTTTATAGATTTAGTGAGGGGATGAACCATTTACTGAACATCCGGCACTGTTTTTCTGTTTGTAAACACGCCGCAGTCGTCTGTATTTATAAATCGTCGGATTAACCGATATCGATTCGTCCATGATTGTAACGGTTCTCATTTGCATTTTACCGACTGTACATAACGTTACAATCATAAGAGGTTTCCACTGAAAAAGAAACTAACGGTTACGGTATCAAAAAAGCACGTCAACGAACACAACACGAGTATATTTATAGGAAACATTTCAAGAGCGTAACTATATGCTAATTATATGGTTCATGAGTGTCAGGTTACTGTGTGCGAGCTATATACATGTTTAAAGCCCCTTTGTCAATTAACGATATCGACACACTCAATCACTACGCGTGTACTTCAGCTACGACCCTGTATATTTGCTCGTTACGCTATGTTGAAATACACTCTCAAGAACGTGTTTCCAATACGCACTTACTTCATAGCAATACACAGCGAAGAAGGGGAATTTTATCGATGAGTGTGTGTCGGTCAGGTTTATTTATAACTTGAACAACATGGAGGGATTAGAAGGACTAGATGATCCGGTGAGTTAATTAGATTAAGATTTGGATAATTTATGGTTGTAAACAAGTTAAACGTGCAAAGTTGTTATTAGTTTCTAGTGTTTACATATTTACTGTATGTATTTATGTACATGTTCTTACATTTGCTACAAGAAGAATTGCTATAGAACTTGATAAATGTGCTTCGGTTTGAAAGATCCATTCATTTATTGTATACAAAAGTTCGAAGTTTATAACAAGTTAATCCAGTATACGGGGTAGTCATGCTTGCTTAAAGTAAATCATTAATTTGCCAAAATTACCTGTGTACTCGTAAATGTATGCATAGGCCGCTTGAAGTCGTTCGTTATTTAAAATGGACAAATCCACAATTTCGAACGATAGCTGATTGAGCCAAAATAAACGCTTTTGTTACAAAGAAGTATGGTTTATATTCGGGTTTACTATTTTGACAATTCATTTGGAATGACATATTAGAATCGTCTCCTGAGCTTCTGCTAAACCGTTTTACCTAATAGCAAGAAAGTTACTTTAAGTTCTGACTAATTAGTATTTAACGCTAATTGGCAAATAATTTACTCACAAAGCTGTACGTTACCATGCAGTTCTGACTAATTAGTATTTAACGCTAATTGGCAAATAATTTACTCACAAAGCTGTACGTTACCATGCAGTTCTGACTAATTAGTATTTAACGCTAATTGGCAAATAATTTACTCACAAAGCTGTACGTTACCATGCAGTTCTGACTAATTAGTATTTAACGCTAATTGGCAAATAATTTACTCACAAAGCTGTACGTTACCATGCAGTTACAAGTCAGCGAGGGCAGTTACTATTTCATATTTGCTTATTGTTGGTGATTCTGAGAAGTGAATGACTCACGAGCCGCGTTTTCGAGCTACTTATTGTCACATAAACCCAAGCCTATGTAATTTAGTCTAGGGAGAAGCGCGTCGCCCTGTGAAAGTATGGAAGTAGAGTTTTCGTTTCCTCGTTTAGGATGATCGTATAAAATTACTGTTAAAGAAATATTACGCGAAATGTTATCCTATTGACACATCTTAACGTGTAATAGAAGCTTATTTGTAAGTCAAGGAAGTAAGTTTATGATGTTTGTCCTCGGATTTAACTTCTTTAAATGACTCGCGCTGAGCTTAATTTACTTAAATCCATCGAACAATGACAGGACGGTGTGCCATGCTTTTTGCTAATTGCCAATTGCTATGTGCTGAATGCGATTTGCTATTTGCCAAATGCCAATTGCTATTTGCCAAATGCCAATTGCTAAATGATAATTAATAGTCGCCAAATAAACGACAGAAGTTCTTTTTTTTGCTAATTACCAGATGCTATTTGCCAATTGCTAAATGATAATCAAATAACAGAACCAGTATCATTCGTATATTGTTTCTGTACCTAGACATATGCATATATGAATTTAATTGAATTTAAAGCTTAAAACTAATTATAGTTAACACACGTAAAACTGACGCTGAATGTGAAGGTGAGTCAATTATTTGTTATCAATTGGAATTCAGTCTTCGAACATCGTATGCATTTCGTTTTCATTTGTCGACATCATTCGCCATGTAGTTGTTTGTTGCAAAAGATTATGTGTGTCTTACATGTCAGTATCAACATAATGATTTGCAGTTGAAGCATGTCCATTAAATTAATTACAATAATTAGTATACGACCCATTCCAAGTGAGAGAATTGTGTTGTGTTGGTGATTATTTGACAATGCCTTTATGGTCAACATTAGCAATTTCTGTTGATGCATGTACTAATATGCAGTAAATTTCAACGCTTTATTTTGTTGATAAACTGAGCTGGAATTGGGTGGCTTCACTGATCATGCAAGAGCTCCATGAAAGAAAATAGATGGATGTAAAGCAGGCAACATAGTTAAATGGCACAAGCACACCGGCATACATTTATGAATGGCGAAGACATGTAGCATACCGATGGAATATCTGTATACGTGATATTTAAGACGGATATTCTAACAGAAAACTTATTTGACTGAAAGTTGAGGAATCCAGCTGACGTTTACTTTGTGTATATTTTTATTTTTCAATGGAAAAAAATCCTCTGGTATGAGTAGTTTGTGTACACAGAGGTATTATATTGTCTTTATGCTATCCTGCAAAATCATGGTAGTTCATAATGATATACACGATGTACACTTTTGGTTCTTTAACTCAATACCAAATATATTCAAATGTTTGTAACATATAGTTACATATTTTTACGCAGTATATGGGCATATCAGACATATGAATGTAACAGAAGTAAAGAATATTCTTTACAGGACCACATTTGTTAATTTGTGACCAACGCATTTAGTTTGCTTGTCATAAACGAATTTCAGAACAGGCTATAAATTCTCTTACGTTTTTTTCGAGAAAGTGCCAGCCAACAAAACTGAAACAATTGACTTTCAGTGATGCAAATAGTAACAATATTAAGATTATGAACATTTATTTACATAATAATTGAAAATCATCACGTGTCTTAACACTTATATACGTTAGTTAGAAAAATTGATATTGATCAACCAATTTATTTTTAAACAAGAAAGTCAGCTTTATATGCAGTATTCAGTATTATAATTAAAATAAAATGCTCTTCAAAATCAACATAGAATAAATGTTAACATCATAAGTATTTGTATTTGGATTAAAAAAAATTGGTGTAAAATACAATGAACCTGTATATAATTACATTGGTATGTAGAATTATTTGTTGTCATGTGTGGAACTTTTTATTGAATAAAACTATTTTTAAATAGTACTTGTGTATTATTTATAAAAAATAAATGGTTTATGCATGTAATATATTCCCTGAATGGGATCCACACATTTACATGTTTATAAGAGAGCATGACATATGATGAGAAAATTATTTCAAATCTCATGACATTCTACGTGTATAAATACAATAATAATTACCCACAGAGTGATGGTCAATATTGTATTCGTCAACATTTCAAATAACCTTATTCAGACTTTCACATTAGCTTTGGTGGATGTGCCTGAAAATTAACAACAATTTAAGCAGTTTGAATTCATTTTTATTGAACAAATATGTGCTACAATACTATGTTTGCATATTTATCTTAATTTATTTAACATACTCCCAAAGTGAAATACAAACATTCATATGTGGTGATTATAAGAGGACAAATACTATATATATAATGATGAGAAACATGTTTATAAGTTCATGACATTCTACATGTACTAACAATAATACTAAACAAAATAGTAATGTTCATATAAATTTATCAAATTTTTCAAATCCTCTGCAAAGAAAGGTAGCCCTACTTAGCAATTAAATTTTTCAGTGAAGACAGACAGTAAAACTGGGAATACCATGTATCTACATATGCACATATATATCTGTATTTATTCATAAATACATGTAGATCATTATTATATTGTTAGGCAAATAAACATTTTTTACCTGGAGATATACCGTCAAATACAATCTATACAAATTAAGCATTCACATAATAAATATTATAATTATATTACTTACAATTTAATTACAACATCACCTTTGAAAAGTAATAGATGAAGTACAAGGTCCTTGTAATTTAAATAACACATCTGGCACTTCCATGCTTTTGCTTTAAAAACAAAACTGTACTGTGCGTGAACAGCGTTCAAGACCAATCGTCAGTTTATTGAAATCGCTGTTTGATCTTTGATAGTTTGCTCACTGAAAAACAATAACAACAGACAATTTTAATACATCAATTGTAAGTAAATAAATAAAAGAAATCATGTTATACCAGTGCTTGAGTGCTTGTAACAATATTAATGTGTTACAAATTTTATAACATTAGATTCTATTTTGTGACAAAGTGTTCCAGTCATCAGTCTTTAATAATTAATAAAAAGATATATGATATGAAAAAAAAATCCTAAACAAGGTGATAATACATAGTCTAATATAGTTACCTCAATGCCTGTTGGTCGTACAGCGAATAAATCAGTCAGTATTCTTGTGTTGTGATTATACACGTTATACGAGTACTGTATGTTACTTAAGATAGCATTTAGTAAGGACATATTTGACAGTTAACATTCAGCATTTGGCAATAATCAATTGACTTGTGGCAATTAGCAAATTGCATTAGTCAATTAGCAATTGTCATTTAGTAATTGTCAATTAGCAATTGTCATTTAGCAATTAGCATGGTGCACCGGCCTTCCATAATCGAACAACCAAACAAAACTCGCTATATCGGTCACTATTGGAGCGGTAAATAAGCACTATTAAAACTTACTTATTAATAAATAATAACTGTTATGCGAGTGCGTATGACAATGTGAAATTTTAGTTACATGATTGTCAAACATTTAGCAGTAATCTCCTGTAAGATCACATCACAGTGGTCTCCCTGCAATGCTACATCAATTACCCGTAGGGGAGATAACTGTGAAGAGTCTGTGTTAAGATACCACAGGGGAGATCACCTTGAGAAATTTGAGAAACGTGTATGGCTTTGTAATCAAAATATAACGTCTGGATTAGGACGTCAAGCACTTAAATGATCCGTAGGGTAACTGTGCAAAGTATGTGTATTGATACGGTAGGGGAGATCACCTTGTATGGGTTTTGAATAAAATTATACCGTTTATTTTAGGACGCCAAGCGCTTCTTCAGCAAGTATCTCTGCGGGATCAGTAGAGCAACGTCCGGCGCTCCCAGATGGGCTGACGTCAGACTGGAGGAGTACGACAACGTGGAAAATGACAGCGTAAGTGATGTCACTCCGTGAAACGTAGCATAATGTCAGTGTGAGTTGTTAATGGTTTTCTCAGAATGCATTAAACATTTTCTCTTATTTTTATTTACTAGAATGGTTTCGCGAAGAAAAAGTAGTATTTTAAGTATAGAATCATACACAAACAATAAACGAATGATTTTTAAATAATGTGATCATAAAAGTACGATCTTTAAAACATTGGTGATTATTTACTAGAAAGGTTTCGCGAAGAAAATACGATCTTTAAAACATTACGATGGTCCTCGTAGAATTAAGTTCAACTGGAATATACACTACTGCAGTACATGTAATTGAGATTTTGAATGCCGCTGCTTACAAATGATTGATCTGTTGATTATGTGTGGAAAAAAAGAAATGAGGCGTGCCGTAGGAAAACCGGGCTTAATGTATGTGCGTTAAGTGTCGTCCCGGATTAGCCTGTGCGGACTGCACGGGCTGATCCGGGACGACACTTAACGCACATACACTTTTCGCTTTTATGGTATTTTCTGTTTCTAGGAAGTCTCTTCTTAACATAAATCCACTGTAGGCGGTAAGTGTCGTCCCGAATTAGCCTGTGCGGACTGCACAGGCTAATCGGGGATGACACTTTACGCTTATAAATGCATTAAGCCCGGTTTTCCCACGACATACCTCAAATTATATTTATTGGAATTTACTTGCAGTTTTGCAGTCATTGTTTGATACACCTATTTTCTCTTATGGTTCCGTAATCCCATGGCGGCTGTAATTTATAATTATTTGCAGTACTACAAAAGAAAGCCGATGTTTAACAAAGCGGATATGCAGAAAGATGTTTACAAGATGGATTTTCCACGACGCGGAAAGGCCGTTATTGTAAACAACAAAAACTTCACACCGGAAATGCAAAAGCTCGGCTATGGGGTGCGCGCAGGGACAGATATCGACCACACGCGCATAACAGCGCGGTTGCGGCAGCTGGGTTTTGACGTGGAACATCACCATGACGCCACGTGTAGGACCATAAAAGACGCGTTCGCGAGAGTGGCCACGGAAGACCACTCCGACGCGGATTGTTTTTTGTCCGTCCTGTTGAGCCACGGAGAGGAAGGCAAGATATGTGGAACAGATGCCATTATTGATCTTGAGGAAATTTTTCAGTATTTCAAAGGCGACAACTGTCCAACGCTTGCCGGAAAGCCGAAGTTGTTCTTTATTCAGGCCTGCCGCGGTCGAGAGTACGATTCGGGCGTTAATGTTAATGTGGCCGACGCCAAACGCGCCTATGAAAGTGACCTTGAGAAAACGGAAGTTATCCGAATCCCGAGCGAGGCTGACTTCCTGTTGGCGTTTTCCACGGTGCCTGGATTTTTTTCGTGGCGCAATTCCACCAACGGATCCTGGTATATCCAGGCGCTTTGCTGCATTCTGGATCAGTACGGAACCGTGTTGGAAATCCAGAAGCTGCTAACAAAAGTCGCCAAGCTCGTGGCGTACAGCGGACGCTACATTTCCAGTGCGGAGAAACCCGAGCAGAACCGCAAGAAACAAATGCCGTCGTATACGTCCATGTTGACCAAAGACCTGTTTTTCCTTCCAAAAACAACAAAAAAGACAGGTTGACAGATTATAAAACTGATCAGAATGCACCTATCAATATTTTCCCGTGGAGGGGGGGGGATCGGCGGACTGACCCAGGGGGGATTTGTTTAATTTTATTTTTTGGGGTCTTATTTCCCACCCTAGAGCCAAGCATTTTTGTCTAAATCTCCTCAGTGAGAGATGCTATATAGTATAGCCAATCATACCAATAGCCAATAAAATCCGACCAAAATCTATTTCCGCGTGACAAATTCCCGGCTGTCGGGAATCGCTTTCAGTCTAAAGTCCAGTATATGCCCGCCCCCCCCCCCCCCCCGGGGGGGGGGGGGGAAATATTGACAGGTGCATACGTTCGAATTATTGTTCTGGTAAAAGATGTACATGTATAACGCCTACGTACCGCCATATAAGAATAATTACGTACACTATTCAAGTATATTTTTGTATTGAACGAAAGTCGTTAGAATACATTTGTTCACTGGGACATCAATGTTTCGACATGTGTGGTGATTTATAAAGGACATGTTCATAGATGGATAGATTAACAGTTTTTTTCAGAAACCATTACATTGAACAGCGAATAATAACGGCCGAAACCGAAAATATTTTATATAGGTGAGAATGTCTTATGTTTGTGAGGTACAATGTATGTACATGTAGTTCTAACTGATATTTTCGTCGTATTATTTTTACATGAAGTCCCTCTGGACGTTGTATTTTCTTTTCATTTTCATTGGCTTTACAGTCATTACAGGACTCTGGACCCGTGTAATAAAAATAAGCCAACAAATACCTTTCCATTATAAAAATACATGCATATCGCGTAAGATTGTATGATATAACGTTCATTTTACATGCCCGAATGTTCGTTGAAGTTACCCGGTCTCCACTCTGTGTGTCTTATCTGTTTTTGCCGAAAACAAACATGTGTTCTCTACTTTAACAATGTTAGTTCGGTGTAATCTTGACTATCAAACAAACGTTTTTATGTGAGTGTACCATACCTTATCATTATTGCAATCATAGATTGTTAAAAATCGCAATAAATCTTGTGTATGCCATGTCATTTGACATTTGGAGGAAAATTTGAGCTCTGTCTTTATCGTTTCGTTGTTTAAGGAATTTGGTTTGGTTTGTTGATTCTACTTGTTCTTGATTATTGATTGTATTGTATGGCAAGAGTAAGGATTCTTTATCATTTTGTGGATTGATTGTCGATTGTTTTGTACTGAAATATTGATTTGAATCGGCTATAATGGCTTTTGTAGCTTTTTGTATGTATCTACTTTCCTTTGTAAATGATAAGTAGTTTGTATCAAAACTTGCGGTTTTATCGATCATTTCATGTACAGTATTTACTTTTAGTTGGTTGCACGTTCGCTTAAAGGGGCACATCGACGGTGTTGCACATAAATATAGATACATATTTAAACCGGAAGATTTCCTCTCTTTTTTTGATACATATTTTTCGATTAAGGACTATAGAAACAAAATATATAAAGACTTTTTTACTGTACAAGATTCCAGTAGGATTCCAACTCACGCCTGCATAATCGCTCGATTTCCGGAAGTTATGCAACGTTTATCAATGGCGCGCATGCTCATTTCATCATGCATCATGTATAGTTCATTCATATCAATTTTACTACTACTATTATTCCCGCGCCGGCGAAAATGTCATCGATGACCACAGTTTATATAATAAAAGTATATACATTTTGCGAATTGTTTATGAAAACAATTCCATCGTATTAAACACTACTTCAATATTGATTCTTTGTAAATGAACTTTATTTTTCGCAAAGTTATTGTCGACCTACCGTCGATTCGCCCCTTAAAGCGAACTCAGATGTACATGTACAGTATTCAGCTTCATGAATTCAATTATACTTTAAAAGTAGAATGTTCAGATAACAAACGTATGTGCTAGTTGTGGTATTCTGGTAAGACTGTAGTGATGCATGCAATCACGAGCCTGTTTGAGAACATTGGATCTGACTTATTTACAATGTTCAGTAACATACGAGGGCTGTCCGGAAAGTTCATTCACTGGGTCTGATAATATTATAAACATGAACTAATTTAGATGAAATCGACGAGGCATGTAATTTTATCTATACTTAATCAGAATATTATGCAACTAAAACTATGTATTGTAAGGAAATGTAAATTACATCACAGGAGGTTGTCATGTCTTGAGCACTTTGCATTGTTTATTTCACTTTTGTAATATGCAGTTGACTTTTATACTTAAAATTAGGAGAAATGTTACCAAACTGATTTGTCACTATCAGCAGTAAAACACGATGAGATATCAAAATTTCAAATGTTTTGCTCAAGTCGTTCATTTTTTACAATAAAAAACGATGAAGTGGTATGTCAGAAAAAACGAGACGTCAGACCAGCGTACGGAGCAAAATGACTCTAGCCAAACCATTTCCATATATAATCCAAAGTATACATGACAGTGATTGTGGTAAGTCTCAGATATACAAATACCACAGACAATGTAAAGGTAAAGATACCATACATCAGACAAACAAAGAAATCGTTCAACTTAGGTCAGATCCTAGGGATAACCCTTATGATGATTTGATCAGTGTAGGTTGGTTTGATACACTTTTGGGGCATATGACAAAACATGGTACACTAATATGTACATGAGGTGTGTTGAATGATGTAAACATATGTTTCTGTTGGTGGCGATTACTGCATATGTCTACAGGATTGATATGCCTGGCAATGTAAATGATCTTCTAACGTTATGTTGACGTCAACTAATTCATTAAACCGCTCCGTAGATGTGAATGTGTATACACTCCAACCAATACGAGTTTTCTAATTGTCAATGCATAAGCATTATTTTTTTATGTGTTGAGTAACACTATATTGTTGTTTAAGAAAATGCATAAATTAATAAAATATATCACAGAGTATGTCAATCAATTAGGTTGTGAACAGACTTTCCGGACAGCCCTCGTATTATCAGATTTTTCGTTTTGATTTTTGTTTAATTTGAGATTCCCGGTACAGCATGTTTTAGTGCCAGACACATTAACGGACGTGTCTGTGGCCGTATTCACCAACCCGTTCTTAGACTTAAGAATAAAGAATAGACTTAGACCCAAGGCAGAAATGCGCGTGCGTTTGCAAATACGCGGGGTTCCAATGTCGTTCGTCATTCTAAAGAATACTACTGTAAAATCCGCGGTGTTTAAATTTTGCGTATTCTTGAAAAACGGCTAATGTGCGTGGTCTTATATTCGCGCATTTTCCATCTTTCACAGTATTTTTTCTATTCATGCACAAAAGAAAATTTACGCTGGGTCTTAAATTCGCGCATCGTTTGGTAAGCGAAAAATACGCGAAATTTAGACAGCCGCGAAATAGAATGATTTTACAGTATAAGTTAAGTTGGTGAATACCTAGTAAGAGTCAAAATAACAGCGTTTTTTTAAACAGGGCCCTTATTCACAAAGCTGCTTAGGGAAAACTTAAGTAAATTCATAAAATTCATTAAGTCTCTGGCTGTTTCATGTATAGGTCTTTTAACATTAAAATGTTGTAAACTTGTAAATATTGCTTATATGTTTAGTATAGCAGCTTTCCTTTGATTTCACATAGAACATTTGATCTGAAAATCTCCCTTAAGTACAACTTAAGTTAAGATATCCCTTAGGAGCTTTGTGAATATCGGCCCAGAACAGTTTCAAGAATGTTCTTTATTCGTCTTAAGTCTAAGAATGGGTTGGTGAATACGTGCCATGGTTTGGTGACTATAAACAAAGCCATATCTCGGTATTAGCAGCGAAACGATTTATATGCCCAACAAGGATATCGTTTATATGTTATGTTTTTGTTACCGAACTTGGTTTGATGATCTATTTGTTCGGTTTGATGATCTGTTTGTTCGTTAACTAGCAACTTTTCGCTAAAAATGTTATAAACTGACTTGCATTTGTTAGAAATTGGCCTAATGAACAAATTGTTACATTTTGGTGTTGATCCGGATCACCGTCTAGATTCAGGAATCTTTTGAAAGGATTCTTTGCTTAAGGGAGATATGGCAAGGGAGGCAACCTATCACTGCAAAATTCTATTCTAAGGCGTATAAAAATTGTTTCAGGTTACCCGACCTGCCCTAAAAAGATGCCCTGACCCTAGATCATTTTATTGAGGGGGTCAGATATTTTTTTGTTTATTTAATATAAAAAATTCCAATAATTATATGTTTTTTTTTTATAAATGTTTTGTTTTGATAGCTTCCACTTCAAAACAGTGTTTTATGATATTAGATACATGTTTTGAATATTTTTTCAGTTTTATAAACTTCAAGTTTATCATTTACCAACTAAAATTTAAAAAAATCCCTACCTACCTACTCTAATATTTGGGGGCATGTAACCTGAAACAAACATATTTTTTACGCCTATAAAGTTAACCATCTTCACAGATGTCTGCGCTTTCAGGGATTTTTATTGGTTTTCTACGTTTATGGTTCATAACGTTTTGCTGTTAAGATGGTCCATATTAAATAACCAGAAGTGATTTTTGTACATACTCGAGTGTTGTGTGTGATGCGTCAGTTATACAGTCGTTTGTTGAACGAACAGCATGTTACTGTGTGTGCGTTAGAATGAGTATGTAACCAGTGTTATGAATAACGTTATTACATTATAGTGACACTGAATAACTTACTTAAGTGAATTTATTGCAAGGTATTTTAGTAGAGTAGTGCTATAATAGTAATAACTGTAATACAGTATTCGTATAAAATTGTTTTATGATGTTGGTAACTGCTATTTAAAATTTTCTCCACCATTGTTAGCTCGACTTTTCGAAGAAAACGCAAGCTATTGTACTCGCCTCGGCGTCGGCGTCCGAGCTAGGTTAAAGTTTTTCGGTAAGCTAGTTTCTCAGGAATGGCTTCAGGGATTTCATTCAAACTTAAAACATTTATTCCCCACATTAAAATAAACCTATAGGCCGAGTTTGATAACTCTAGTTTGAAATTTGACAAAATTATGGGCCTTTTTACACTTACAAATTTTACATAAGCTACATGGACAGGTTGAACTTTTTCGGTAAGCTGGTTTCTCAGGAATGGCTTAAGGGATTTCATTCAAACTTAGAATAAGTATTCCCTGTATCAAAATGAACTCATGGGCCAATTTTGATAACTCTAGTTTGAAATTTGTCAAAACTATGGGCCTTTTTAAACTTAGAAATATTACATATAAGCTATATGGACAGGTTTAAGTTTTTAAGTTTTTCGGTAAGCTAGTTTCTCAACTTTTCGTATCCACTTCCTAACTCGAGAACGGATTAAGCTACTGTAATGAAAATGCAAACATAGATACCTTATAGCAAGACCTCTATAGGATTGCATATGGGGTGGGTGGGGTCAAGGTCACTGTTACTAAAAATAGAAAAACGATTTCCGCTCAATAACTTGAGAACGCATTGAGATATTTTAATACAAATTAATACATAGATACCTTATATCAAGACCTCGCTTGGAATTGCATATGGGGTGGGTGGGGTCAAGGTCATTGTTACTAAAAGTAGAAAAACGGTTTCCGCTCAATAACTTGAGAACGCATTAAGATATTTTAATGAAACTTTATACATGCATACCTTATATCGAGACCTCGCTTGGGATTGCATATGGGGTGGGTGGGGTCAAGGTCACTGTTACTAAAAATAGAAAAACGGTTTCCGCTCAATAACTTGAGAACGCATTGAGATATTTTAATGAAACTATTCATGCATACCTTATATCGAGACCTCGCTTGGGATTGCAGATGGGGTGATTGGGGTCAAAGTCAGTTACTAAAAATAGAAAAACGGTTTCCGAGAACGAATTGAGATATTTTAGCGAAACTTAATACATACAACTTAATACATACATACCTTATACCGAGACCTCTCTTGGGATTGCATATAGGGTCAAGGTCAACGTCACTGTTACTAAAATAAAAAAACGGTTTCTGCTCAATAACTTGAGAATGCATTGAGATATTTTAATGAAACTTTATACACAGATACCTTATACAAAGACCTCGCTTGGGATTGCATAGTGGGTGGATGGGGTCAAGGTCACTGTTACTAAAAACTAGAAAAACGGTTTCCGATCAATAACTTGTTACTAAAAATATAAAAACGGTTTCCGATCAATAACTTGAGAATGCATCGAGATATTTTAATGAAACTTTATACATAGATACCTTATATCGAGACCTCGCTTGGGATTGCATATGGGGTGGGTGGGGTCAAGGTCACTTACTAAAATTTTTATTGATGTGCTGACTTTAATGCATTTCGTTAGGAAAATTTGGTTTTCGTGGAATTTCCATATTTCTTGTTTTAGAAAAAAAATGCCAGTAACTCAGACAAGCACAATAAAAGTCGAGCGCGCTGTCCTCCGACAGCTCTTGTTGTGTTGTCTCATCATTTTAAAAATCATACTTTTGATTGATTAATTCCCGATATTTTAAGAAAATGCTTCAAGAGAAATTGACATCCTGGCTGTCTTTAAAATCGCGTTCTAAACGTCAAGTAAACAATTCACAATCAGTGTTACGAAAACATACTACATTTTGTAGTTTTTACATAACTAGATGTTTTCAGCATTTTCGGTTGACTAATTTGCCCAACTCTTCGAGCCCACCATCCGGTACTGGTCGTCGCAGCATGATGCCCGTCTTATCTTCGAACACTCAAAATAAATTAATAAACCCTGTTACCCACAGTTCCATTTCAAGCTTAACCAACAATCACAACAAACGAGCCCTGAGCGTTAAATTATATCTATATATATTTTAATATAACATAATCCAGTCTTGTTTTTGTCTCCTCTCTCACCTAACGCCCTCCTCACCAACTCCTTTTTACTCTCTCATCACTACCACTACCTCTCTCACCATTAATACCCTCCTCTCGCACTAACCCACTCCTCTTTCACCCTAACACCCTCCTCTCTCTCCCAAACACTACTCTCTCACCCTAACACTCTCCTCTCCCACTGAAACTTTCCTCTGTCACCCTCCTCTCTAACCCTAACACTCTCCTCTCCCACTGAAACTTTCCTCTGTCACCCTCCTCTCTAACCCTAACACTCTTCTTGCACTAGCACCCTCCTCTCGGACTATCAACCCTAACTCACATCTAACACCCTCCTCTATCGCCCTTACACCCTCTTATCACCCAAAAATCATCATCTGTCACCCTTACACCCACCTCGCTCACCCTAACACCCTCTTATCTCACCCTAACACTTTTCTCTCTCACCACTAACACCCTCCTCTCACCCTAACACACACCTCTCTCACCTAACATTTCTCTCTCACCACTAACACCCTCCTCTATCACCCTTTTACCCACCTCTTTCACCCTAACACTCTTCTCTCTCACCACTAACGCCCTCCTCTCTCACCACTAACACCCTCCTCTCTCACCACTAACACCCTCCTCTCACTACTAACACCCGCCTCTCTCACTCAAACACCCTCCTCTCGCACCCCAACACCCACCTCTCTCATACTATCAAACACTCCTCTCACCACTAACACCCTCCTCTCTCACCCTTTTACTCACCTCTCTCACTCTAACACTCTTCTCTCTCACCACTAAAACCCTCCTGTTTCGCAGCACTAACACTATCCTCTGTCACCACTAACGCCCTCCTCTGTCACCACTAACACCCTTCTCTCTCACTCAAACACACTTCTCTCGCACCCCAACACCCTCTCTCACCACTAACACTGTCCTCTCTCATACTAACACCCTCATGTCTCACCACTGACACTCTCTTCTCTCAGCACTAATGCCCTCCTCTCTCACCACTAACACCCTCCTCTCTCACCCCAACATCATCTCTCACCACTAACACCTCCCTCATACTAACACCCTCTTCTCTAACCACAAACACCCTCCTCTCTCACCCCAACACCCTCCTCTCTCACCACTTACACCCTTCTGTCTTACCACTAACACCTCCTCTCTCATACTAACACCCTCCTCTCTCACCACTAACACCCTCCTCTCTCACCCCAACATTCTCTCTTACCACTAACACCTCCTCCCTCATACTAACACCCTCCTCTCTCACCCCAACACCCTCCTCTCTCACCACTTACGCCCTCCTCTCTCACCACTAATACCTCCTCTCACCCCAACACCCTCCTCTATCACCCAAACACCCTCCTCTCTCATACTCACCCTCCTGTCTCACCACTAACACTCTTTTCTCAGCACTAACACCCTCCTCTCACCGCTAACGCTATCCTCTCTCACCACTAACACCCTCCTCTTTCACCCCAACACCATCCCCTCTCACCACTAATGCCATTTTGTCTCACCACTTACACTCTTCTCTCACCAATTACACATCCTCTCATACTAACACCCTCTTTTCACAATAACACCCTCCTCTCTCACCTTAACACTGTCCAACCTCTCTCACACGAACACCCTCTTCTCTCACCCTAACACTCTCCTCTCCCACTATCACCCTCCTCTCTCACACTAACACCCTCTTCTCTCACCCTAACACTCACCTCTCATACTTACGCCCTCCTCTCTCACCCTAACACCCTCCTCTAACACTAACTGTAACACTAACACCCTCCTCTCTTATACTAACACCATCCTCTCTAACCCTAACACCCTCCTCTCTCACCACAAACATTGTCCTCTCACCCTAACGCCCTCCTGTCTCATACTAACACCATTCTCTCTAACCACGTCTTCCTTCATCTCTCACCAATAACATCCTCCTCTCAACACTTACGCCCTTCTCAACTCTTAACAGAACAACCACACGCTCACTCTTGCCCTGTTCAATGCTTCTCTCGCGCTCACTCACCATCTTACCCTTCTTCACACTCACCCGCAGATTCCTCACTCCTTTCTCACCTTTCATTTTAGCATACAAACAATAAAAGATATAATAAAAAAAAAAATTCGGACATATTTTCATGTTCAATACAGACAACATACTGCATTTAATCTCGCAAATATATCAGGTGACCTAACAGTTCCTTAAATACATATTAATGTAAACATACTGATAATTGACAGTGCATTAACAATTGCTCAGTGCATATCAAGAAAAAATGTTCATCAATAAAATTTAACAATTGATCAAAATAACAACAAGTTTAATTAACTAACAAGATAGTATATTAAGTTAATAATCTTGCATTATTCTTGACGAAATGAATCAGGGTGATTTACATCATTAACATCAGTATATGATTTCATTCGTAACCATAGTAACTAACAATTGAGACCCAGCATAGACATCTAGGACATCAAAACACCTATTGAACCTGCAACAGGATACGATACAATCAATCGGATATGTTCATATTGTCCCAAACCCTAGTTGTTCAGCAATAAACAAATATAGCTCGGACACAATAACCTGACACTTGTGAACTCTACTATTATAAATAACGGGCTCAAATTGTGTTCTATATTTATACTGGGTTTTGTTCGTGCATGTGTTGCACAATTTGTATGAAACCATAACTGTATTTTCATTGGGAAACTCTTACACCTATTTAACTCGATTCCAGTACAAAAACTAATATATTCATCTTAACAGTTGTTTAATATATTATGCATAAAGGTCAGTGTCAGGTTAACGTCACCGAGCTATAATATGGGGGACCTGAGTAACCGCGCGGGATAAGCAACTCGAATCGTTCGTTGACCTCAGCAACTACCGTAACTACAACAGCAGCCAAATCAATAAATATGTATACACTGTTTTGGGATGTCAACTGTCCATGGTTGAATCTTGAGAATCTAGCGCAGGGGTAACTGGTGCTGGTGTGGGAATGGTTGCCATAGCAACAGGCTTTGCACCAGTTGGCACAGTAACCAAGGCTTCCACTTCGGCCATCATCGCATCCTTCTTTTCACTGAGAAGTAACTGAAACAGAGTACTAGTATATTACTGCTTTGTTGAGCAACTTTATTTTGGCCATACGCCGACATTTATTTTATTGTCTTAAAGGATTTAAGTTCAATTCAATATAGAGAGGCTGACGATGTTCTTATATAGCTGATGAGATGACATAATAGTGTAACAATGCACATTCAAACATAAAATGACTGCCTCAAACTAATAAGTTAGAATGACTATGAAAAGAACAGATTTTTTTACACATGCGCTGTTATTAATAAAAAAAAATGTTCATAAACGATAATCATGCAGCACGCTAGCAAGTTTTAATACTAGTATATTCCAATCATTACTGCCAGCATAATAAAACCATTGCGTGGTGAAAGTGTGTTGCAGACTGTTCTAAGCAAACACCATACACAAGTACAACACACGTGTGTGTACGTAAATGTCATTATATGGAGGTCGAAAAAAACACACAAAATACTTCATTTAGTTGTTACTTTTTGCATAATGAAAATAAAATCATTGCAATTTGCGTAGTAAAATATCAGAAGACAGCTGATGATTGCTTAAGGTGAAACAAATTACTAAGAAGAGAAATACATAGGTAACTTTGTCATTCTATGTAGAACAAGCGTCTTCTTACTAGAATTTATATACTTCCACTTCATAAAATCCTTACCTTAGCTGATGCGACAACCTGCCGTGCAACTTTTCTGGGCATGAACTGAACAGCTTTCACCAGCTCATCTGGGCTAGCTGATGCCACGGAACTTAGTGTCTTGTAGCCTGCTGCAAACATCAAGCGAGCCCGACCCTAACCGATTAAAAAGAAACAATACTTTTGAAGCAAACAAATGACCAATATTTAAGAAGAAAATGTTAAATTTATCTCATTACTACCTACCAAAAATGGCTTCTTCTGTCTATACATTATTAGTCATACATGTACATACTCTCTAAGAAATTTCAACTTCAAATTCATTATCACTTTAGGAGTATTTTTTAACATCTTAAAACATACAGTATGGCTCATGTGAAACAAACATATTTTGCGATTTGCGGCTTCTGTACGTCAAAGTCAATGTGGAGTAGAGTTGTACCACAAGATACGCATCAACTAGATGTGTCACAGACACGGATGACCCCATGATGCATCTTTGGACCCCGACAAAGAGTGTGTCGCTAACACTTATTTTTGCCCTCACAACTTTATTGTAATATAAATTCTATACTGGAAAAAAATATTAAGGACTATAATTCTGCCAAAATCGTTTGCAGCCAAAATTCCTTCCTTTAAGTTCACCTACACATTAAGGTTGTTCATCTCAATAAGTTTGAGTGAAATCCGACCAGCTGTTAAAGAGTTGAGTCCACAAAATTTCGTACGTACGGACAGACGGGCAACTGCAATGCTTAATGTCTCCCACTTTGTGGGGGCATAAAAATTCTGACTCTTCGATGGTGGGTAAAAAATTATTTTTTACGGTAATGTAATATACAGAATGCTAAATGCTAACCTTCACAACACATGAAATATAATCAAGTTTACCAGTTTAATGCCTGGTATTTCCATAAGGGGTATTAGCTCAGCTGAAACACAGTATGCCAGTCGTTTGATAAAATTGCCCATGAGATCCTGGTATGCCCAAAACTCTTCCAGCTCCTGTAAAGACAATGAGTCGTGTCGTGGGAAAACCGGGCTTAATGCATGTGCGTAAAGTGTCGTCCCGGATTAGCCTGTGGAGTCCGCACAGGCTTATCTTGGACACTTTCTGCCAACTGTGGATTTATGTTTAGAAGAAACTTACTTGAAACAGAAAATACCAAAAAGGAGGAAAGTTTCGTCCTGTATAAGCCTGATAAAACTGTGCAAAACCCAGAAGCAGGTACTACAATACTAACCGAGTATATTATGAAATCCAAACTCTTTACAATGAAACAAGTTGTGTGCCAGAATCTCTTACATATATTAACTTCCTTAGAAGACAGCTTAGACATTTCTGATGGTTACTCAATTGACAGCTGACTAAATAGAAAAATTCTTACCATGCAGAAGTGGGCGACACACGAAGCGAAGCTAGCTGCGCTGGCCAGAAGGTTCTGAACGAAGCCTCGAGGCTGTTCAAACCTCTCCGCCACCTCCCAGACTGACTTCTCTCGCCAGAGGTCGTACAACATCAGCGTTAGGTAGAAACGGTTCACCACAAATTCATCAACTTTCTGGAATAAGATGATCATAATATACACATTTAAAGGAACAATGACTGAATACAGCAAGATAAGAAACGTGCCAGAGGGAAAGTTTTTCAGTTCTGGACACTTTTTCTTTTCACGTTATAATATTATACAGAATTATATTTAAATCTTCCATTTAATTTCACTTTAAAAAAAATTCATTAAAACTGATGCAGCATATTACCAGTATTTTAATTTCACTATAAATAGTAGTGTATATTCATCAAAACATGCGTACATTTCCAATTCCAAAACTTTGTTGTCAGTTTCATTTAAGCTAGAATTTGACCAGCTTTACTCATAGTCCATATCAATACCATGATATCAATGCCAGGTAGGACTCTTTCACCCCAATTACACTGGTAACTTATATGTTCAGTAGCACACACATATACCGCTAACAAACACTACAACTTACCACTCTAGACTTCATGCTTGATGACCATTTGACAAGATAGGACTCTGGCACTCAAATTAGACTGGCAACTTATATTTTCAGTAGCACACATATTGCCCCCTTAGTGCAAAAAGGTGCCAACTGACATTTTTACCAAAATTGACTTTTTTTTTTACATATTTTGATAGAATTGTAAAAGATCTTTATTCTGCCAAAAAATCAATATTAAAAAAAATCTACATTGAATATTGATTTTTTGTACCAATATTTAACAAAACAAAAAGGTACCAAGTGATAAACCAGAATAATCTTAGTGGAAAAAGGTACCACGTGACATACGGCTCCTTTTTGCATTAACTGTTTTTGGTTTTTCTTTGTACTGATAATACAGAACTCTGAAGCAAATGGCACCTGTTGCTCTCATTAAAGTAAAACTTTTTATTTGAATGAATCATAATATAAGAACATGTTTATATGGTATCTTTGAACTAATCATCGGCAGTGAATACAAATCCCAGCTGCTTACAGGACTGATACCCAGGTGTCCAGTTTCTCAGTGCATAGCATTCGAATATTGTTTGTTATCTTGTTTATAATGGGCAAATTAACAGGTGTATTTTTGTATTAAGAAAGATAGATGTTGAACTCTTTCTAAGGATTTGGATTGTAGCATTCACTAGCAGGATAAACACACGGTGATGGTCAGTTAATATCTTATGAATATTTCAAATCATGGAGAAAAAATAGGCTGTAAGTATTGTTTTTTCTAATTTACAATAATTATTTGGCATCATTAAAATGATTGCTGTTTTCAAGAGAATTGACATGCAACATTTATTCAAATGTGACACTGATTGTGAATTTCAGTAAATATTAATGCAAACAAAATATTCAGTTACATTTATGGTTCTTTGTTTAATTAAATTTGCCTTAAATAAAGGTATAATTTCAATTTTAATACATAATTAGATGATTACTGATTTTAACCAATATCAACTATGTACATGAATATAAAATTATGATGTTATAGTGTAGCAAATAAGTTATATTTTCCCCTTTATTTATTTAATTGCAGGAAATAGAATGGTCTGTTGAAAAGATTTAACTGGCTGACGCAATCAATTAAGAAATACTTAAAACGCTACAAAGCATGATGTGGCTGATGTAATGCATAAAGAGATTAATGAAGAAAATGGCAGCATCTCAAAAACATTATCAACACACCTACGCAAGAACTCAACATAAGGTACCATGGGACGTGTAACACCAAAAAAGGACATCACAGCAGATGGGACAGACAAAGCTATTACTGTGGATATTTCTGCGCAAAACAATGGGAATGTTTCTAATTCCGCACTCACAGCAGCGAGCGCAACTAGAAAAAGGTACACGAGTTGCAACTTTGGACTTACAAGCAGTGCTTATGACTCCGTGTTCATTGGTTTGCTTTTCTATTCAAGAAAATTGGGCTGCGACGTTTTTACAACTTACTCATTATGAGACAAGCACGTATTCTTTCATGTATGAGATAACACTCAGGGCAAACGAAGGTGCTCTGAAATCTCAACATGCCTTTGGACAGAAAAACAGCTGTATTTTGTAATACCAATGAAATTCATTTACAGTATCGACTTAAAGAATTTTATGAAAAATAATTGTTCAAACCTGAAACATTTCACAAATGGGCACAGATTTAACTGGCTGAATGTAAAGAGGATCCAAGTACAAAAAGAATGTCCAATTTCAAACCCATAGAAGATGAAAGCATAAATAATGTAGCAAATGGCCACGGAATGACTCTGACTTGAGCATGTGTTACCAATCCAAATTGCCTATCTCGCCTAAAAATATTCCTGAAGAGAACAAGAACTACTATGAATAATTGCCTGCCCACACAAAACAAAATGATAATGTGCCGGTGGAATCAGAAGACAAGGTTACTGATCTTCAGTGATCAGACACACCCTTTCTAAAACAAATATGAGCTGACAGGAAAACTATGAAATAGTTAAATAAGTAAAACTGAAATAAAACATCATCAGAATGTCAAGTATACTTAAAGAAGTGATTTTCTTGTGCATGGTCCTTGCAGGTCATGTTAGTTGTCTAGGGATGACCTTGTGTTGAATAAAAAATATGTGTTTTTTTCTGGTACAGTACCATGTATACAAAACAATGAGGCAAAATTTGCCATGTTGTAAAACGACACAATGTATACTGTCTAGTTTTGAAGATTTATTCAGAGTAAAAAAGTATCAAATGACAAACGGCACCTTCTTGCTGTCGGAAAGAAATGTTTTTATTGTGCAGAAGTACCAAATGACCAATGGTACCTTTTGCATTGATCAAAGTACCAAAATTGTGAGGGTAAAAACGTGCTATATGTCATATGGTACCTTTTCCCACTGAAATAGTTATAATTTGTTGAAAAAAGGTGAGAGTGAAAAGGTGCCATGTGTCAAATGGTACCCTTTTCCACTGATCGTTTTATAATTTCTTGAGCGCTAAAAAGTACCATAAAACAAAATTAAATAAAGAATACCTAATTAATAAAGTTATTCAGTACATACTTCTTTCGGAAGCTTACTTGCATTCTTTCATATATAAATATATAAAGTTTTACAATAGCTTTTATTTCAGCATAATGAAACAATAAATTTTGATTTTTCTCGAAAACACAAAGTCATATGGCACCTTCTTGCACTAAGGGGGCGATATATACCTGTAACAAACACTACAACTTACCACTCTAGACTTCATGCTTGATGACCGTTTGACCAGGTAGGACTGTGGAAAGTTATATCTTCAGTAGCACACATATATACCGGTAACAAACACTACAACTTACCACTCTAGACTTCATGCTTGAGGACCGCTTGACCAGGTACGACTCGGCACTCCTATTAGACTGGCAACTTATATTTTCAGTAGCACACATATATACCTGTAACAAACACTACAAATTACCACTCTTGACTTCATGCTTGATGACCGTTTGACCAGGTAGGACTCTGGCAAATTATATTTTCAGTAGGACACATATATACTGGTAAAAACACTACAACTTACCACTCTAAGCTTTATGCTTGATGACCGTTTGACCAGGTAGGACTCTGGCAAGTTATATTTTCAGTAGCACACATATATACCGGTAGAAACACTACAACTTACCACTCTAGACTTCATGCTTGATGACCGTTTAACCAGGTAGGACTCTGGCACTCCAATTAGACTGGCAACCTTCATCTCTGTTGCACTCAACGCACTGAACTGCAAGAATTTTATAATAAATTAATGATCTGCTTTACAGCTATCAATAACCGTAGTGGTATAGAAATATATTGAAAAAATTGTTTTAGAGGTGCTTGTGTTAAACATAAAAAAGTGTACACATAGTAATGCATACAAAGTAAATTTAGGTAATACATGCATTTTCAAGTTCTACTTTATATATGTTCGAGTGCTATGAGCGGATAACATCCCAGAACTTTATAATATATCATCGGATAGCAAATGGGCTCACATTCTTTACTATATCGTCCCTTGAAAGTCATCAGCATTATGTTCAAAGAGGGCTATCAGATAGCCCCCACTGGCTTTCAAGAGACGATATAAGCTGTAGGTGCATTACATCCACTGAACCAGTCAAAACTTGTACGGCAGTGTATGACATCACCACATTACTCTCTGGTGATGCTTAACCATGATGTCAGAGTCTCAAGTTGCCATGGTCTGATATCACCAGTGGATTATAGGGATTGAAAAAAACAACACTCTTAGATGCAACTTTGAAAATGAGATAAATATGCGGAAAAGACTTATTTAATGTCGTTTATTGTAAATAATTTTAATCAGATAACTACAACAAATAGGATCTGACACGCGTTGTCATTTCATACCATAATTTATTAAACGAGTTCAGGAATTTTGTTAGTAAGCGAGCCTTTGGTGAGCTTACTAACGAATTTCCTTTACGAGTTTAATAAAATATGGTATGAAATGACAACGAGTGTCAGATCTTTTTTATCACATGCTTTTAAACGAAATAAAACTCTTCTAATTTTAACACAATAAGTTGGTAAATTCTCAAAGTTGTGTGCTGACGTGACGTCATTTCATGTTGATGACGTCATTTCACCAAAATAACGTCATGCGATTGGTCAGTCAAAGAATATGTAGCCAATGAAAACGCTCAAAATGTTATCTTACACATGTGTAAGATAGAAATATTCGTAATGGTTGTATTACACGGGAAACGAGGCATAGCATGTGATAAAACCCAATCTTCAGTAGAGTAGGATTCAGCAGGCTTGCTGCACTACTTGTTGGACACCAAAGCTCTCCTTTGGACTAGCGTTTTTTGAAATTTAACAATTTTCCAAACAATGACAAATCATTGAAAATGTATTGGAAATATTTAAATTTTCTCCATTTAGTTCATGAGAAGCTTAATAGTGATACAATTCTTGAATTATTGTGGTGTTATTCTTATATCAAAGTACTGTGTCCCTTTTACAATCCGGAATAACATCACTCAATACCCACACAAATATATATTTTCAACCCCACACCTAGAAATATATAAAATGACAAACATTTTGCGCATACGAAGTGAATATAGCTGTTGTAACATTTTTATCTTGACACTTAAAAAATATGGTGAATACAGAACTCTCACCTGGCTCAGGTAGATGAACCAGTTTGGAGACACGTCCTTGGCAACATCATATGGTGTGACGAGGTACAAGAGATGGAGATGTGTAGACAGGACTATGGACTCCTCAGCCTTTGTCAGGTCGTTGTATAACATACTGGCAAAGTCTGGATCTATGGGACCTGGAACATTATTCAACAGTCAAAGGTCAATGAATTTAATATAGAAAAATGAAATAAGAAAACATACTAACAATCTTTTAAGAGTTTTGATGAAATATAACTTATTTCATGCCTATGTTCTGCAAAGTGGAGAAATCCTATGCAAGCTTCACATTTTCTGAGACAGATACTGGTGTAAAATTATGTTTAATAGTGTAGACAAAACAAAAATTCTGCATTTTTATGCAACAATAATGGTGGTACCCTTATCAATACTGAATACACCTTGTATGTGACAAGCTTGCTAAAGCTAACCTTTAAACGTTGCTCTTCCAAACGGCGTCACTTGAAGACTGTATTGTTCCGAGCAGTCGGCGTGAGGGTCCTCGGTCAGCGTCCGGGTCTGAAGTACGAGCCCTCCATCAACGAGCTTCTGTAGCGCATCCCGGCACAGTGCCATCATGTCCAGACCCAGGACTGACTGCTGAATGGCCACCAGGGACCGGTTTACAAATCTGAACACCTCCTCTGTAGTGGTGGCAACCTGTAGTATGTTAAAAGCAAGCATTGACCAGTTGCAAAATCATAGATCGCTCCACCTTTCTGCAGCCAAGCCCCTGCATTTCCTGATTCACCGTCTCGCGTATTACTTGGTCTAAGGTTGTTTGTCCAAGACTTTGAAGTCAATTGATTGGATTATGCAACCATGTGCTATTATTTACAACTAAAATATAAACCCATAATTGGTCAACTCAATCCTTAACTGACAAATTGCAACTGGTGAATTGTTACAGAGTTGGTGGCTATTTTTTTAGTGACAAACGTTTTCTTAGTGTAAATCAACCTGAACACAGGGCTCATGCTCACATTTCAAAAATGGTAAAACAAAGGTTCAAATGAAGTCACTTCTGAAATATTATTAAAGCAGTTGATCAAGAACATGGGTCTGCATAAAATACTGTTTGCTGCTTTGCTGCTTTAAACATACGGAATGTTGCCATAAATTCACTGACTAGCAAACATAACAGAAGCCAATTAAACCGGCTTTGTGCAGCCAAAACAAAATCTTCTGGACCTGTATTCCAGAAACATCTTAAATTTATCTTAAAATATTCTCACTTAAGTTCCAATTTTTGCAAGGCAATATTTTTAAAACTACATGTAAATTAATGATTCCTACTACGGTTAAGTAAATAGTTGATAATAATAAGTTGATAATTAGTGAACATTTAGCAGAATTTCATGTATACATGGAATAAAATGCTTAAGAAAAATGATGATGTTAAGGTTAATGATAAGATTTCACTTAAGATGTTTCTGGAAAACGACCCCTCGTCACAATTGTAAGGACAATCTTAGCAGCACAAGGACTTAATTTGCATATATGAGTGTACCTTGAGTCCGATGACAGACAGCAGCAGAACTCGTAGCCCCCTTGCCTCCTCATAAACAAGACTGCTGTGGCAGTTCTCAAGTGGGGCCGACAACAGTTCCATCACCTACACATACATGTAATGCCGTTACTGCCTTGTACAAATAATATGGTATATCACGAATTATTTTTAACAACTTTTTGGAAGAAGGAACTGGCAATATTCAAAGAAGTTGAGAGCCTTGAATAAGTACATGTAATATGCTACCTTCAACAATTCATTCAAGAATTGAGGCGCGTCATGGGAAAACCGGACTTAATGCATGTGCGTAAAGTGTCGTCCCCGATTAGCCTGTGCAGTCCGCACAGGCTAATCAAGGATGGTACTTTCCACCTACAGTGGATTTATGTTTAGAAGAGACTTCCTTGAAACAGAAAATACCATAAAAGCGCAAAGTGCCGGCCCGGATTAGCCTGTGCAGACTGCACAGGCTAATCCGGTACGACACTTTACGCACATGCATCAAGTCCGGTATTCCAACGACGGGCCTCAAATCATTTTGAACAACTTATTAGACAAAAAGCATTGGCTACTTTCAAACAAACTGAGAGCTTTTCAAAAGTAGTTTAGTACATTCAACAACTCTTGAAGTGATTAATTTTTTACAACTTATTGGAAACTAACAATATTCCAACAGACTGGAATAATAAGGTAAATACATTTATTTGCAAATGAATTCTACACCCTTTACACCAGAATAAAGAGAGATTCAGCCCGTTTATCAAAACAATTTGTGGCGCGTCGTGAGAAAACCGGTCTTAATGCATGTGCGTCAAGTGTCGTCCCAGATTAGCCTGTGCAATCCGCACAGGCATATATGGTATTTTCTGTTTCCCATAAATCCACTTTAGGCGGAAAGTGCCGTCCTGGATCAGCCTGTGCGGACTGCACAGGCTGATCCAGGACGACACTTTACGCACATGCATTAAGACCAGTTTTCTCATGACGCGCCACATTTATATCAGGGCTTTCCTTTGACCCGAGCTCCCAGGTTTTGACGCGTGGAAATTTCAAAATACGCTTGTTTGACTCGCGAGGTAATTACTTCATGCGTCACTTTTGACCACGGGCAATTTCCGGACTTGCGTCATACAGTATAACTCGGCTGGCTGATTATCACAATCAGTCAAACAGCGATGTCAAAGTTGACAAAGTTGCTCGGCGATTATTGGTTGGAGGCGGAGTCGATCTTTAAAAAAGACGCTGTCCATCAGTGGTCAAGTTATGGTGTAGCTCAGCCCATTAGGCGGAGTTTTGTAGCACTGAAAAATCTATATTGACCAATTAAAACGCAGTTATATACGCTTACAATGAGGTGAACAATCGACACATCGGCGTAATATACATGTATCCAAACTTAAGTCAATGTACATGAGTCAGTTTGAGTATGTTTATTCCCGACCATTTAACTTTTAAAACACAATTTACTCACCGCTTCCGTTGTTGATAATATCCACATTCCTAAACATAAAGGCATTGTTGTAAATTACTTTCCTGTATATTTCGGGTAAAATTATTAATATATTTCCAAAATTTGGAATCCGATTTCAACAAAAATTCTGACTCTTACGTAACATTTCTTATATCCGAAATATCCACCATCCACTTGTAGTGTTCGAGTGTCATTAACATTTTTTAATAGTCTGTGAATTTCATGTAAATCCTTTGTTTTCTAGAAAAGCGCGCAAGTTATGCTGACACAAACGACGTCACGTTCCACGCATGGAAAGCGTGCGTGTATCGACCATGTGCTTTACCAAATATATACATGTCATCTAGGAATAAAAATTCGCAGCGCAAGAACTTTGAAATCTTTTATTTTTTTATAAAACTTTCGTAGTGCAAAAACTTTACGATCTTTAGAATTTGAATAACTATTTTATTGCAGTGTATTAATTATACTTTTTAAAAGTGAAACAATATTTGCGGACCGTAACTACGCATATTTTTTTGGGAAGTAAAGCCTACGTTTTATTGTTGTACATGATATGCGATTTCTATACAAAAAATTCATTGGTATTTTACGTATGTAAAGAATATGCTAAAATCGTCTTAATAATAATCATAGTAATCATAATAAATAATAATAATAATAGATCTAGTAATAATAATAATAGATCTAATAATAATAATACTGGATCTAATAATAATAATATAATAATCATAAGAAGAAAATAAAAATAAATAAATTAAAAAGAAAATAATATGTTAATAAAAAATAATAATTAATACATTTAAATAATATTAAATTATAAAATAAAAATAATAAATTAATACAAATAATAATAAAAAGAAGGAAAACGAATGGAAACTACCTACAAATCATCGACTCTTGAAGGTTTATATCTGACTCTTGGCGAATTTGATTTTGACTCTTGAAAATTTGACCCCAAGAGTCAATGACTCTTGAAATTCAAAGTCTAAGGAAAGCCCTGTATATTATTTTACTTGCAAGCATGTGCCAAGTCCAATTTTTAAATACTACCAAAGACTACTAGTTTAAGAGAGGGAAGTTGACATTCTCCCTAAGGATCTCCAAAGATACCTTGGACCTGTCTTCCGGCTTACAAATGAGAATGCTCTCTCCCGATGTGTCGATGCCGGCTCTACCTGCCCGGCCCACCATCTGCTTGTACTGGCTCCGAGTCATAAAGTTCCTACCGATGTATGGGCTGCCCAGTATCACCCTGAAGAGAAATCGGCATAAAAACATATAACCTAAGTAACACTGTCAGTAAAAATGTTTGACCTTTGCCTATATTTATCATGGGTGCTGATATGGAGTTTTAATTTCAACTCACAATAATGCAACAATGTTAAATTTAATATTTTATTTATAACACTTGTTTCCATGATACGGATTTTGGCTAATGCCTTAAAAATTTACAACAAATCCTGGAAAAGTTCTTAATTTCCATCTTGGCCTTCTTGTTCATTGTGATCTTTGATAAATGTATCCGACACTCATGACCTGCATTAGTATAATTTAACACTTGAATTATTCCTTACCAGTTTAATCGGTTTAGTTTGTGCATGTGTCTTTCCAGCGTATTACATCCAAAACATACAACGGAAGTGCAGAAACTATTTGTTAACATTACCAGCTAGTAATCGATTTATAATATAGGTACATTTGTGCATAAAGATAAGAGTCAACTGAATTTTTCAGAGCTATACGTGAAAGAGGACTAAAATCAGACACAGTATTAACCTCTTCGCGGGAAGGTTGACCCCAGCAGCGAGTGTGGATGTGCACGTAAGAAGACACAGCGTGCCAGCGCTGTACGCCTCCTCTATCAACTTCCTCTCATCCGTGGTAAGCCCGCTGTGGTGGTACGCTATGCCAAACTGCAGTGTACTCCGCAGAACGGGGCACATTTTACCGTCCGAGTCGCTGTAGAGTTCCTTCAATAGAGCCTTGCGTTCCTCCTGCTTTATCAGTGCCAGATGGCTACAATTGAAGATACATGAAGTAGTAAGGGAAAGATCTACAGCCAAATAGCATTGTGCTGCACCCTGCTCCTATTTGGTTCCCCCCTGCTGCCCCTCTGGCTTGTCAACACAGAAATGTTGAATATCTTTTGTAACTCAATATATTTATGATAAATAAATAGAATATGCTTTAAAACCTTAATTAGAAGCATTGGACTCATGAAAACCCTGGGTTTAGCAAATTATTAGAAAATGTTAACAAGCTGCTTTGGCTCCCCCCCCCCCCCTGCTCCTTTTAAGTAGCACCCTGTACCTTTTTTATCCTAGATCTTCCCCTAATAGTAGCATTAACACCGCATAGAAACGGCCAAACAAGTTTTCAAAATTATAACTCTACAGCTTACCATTGAGCACATAAAATGGAACAAAAACTTGCTTAATGTAAAAACATCATTTTATGATCTACCACTGTCTTGTAGATTCTAAGCCAATTAGAACACTAACACCAAGTCTAAAATATGTACCTTCTGTAAGTGGCTATAAGTTTGGACAGCATCTTTGCCATGCTCTCACAGATTTTCTTCGTCGGACAGAAAAAGAGGCAAGAGTTGTCTGGTATGACCTCTAAGATGAGTCCCAGCAACTGGTCAGGGTCCAGTTTCAACATCTCTGGTCGGTACTGTACACCGGCAAAGGAGAACATGCTTTAGGACAAACAAAATTAACTTTGGGGTTCCTGTTACATGCCAAAAGCTTACGTAGGTAGGTTGGAAAAAACATTTTATTTTACAACATTGTATGTTCTGAGTACACACATTTGACTATATGATCACTGCTTTTATGACTTATGTTATAATACTTCATTAATTTGAAAGTTAGTAGCCCAACTTAGTTCAGAACCAATAACTCAGACAAATTTAGGCATGAATTGAAAACAGAAACAAAAATTTTACCATTTAAGTACAGTGTTCAATGGGCTTAAAGCCCTATTTAACGGATTCGTACTCAGCCATGCTTTCTAACATGCTTTTTTCCTGTATAGTTAAGAAAATGTTTTAGTGTCACAAGAAAAAATTAGCTTTAGTCTGGTTATCGGAACCAAAACAATGTCTTCACCAAGCACTAAATGGAATGAAAAAATAAGAAATCTAAAAAAATTAACACTTCATTTTAACATGGTATTCACAATTTTTTCTTCAGACAAAGAACAAAATTATTGTTGTTAAACTACCCATAAACAATGCAAAAAGAAGTTCCGATTATGAGTGGAGCAAAGTAAAAAGTAGTTCCAATTACAATTGCAAAAATATATGTCAAATAATGTTAGAATCAAAATAATTTTTGTATTATTGTTGTTTATCGGCTAATAAACAACTCTTTGTTGTTCTGATGCGTGGCTATTAAACAACTCGGGCTAACGCCCTCGTGGTTTAATGCCTACGCATCAGAACTCCAAATCATTGTTTATTGGCCGATAAACAACAATAAATTGAAAATTATTTCTTAAATAACTAATCGTTCATAGTATTCAAGTGATCTTTTGGCTACGCTTTGAGCCAATACTGAGAACACAAATTCAAAACACTTACTGGTATTTCAAAGGCAAGGAATGTCGATGTTATCAATTTTAATATTGATCATCGAAAGGCAGAAATGCCTATGTACTTTTTTCAAACAAAAGTATTTCTATAAAGTTTTGAGCATAGACTAAGCATTTAGACAGAATTATACTGAATGTTATATAACACTTAAATGTGCTGTTCTATTTGTTCTGCAATAATTATCCCTAAACTGGGCACACAAATCAATCCAGACTAAGAATTAAAAAAAATATATTAATGCAAAAACAAAACACAGACTTTAAAACCCACACACCTGAAAATCGACTACTCGTTGATGGACAAACTGGTCTTCTGGACACTTGGCGGTCGGAAGCACCTGGTAGATATTGTCGGATACTTTCACATACTCAGTAAGTTCAACCTGGAAACAAAGGATCCCACTACGTAACAGAATATCAGAACAATAGAACATGTACATGTGCACTGTTATTTCTGAAAATTGCTTTTTACAAATTCTGCTGTCATTCCAGTAAATTTCTAAAATATTACTTTCTTAATAAACAAGAGGGCCAAGATGGCCCTAGGTCGCTCACCTGAGTGTAAAGCATCATAATGGCTTTTAACAAAAAGATTGTTTAAGATTTCAATATTGCCATATAAGGAAAACTGTCCCGCCCCTTGGCGGCCAATTTTTTTAACGAATCAAAATGATTTACAGGAATTTGGTAGATGGTCATCCAAGGAACATGTATGTGAAATTATTTTAAAATCCAGCCAGTGGTTTCAGACAAGAAGATTTTTAAAGTTTTGAATATAGCCATTTAAGGAAAACTGCCCCGCCCCCTGGCGGCCAATTTTTTTAATGAATCAAAATGATTTCCAGGAATTTGGAAGACGGTCACCTAAGGAACATGTGTGTGAATTTATTTTGAAATCCAGCCAGTGGTTTCAGACAAGAAAGTTTTAAAGTTTTCAATATAGCCATTTAAGATAACTGCCCCGCCACCTGGCGGCCATGTTTGTTAACGAATCAAAATGATTTCAAGGAATTTGGTAGAGGGTCACCAAAGGTACAATTCTGACAAATTATTTTGAAATCCAGCCAGTGGTTTCAGACTATAAGATTTCTAAAGTTGTCAATATAGTTATATAAGGAAAACTGCCCCGCCTTCCTGGTGCCCATGTTTTTTAACAAATCAAAATAATTTCAAGGAATTCGGTAGAGGGTCACCCATGGAACATTTCTGTGAAATTATTTCAAAATCCAGCCAGTGGTTTCAGACAAGGAGATTTTAAAAGTTTTCAATATAGCCATATAAGGAAAACTGCCCCGCGCCCTTGCCGCCATGTTTTTTAACGAATCAAAATGATTTGAAGGAATTTGGTAGAGGGTCACCAGTTCTGTGAAAACTATTTTCAAATCCAGCAAGTGGTTTCTGACCATTAGATTTTTTAAGTTTTCCAGTTTTTCAATATACTTCATTAAATTGAAGGAATTTAGTAAAGGACCATCCCAGGAACATTCCTGCCAAGTTTAATTAAAATCTGCCTAGTGGTTTCAGAGAAGCTGTTTGAAGTAAAATGTTGACGACCGACGACAGACTGACCACAATAGCTCACCCTGGAGCACTTTGTGCTCAGGTGAGCTAAAAAAAGACTATTTCTCTATTACTGCTACAGTAACTAACAATATTTGAGTGCAAACAAATTGCAACTGCAATATCTTGCAGACAAAAAAGAATAAAGTGGGAGCCAAGGATGGCCGAAGACCTAATGTTTTGAGGAGTTCCAGGAAAGTTTTGAGGCAGTTTCCTATGTAAAACCTGTATATAGTTATTTCAGAAACATTTTGGGAACAGTAAAAACGGTTGTTTCGAGGTGTCAGTGATGATCTTGGAACTTTTGCTCGAGGCCAATAGGTGGATGGCAACAGTTACAAATATCATCCATAATACCAAGAAACAACAGTTTTAGTCCACATTTGTAACTGTTAAAATGATGATTCTAACATGATACTCGATAATTTTTCTATAGACAAAGAACAAAATTATTGTTGTTAAACTACCCATAAACAGCGTGCAAAAAGAAGTCCAGCATTCTGAGCAGAGCATAGTTAAAAGTAGTTCCAATTGCAATTACAAAAATATATGTCATATCAAGTTAGAATCAAAATAATTTTTGTATTATCATTGTTTATTGGCCAATCAACAACTTTTTGTCGTTCTGATGCGTAGCTATTCAACAACTTGGGCTAAAGCCCTCGTGGCTTAATTCCTACACATCAGAACTCCTACCAGTAATCGTTGTTTATTGAACAACAAATAAACAGAAAATTATTTCTTAATTAATAGAACTTAAAAACAGAGCTGACTTACAGGTCGAAAATCGTTAGAGTAAACATCTGCATCAAGGAATTGTGTGATGTCACTGATGTTATTCAAGGTCGCACTCATACCAATGATCTGTGTTGATGCTGACATAACAAGAACATATTTAAAACAAACACACAATGATGACTAACAATGCATTTATTTAAAACAATGTCTTTAAAATATCCTGTGCTAAATATAACTGGTAAAGAAAAACAAGAGGGCCATGATGGCCCAAAGCGCTTACCTGAGAACTGGTACAATTGAAGACCATACTGTTGTGACAGGTTTGAAAATTAAGGTATCTGAACAATACGCAGAGGGGGATAGGATCAATTTTGATTTAAAACATCAGTTAGTGCAATGGGCCAACTAAAGTATGAGTTGGGTAGTGGATGTACGTATTTTTGCTAATGGTTCTCAAATCATTTTTCTATATATTCTTACCTGACCCTTTTTCATTAAGTCATTGACAATTCTGGAAAATGCAGAAACAGGTAGATTTTTATGTCTTTTTCGCAAACAGTTTATGAGAACTAGTTGCAATAAAAAAAGATAATTGCGATGGCTGTGCTATAAGGTAAAGTTTTGTTTTTCTTTGATAATTTTCTGTCCAATGATGATAAATGATATTAATGCAGGTTCTGAAGACATCAGCCTAGGGACACATTTTAGGGAGAAGTCACTTCTCTCTCAGTTCAGTTTAGGGAGAAGTGAGGCCACTTCAATGAGAAGTGTTTTCCAAAAAGTGCTTAACCATAATTTTGCTTGTTATAACCATCATCAGACCATGTCAATCATTATCACAGTACCAAGTCCATCATCATCATCATCTTGAGGTCATCATCATCATCAAATTCTCCATAAATTAATAACAAGATATTTTCATGTTGTATTATATGATTCTAGTTTCCAAGTGTTTTTTTTCCATTCTAGCATAAACACATCAATTAAAGTTTAAATTTAAATATTTTTTAAATATTTTTTTATCTAAACATTCAGAATGCATCATAAAACATTGTTTTTTGGATTTCGAACAAAATTAAGTATACATTAATTATATTTGTTTCGTTATTATTTCATTTTTTTTATCAATAAAACACTTCATTAAAATTACCTTGCAATTATTTATCCAATTTGAACAAACAATAAAATCCGTTAAAAACACCAGTCATTAATAATAACACATGTTAAATCTAAGAAGAGTGACAGCGTGATATCATCAATTAGATTGGGCTTTCAAATCTGCAAGCCGTTAGCAACAGCTAATAGCAACAGTGTCGGTTTGACTTCAAAGTCTTTGAAGTGACTGCCGAGCTGGGGCCTTTGTCTAGCAGTTTTTAGCACTTAGCGATTAGCACGTGGTCAGTGAAAAAAGCATCAATCAATACCACTGTACCTGAATAATGCAAGCACCGTCGATAGAGCATTAATGAATTAGTGTTCTAGGGAAAATGTCAAGGGTGTGAAAAAAAATCAGACAGTTGTTTCATTGCCTTGAATAAAATTGATATTTAAATGGGGTGATGCAGTGTCCGACAAATCATAGCCCGGAGCCCGAGGACTACCAAACATTTCTGTCGGGCTAACAGAAATTCAAAGCATCAGCCCGTCGGGCTACTGCGTTTATTAAGGATCAGTAGCCCGACCTGCTTGCATAAGAGCCTTGCTTTGATAGCATCTCCCAACAGGCACATGGCTGAGGGCGTTTAGAGCTACTGTATGTATTGGTTTTAATCCGATCAATTATGTGATCGACAAATTAGTAACACCATGCACCAATTTGTCAGACACAAACTGTTCTGTTCTATTTGTAGCTTGTAATCATGTTAACCAATTGGAAGTTTTCATTCAAGGTCATGACCCTGCTATGCTTCATTTTTTTAACAACGACTGGGTAATTTATTCATCACCTGTGGCGTTACGTCATTTAATTATGGGGAATCCCTTTGTTTTTACTATAGTGCTGAAATTTGCGATAATGCTTTTGATGTCGTAAAAACCACAAATGAACCTGAACAACAACAAAAGTGAGAAAATGATAGCAATTAAACTGATGGTTACGCATGCACAAATAAATTCCTTCTTTGTTACATTTAAAATATTCAAAGTTTGATCTCAATTTTCACCATGACCAAGATTCTTACCAATACATCACCTTACATTGTTGGAAAGATAAGGCCATAACCTTTTGAAAAAACAGCATGTCAAAAATTTCTATACGTTGTAACTGAAAATATTTACCTTAGAATAAACACCGGTTTTGACAGGCATGGGGGCTGCCATTTTGTGCATGAATACATGGGGCAAAAGTTATGAAGCTGGGAACCACTAAGACAAAGTAGTGCCTAAAACTGTCTGTGTTTCTTATTTCTTACATAATTATATACCTTTAAATTGATACCAAAACATATCATTTAAACTGTATTTAAAAAATCATATGCATTATACACTGAACCCTATATGTTTCTTATCTAACTGACAACATGTAACCCTGAGGATGTGACTTCCGTTTTGGTGTAATTTGACCTGATGTGAAGCTGTTTTACGCCAATATAGTTACTAAACACTTGGAAATAATGCTGAAAGTTTTGTATTATGTGGGAAAACATTTTTAATAAATGCCATTGTCATATATTAATATTCACAGGTGTAGAATATTCACTACAAAAAAATGACAAATAATTTGCAAGATCATTTAAGTGCAGTGTTGTTTATGGATTAAAATATTAATTTTATTTTCTTTAAAAATACTGTGTGGAATTGTTGATGGAATAATTACTTAATTTATTTAATTTGCTTGAAATTAATCAGTTACTTGTATCAGTGTTTACATATTTGAGAATAAGTTTGAAGAGTTTTTTAATTGTTTTAAATTATGACATCTTTTATATGTGTAACTGTCTTGATTAAGTTTAAATAGTGTTTACTTTTCAGCACATCAGCAAACAAGAAAATGGTGACATGCTGATTTTTTTGCCCTTACACACCTAAATGCCCCAAATTTTGTACTAAAAGATGCACCTTTTTATTTGAATTAAACTGTTACTTCACAATATTGATTTGACCAATTAATGGGCACTGGGTGACCAGAAGGCTGAGGGTGCCAGATGACAAGACTTAGTGTACAACTTAACCGGATCCCCAATATTATCATTTATTGTTATTATTATTTAATTTTCTTAATATTATTTGTGTTATTAATGTGATATTGTTATGATGAAGTTTCTTTCCATTTTAAATACATAGGGTATGCATTTTTTTCATAATAAATAATGAAACTATTAGCTTGCCTTTCTGTATCGTGGAATTCATGCAAAATGTATTGGACTACCAATAAAAATATCTGGTAGCCCAAATGGGCTATCAGCGAATTTCCAAATTTGTCGGACACTGGGTGATGAAATACATGATGAATTAAAATGGAAACTGTGTTACCAGGGAAATTATTGGATATTAACATAAATATTTACATCTAGTATGCATTGATATGTGTTTTGCGTATCATGTAATTATGTGTGTTTTTGAAAATTACTTTGATTACGTTCTCTTTTTTATGGAAGTTGACTTCAAAGCTTTTATGACTGGTGTTGGATTGATAATTATTACTATGCGAAGTTTAAATCAGATGGCAAAGTGGACTTCTCCTTGATGAAATTTATGGGCGATTATCGCCCACGTCGCCTTCACGGTTATGCCCTGCACCTGTAGTCTTACGTTTATAGACAAACTGAACACGATTGGTGAAGATTGGATGAAAAATGAAGTCTCTATCCTGAATAATGTCCATGTTTGCATTTTTTTTTTCACAAACAAAGAGCAATAACTCTGGTGTTTCTGGTCCGATTTTGCTTATATTTGACTTCACCTTTAATCTTATGGTCATAGACAAACTGCGCAAGACTGGTGAAGATTGGATGAAAAATGAAGTCTCTATCCTGAATAATGTCCATTTTTGTAAAATTTTAAATAAACAAAGGGCAATAACTCTGGTGTTTGAAACACAATATGGCCCATTTTTGGCATCTGCTGAGATCTGATGGTCATACACAAACTGTGAAAGTTTGGTTAAGATTGGATAGAAAAAATCTATACGTTGGAAAAGGGCATTTTTGCACTTTTTTTTTATTGAAAAAGGGTCAATAACTCTGGTGTTACTGGTGTGATCTGACCCAATTACAATCCCATCAGAGATTTTATGGTCATACACAAACTGTGCATGTTAGGTCTAGATTGAATAATAAATATAGTCTTTATCGCGATAACGGTCCAAATTGTTGATGGCATACAGCAACGGATGATGGACAACGGATGATGGACGACGCCGGAGAGGTCCCCTATAACAATAGCTCACCTTAGCACAAAGTGCTCGGTGAGCTAAAAAAAAAAAAAGCAGGTAACTTTTCAAGAACAAATAAAATAGTATATAATAAACCTTTGCATGTAAATTAATCATTACAATTTCACAAAATACACACAAATCAAAGCCAAATCACAGGCAGTTTGCATTCCATAAAACTTTGTCTATAACAAGCAAAGTATTTGCCTAACTGGGTTGTTCAAGACTTTATCAGCTCTTCACGACATTAATATTTCGTTTTAATCAACACTCAATACTGATAAATTGAGAACTATTTCTTTTTCATAGACATTGACATCCAAATTTCATGTGAAACTGTATGATGTGTAGTAGTGTACCTAATTTGCTTTCTCGAAATACGAAAATAATGGACAAAACTGCAAATGTAGATGCAATATCCAACTAGTTCAAGTTCACAAGTGTCAAATGCTTTTTCATTCACATTATAGCAGCACAGATCGTTTTTTCCTCTATATCTTACTGGTCCAAATATGGCCACAATTCACGATCACAAATATGGGTAATTTTCCTAATAAAAGAAAACAATCCCAGTAAAATGTACATCAAATTCTGTTTATACAGCCCCAAAATGGAACTGCTTTTTTGTTTTTCCAGTGCCACAAACGGCCATGTCATATGTATAAGCTATAAACCATCAGTTCATTTATCATACAGATTTTTAACCCTTAGTCAAAATTGTTGAAGTATGGCAAGAACTTCTCTCACTTTAAAACTTAAATACAGTCAACTCCCAATTGCTCAGTCGCAATAACCGGCAAGAAAACTTTGGGACATCGAAACTTCGAGCTTAACGGAGTTCGAGAATGTGTACTTATATAAGTAAGGGCAGTAATGCGTCTGCCTTATTTTCAAATCTCCAACTGAGGGTTTTCAGATATCTATAATGTTTTTCATAGACTTCAAACAATTATTTTGTGTTCAAACATTTTATTTAAATATTTTACTTATTTTAGTTTATGAAAGCTGTGAAATCGATTATTCCATTCTCGCAACACTTCAGAGTTATTAACCGCATCTAATATATTAATTTAACGACTCTGTGCGACCGAAGCTGGTTCGAGCCAAACAAACAATTAATTGTGTAAAAACTTAACTGGTCCGTGACAAACACTTGGAGCCATCTGAAAATTCGACCCTCGCGAATTTGAGCCAAACGACAGAAATTTATATGAATATGAAGCAATAAAATATCGGTCCCTCGAAGAAACTTCCAGCCAACAAGAAATTCGAGACAAGCGAGTCTGAGCCATCTGGAGTCGACTGTATGTATTTTAATTATTTTTTTTTACTAATAAAGAATAATGATTACAATATACTAATTTCATATGGATTATCATACACAATCTAAACTGTATTAGCTACAGCAAAACACTGCAAATGACAATCAATTTTTTCCAAGTATAAAGATTTAATGGCATTAAACTAAAACATTTGTGGCGCGTCGTGAGAAAACCGGTCTTAATGCTTGTGCGTAAAGTGTAGTCCCAGATTAGCCTGTGAAGTCCGCACAGGCTAATCCAGGACGGCACTTTCCGCCTACAGTGAATTTATGTTTAGAAGAGACTTCCTTGAAACAGAAAATACCACAAAAGCGGAAAGTGCCGTCCCGGATTAGCCTGTGCAGACTGATCAGGCTAATGCTGGACAACACTTTACGCACATGCATTAAGTCCGGTTTTCCCACGACGCCCTCATTTGTTAGCGACATTTTTCCTAAAACTTAGGCAAGAAGGCTTCCCGCCAAATATTTTTCATGACCCACCTGCCTTCTGCATGACCTTCAGGAGAGTGGCCTCTAGACAAGAGCCTCGGCTGCCTCCCTCCCCTAGCATGTGAAGCTGAATTGAGAAATATCCTCTAAATACATTTGTGGCGCGTCGTGGGAAAACCGGGCCTAATGCATGTGTGTAAAGTGTCGTCCCGGATTAGCCTGTGCAGTCCACACAGGCTAATCCGGGACGGCACTTTCGCCTACAGTGGATTTATGTTAAGAAGAGACCTCCTTGAAACAGAAAATACCATAAAAGCGGAAAGTGCCATCCCGGATTAGCCTGTGCGGACCGCACAGGCTAAACTGGGACGACACTTTACGCACATGCATTATGACCGATTTCTCATGACGCGCCACATTTATATTTGATTTTTAAACTTATTTATTAAAGTGGGTATGTATGATTTTTGATAGCAATTATTTTCAAAATAAGCAGGTGAAAGTGAAAGAATGACTTGAAATTCGATAAAACAACATAAACATAACAAAACAAAAATAAATTATGTCAAATAGATAAATAAACATGTTTGTCGACTTTGCTTCATTTATTAGTGTTGTTTAACCTAAGACAACTTTCGAGTAAGCATATTTTAGCTTTCGGTTTTACAGGCGAGAAATATTTTGGGATTTAAAAAAAAACAAGTTTATTATTCATTTTACAGCAGTGGTTCTTCATAAATTGTCTTCCATTTGAAGTCAAAAATTCTGGACAGGTAATAAATTTCATTTATGTTTTATTTATGCCACTTTATCTGTGGTAAGATCTTACATACACACTTAAACATACAATTGTTATCCACTAAACTTCTTAGGCTGATGGACATGTAGCAAGTAAAAATCTACTATTAGAGGTACTATGGCTATGAAAAAGTGATCTTAAATAAGAAAAAAAAATAAAAAATTTGTGTAATGCATATGCATAATACATGATACAAATTGTCTGGAAGTGAAAATTTGTTGATGACACAAAAATTACAACTTTTAAGTATCATAATAAAGTATTATTATAAACACAGTGTTTATGGCATAATTCAATCTGTTCAATAACACGAGTAGCAGTGGCATTACTTTTTTGAATGATCCAAATTTGCCAATATAAGAACCTCAACTAAAAAAAAAAATCAATAATAACTCAAACCTCAAACCTTAACATTTTGCTATATGGAGATCCCAATAAGTCTATGGAATTCAATGAAACAGTTTTGCATGCATTCAAAATGTTGTAAAAACTTGTAATCTAATCCCATCGCATGTTTGATGCAAATACATGTAAATATGTGGCGCGTTGTGGGAAAACCGGACTTGATGCATGTGCGTTAAGTGTCGTCCCGGATTAGACTGTGCAGTGTCATCCCGGATTAGACTGTGCAGTCTGCACAGTCTAATCCAGGACGGCACTTTCCGCTTTTATGGTATTTGTTGTTTCAAGGAAGTCTCTTCTAAACATAAATCCACTGTAGGCGGAAAGTGCCATCCCGGATTAGCCTGTGCGCACTGCACATGCATTAAGCCGGGTTTTCCCACGACGCGCCTCATATGTTTAAACTAATGAGTAGCAGTCCTCAACCCCAGTCTTCTCACCTCGTCGACCACAACCAGGCCTAGGTTTTCTATCCGATCAGTCTCAATCAGGCTGTTCACAATGGACTGAGCCTTCTCTATCGTGGCTATGTACAGGGACCGGTTGCTCTGCCTCCTGATGGGGGGAAACCTGCCCTTGCTCCCTGCGTACTCCTCCACGTAGAAATTGAGATCGACAGCAAAGATGGACATGTTGCGAACCTGACGAAGCAGATATTGAATTAGATATAACAAGGAATATAGAGCAAATTTCATGACAAAAATGACTAACATTTCTTTTACAATAAATTTAAATGGTCCTTGCTGTTTTAATTCAATTCTACAAAAACCTATATTTTCTTCCGCAATGGACACACACTGAAGTATGAAATCTGTACAACTTTTCACTGCATGTTTGGAACCAACTGTTATATGAATTCTGTATTTCAAGAAATACCAATTGTTTGTTGTAATGGGGACACACAGTGTAATATCAGTTTGCTTAAAGAAATACCAACATTTTAGAGTAGATGTAGGGAAAGATCTAGGAATAGTAAAGGTACAGGGTGCTGCTAAAATGAAGCAGAGGGAAAGCTGGACCAGTTGTTTGAAATTGGTTCAAAAATTGGTTAATGCTTATAACTAAGGTTTTTTTAACATCTTCTCTTCATTTATAATTGAATTTGCCAAACTGTATCAAATTTTACAGATATTCAATATTCCATTGTACCAGCCCAGAAGGGCAGCAGGGGAACCAGAAAGGGGCATGGGGGAATGCCCTGCATTTTCATTCTGGACCTTTTCCAAAAGATGCAAAAGGCAATGTCTACTAACAACCACCAACCTTTTCCTGAACAATGGATGAAAATGGCAGTATCAGCAGTGCATCCCCAAAGCTCTAGTTTTTGTGTAGAGGTTAAGTGCACACTCAAACCAGAGTAAATGGGGGTAAATGTATACTCAGTAACAAAATAATGAGCGGTAAATGTACTTTCAGTTGGAAAATTCTTAGCTCAAATGTATAAAGGAAAACAATAAAGTAATCTTAAGTAATGTAGAATACATTTCATGAAAATAATATGAAATGTTTTAAGTAAGGAACTTAAACATATATACACCAATAGGATAACATTAATGGGTCTGTTTTTCAATCCCATGTGTATAGAACAGAACAGAACAGAAAGTTTATTTTGTAAATAAAGGCCACCGGCCTACAATACAACATACAATCAAACTTATATAATGAAGGTTGCGTCTCACAATCGTGCACAATAAACATGTAAATCGATGTCTGTTTTCATTAACTGAAAAATATATGTCATCATTTTCTGTAGTACAACTTCATTTGTGGATTGCATAAGATTTATAAAGATGCAACATCACTTTGGCCGTTAAACCATAAATACAAATATAAATTGCATTTTTGTATATATTTTAAACACTCAAAAAATACATGAAATTCTGTTTCTACTATTCTTATTTGCAACTGTTCTAGACAAAAAGTACAATAACGTTCTTCTCTTAAAATACCTGCATGTCATCCGGTTTCTATGGCAAATTTATGGTCAGAACATCTAAATTTAGCAAAGCTTTTACGATAACAAAAAGGAATGTTAACAGATAAATATTTTTTTGTGACAGGTAGAATGGCTTGCCTTTTCTCCGAAAAGTCGAGCTAAAAAAAATAAAAAAAATTACATTACATGCAAATGGCAATCTGGTCTACCTTTTCCTGCACAATGGATACAAAGGGCAGTATGAGAAGTGCATCCCTCTTGTGGCACAACAGCTCCTTCAAGATCAGTATCTCGGCAACCAGAGTCTTCCCTCCGCTGGTTGGCAGCGAGTACACGAGGTTGCCGCGCCTGGCAAGGGCAGGCAACTGCAGGCACTCTTCTTGCCAATCTGGCATCATTGAAGAAATCAAATGCAACATACTGCTACAATCAAAACAGTATTAAGTATTATAGGCATTAAAATGGTTTTCCATTCCTGGCAACAACAAAAAACGCGAACAAATGTACTGATTTACTGCTTCCCATAAATTCTTCAAATGAGTTTTTTGACAGTGATATTTTAAATATAGTAAAAACTGTCGTTTCTTCTTGAAACATGCAGTTAACTTATACTTCCCTGTGCAAACAGACAAGCCATGTGCAAAATGACAACTTACACAGTTCAATATTTTTAGATACACTTCCTTGTCAAATACTTATTTTATTAAAAAAACAAGAGATGATATTTAAATGTCAGAGAATATCAGTATTTTGATTTTAGTGGCACCCATATATTAACACTGAAATATATTGTACCGTATAGAGAACTGATTCCTCTGTGGTTATGCAGCAGATTTTTCACAAGGGTGGGCAGGCCATAAAACGGTCCCACGTCCAAGGCAGACTGTTCCTTTAATATCTCCACCTCCAGCTGTACCTTTTCTAGCACCTATAAAATGTTATGAGTGTAGAAACATATTAGGCATGTTGTGGGAAACCTGGACTTAATGAATCTTTGTAAATTGTCGTCCCAGACTAGCCTGTGCAGTCCGCACAGGCTAATCCAGGACAACACTTTCCGCTTTAATGGTATTTTCTGTTTCAAGGAAGTCTCTTCTAAACATAAATCCACTGTAGGTGGAAAGTGTCGTCCTGGATTCGCCTGTGCAGACTGCACAGGCTAATCTGGGACGACATTTTATGCAGTTGCATTAAGCCTGGGTTTCCCACAACATGCCTCATAAATTAAAGTGCAATATAAGCATGTGCACATTTGCCCAAGACTTTCTCTGGATCTTATATCTATGGTGTCCTACAATGTGTTGGAAATAATCTGATGTATTTATAGTACATTTAAGGTAAATGTAAGTAATAAATTACCACCACAAATAAACTACCACCACAAAATATACAATGAAACAAATATAACTGAAATTTTGGTCAATGTACATGTTTATCTTCGAACAGAAGCATGTCAGATTTTTAACCAAAGTCACCAGACGTATGATATTTACCTGTTCTCTCAGCTGATCCGCTATGACCCTCTGGCCTTGTGGAGTCCTCTTGCCAGCATTCTCCTGAAGAACAAAATACTATGTAATACTTATAGACATGCCCCTGAATGTGGACAAAATGAATACAGATCTAATAACGTCGTGTGTTAAAAGGAATACAGTACAGCACTTTTCCTCACTACTTTGGGAATGGTACCGGTGCCTGTCCAATGTGGCAAATTAGCGTCCTTTTTATAACAAGATTGGGAATTGTATCACTTTCACTAAAAACTAGTGATGTCAACGAATAATCGAATACCTGATCCAATATTCAAATAGAATATAGCTATTCAAATATCAAAATTAAAATCTAAAACTAGAAAAGAAAACTGAACATATTTCCTCTGCTACGGTGATATTCTAAAAACTGACAGAAGGATGTGAAAACAATAAGTTACAATAAATTTACTCGAAAACAGCTCGTTTCATTGAATCTCTCACTGGTATATTTTGTTCGGAGTCGGTAAATTGAAAGCTAATTTTTTTACAGGAACACGATATTTCCTGATTTTTTTTATTTTGTTCAGTGATTTTGGAATTGTTTAACTTCAAATTGGGAAAATTGACATGTAAATTGGATTGGGAAAGGTACCATTTTCCAGTACCAAATTTACTTGTAGGAACAACACTGCAGTATCCACCATGTCGTCCCTGGACACAATGTTGTATACCTACATAAGGAGTATGTAATATAGCATTCTACAGTACTGTATAATTACTTGTGTCCAAGAAAAACTGTCTTTCTAGATGATACTTGTGTAATGTATTTCAAACAATTATGCTAAAAAATAAATAATGAACTAATAAAAACAATACTTCTACAAAAATATGTATTGCCATTTTTGATACACTATTTACAACTTTGGACATAAACATTTGTTGTACATTTGAATTCGTGGATTAGCTCGCCCACGAAATCCACGAAAATTAGTGTCCGACGAATAATACTGTTTTCAAAGTATACAGTCACTAATCATGACTGAATAATTTACATTAATTTACCACCAGACGTTTCTTGATTTTCTCCTGCAGGGAGCTGGGTCCGGGTGTAGCTGGCAAAATGGTAACAGGATTGGAGGACAAGGACTGGTTTCCACTTTTGCTGCAATCTCCAAAACTCATAGCGGAATTCTTAATCAATTGCCGTGGTGATTGGTTTCCAGCAAGCGTCTGTTGGAAACTTTTCTTGTCTTTGTTCACAATAACATTCTCATGATTAACACTGTCTTTAATATTGTTTGATCTAGAAAAGTTCAACATATCACTTGGTTGTTTATCACAGATTAGGCTTTGTGTATGACTTGATATACCACAGTCCAGCTGGGTCAATTCATCTGAATTACTTTTAAGAACCGGCATTTTGTTACTTCCCTCATTTTCTTCACAAACGCTTTCATCGAACATGTCCGACGACGTATTAGCAGCATCATTGTCTTCTTGCGACTCAACAAAAACACCAGTCATATTAATCACACCGGTCCCTGGAATCTGAGACTCTACAAGCTGGGAACCAGTACAAAGTTTCCCAGTCTCACACGCCTGAGATGGGGCCATATTCTGTGTAACTGCATTCGGGAACTGGGAACCAGAACACGAGTCATGAAGAATTGAGTTATACTGGGTGCCAGACACCAGTTCACCCTGTGTCTGGGTAAAATGTTGACCAGTCCTGCCAGTAAGTACTCGTTCAAAGGGTGTACACCTGTATCTAACTCCTTCAGAATCTTTCAATTGTGTTGTATCTACACACGTCAGCAGAATCTGGGATTCTTCAAAACTTTTATCACCACCTGTCTCACTTATATTCTTCATAGGCACAGCTGATTCTGAGTCTGTCCTTTTATATGAATTAACACTGTTTTTCCCATAAACCTGTCCACTGCTGGCAAATTTGTTTCTCAAACCACGACATGACTGTGGATTTCTACACAGTTTACTTTCACAGGCACACTTACTGACCAGCTTGCTTGACTGCGTGGCATAACTCTCCTCACACAACGTATCTTCCCCCACAAACGAAAAGGAAAAAGAATCGTCAGTGCATTTTGATTTAAAATACTGTGCTTGACTCCCATTGTTGCTTAGTTCTGTCCCCAATGGTTGCGTTGGTTTGTAATTCCTGAACCTATTATTGTCGACCTCATTCATCAGTTCTGCATTTTCTTTATGTCTATCTTCAGCGATATCTGTCTGTGAAGAAGACCCCTTCTGGGACTGTGACACAACCTGGCTAGTTATTGTTTCAATGTCCATATCTGCCAGGAGAGCATCGCTGGTGTCCAGATCATCTTGCTCCAGAATATTCATTCTTGTAGACTTCCTTCTCTTCGCCTGAAAGAAAGGCATAATAAAGCCATTTGCAGTCATCAAAAATAGCACTTTGGCCGAGCAAGCCCAAATTCTAATATTATTTCTTATAATTCTAATTCTAATATTATTTCTTATGAAAGAAAGGCATAATAAAGCCATTTGCAGTCATCAAAAAATCATAAAGCCATTTGCAGTCATAAAAAATTATAATATTATTTCTTATGAAAGAAAGGCATAATAAAGCCATTTGCAATCATCAAAAATAGCACTTTGGCCGAGCAAGCCCAAATTCTAATATTATTTCTTAAAAGCAAGAAAATACTATAAGCCCACCTTCTGGTATGTATAACAGAGAATCTGAGCAAGCCTGGTGCAGACATTGCCAGTGGAGGGCTAGCAGGCTTGTGTTTGTTTCGTCAATTGCATTTGTGCATGTTACTTGTATAAATGAGGCGCGTCGTTGGAAAATCGGACTTAATGCACGTGCGTATAGTGTCGTCCCGGATTAACCTGTGCCGTCCGCACAGGCTAATCGCTAATCCGGGACAGCACTTTCCGCTTTTGTGGTATTTTCTGTTTCATGGAAGTCTCTTCTAAACATAAATACACTGCAGGCGGAAAGTGCCATCCCGGATTAGCCTGTGCAGACTACACAGACTAATCCGGGACGACACTTTACGCACATGCATTAAGACCGGTTTTCTCACGACGCGCCACAAATTATATTTACAACATGTAATGTTGAAATGTGTTTCAAATAAGACAATACAACTAGTAGTCTGAGTTTTGGTGTAAAAATTGAAAGAAAAGTATAAAGCAAACACATTATATTTTAAACCAGTTTTATATATACATGGAGTTCTGAAAATGCATGGGTTGTTGATATTGTTAATGACTGTGCCACAGTACATCCCATTGTGCACACTGCTGAAATTATATTTTTCCACAAAAACTCTATAGGCAAATTTGAATGGTTTACGTTTCTCAAAAAATACATGTACACTCAATCATGTTAATACATATTTTACATGTTTGACAGTATATCCTTCATATTAAGAGTTTTAAAATTCGAGCGTAGTCACTAATAGTGTTCCAATAAAAATAATACTTTCATGGGTGATGTTCTTAACTTGCAGAAAGAAAAAACAACTGTTGTATTTCTGCAATTATTTCATATTCACTACAGATTCAGTGACTGTAATTGTAATCAATTCATCAGTGTTCTTACTTCAGGTGTGGTTGATAAGGCCCTGTCGTCTGCAGGTAAAACCTTTTTCCTCGAACCATTCATACGTGACTGGAACGAGTTGGCAAACCAGCCATCTTGCACTGTGGATGTTATGTTCTCAGCTTTTTGCCCAGAGCCCCTTCTTCTCTTTCCAGCACTTGTAACCTTCTGCAGTTGCCAAAACAAATCATACACACAGAGAATAATCGGTTACTGCCTGGTCTTGTGTAAAATATCAGATCAGGCTCAGAATAATATAATGGCAAGTCTTGCCTATCCGAAATAGGACCCCATACACAAAGCAAAAAAGTACCGTTTTTCACAAATTTTTCACCAGAATTCACAACTGCTGGCAAGCTTACGTCTTGAGTTCTTGTGTACTTTATTTTTAATCCGTGCATAGGTTTTTGTCTTGAGTGATTAAGATATTTATATCAGAACTTCTGAAGGTATACAATATGCTTGAATTCAATTAAAATTTGTTACAACATTCTGTAATTTAACCCTGATAGCATAACTTTATACATAACAGGTCGAAATGTTATTTCACAAACAATGGTATTACAGCGCTAATTTTCACAATCCGAAGGGCCCTGGCCCCATTGACAAAGGGGTTCTGCTACATCTGAATGTGAATGGGAAGTCATAAACATACACATTTAATACCTGGTTGTCATGTGCTGCTGGTGAAGCTTTTTTTCGTCCTTTGGAAAGGCGACGGTTTGGTCCCTCTTCCACATCTGACATTTCAATCTGTGAAACTGGTGCTAAAAGAATTATGGCTGTAAAGTGTGTAGCTTTATCATAATTTAGTTTCTTCAATAAATCAGTGTTGGCTCATTGACTGGACTGGTAGTGACAAGATGTGAAAATGAATACCGTAACTAATTAAAATATATTTACCAGGGCACGCATTAAGATTCATTTTCAGGAAGTCCAGAGTTCCAGAGTTGTATATTTTTGGAAGAACCATGCACAAATATATAAACTATTTTATCTTTCACCAAAATTTACATATTATGATTTCCTTTATTGCTGACATTAACACATGTCCCTCAATACACATGTCGTATGTTTGTCCTGGCACGCTCTGGCAACGTTAAAAGGACTTCACAGATTTTTGTATTATTTTTTTGAAGTATGCCATTAAATGTCTTAAATTGGCAGAATTAAGCATCGGAACTAAATAACTCAAATATAATAAGAAGAACATGATAAAAAAAAAAAGAAAAGAGAAAAACGTCCAGATCAATGGCCTAGCACCATAACCACTTAGCCATTTCGATTCCTATAAGTATCGCTGCATTCTTTACTTAATGTTAGTGATCTATATCTACTTTAATAAAAACAACAAAAAACACTCCAAATTATTCTATCGTTTAGCATTACGAACACTTTATAATTTTATCAATTTCAACTAATAATTACTATAATGAAACGGTTGTTAATGTATATTTCTATGTCCGTAAGGTTATTTTGCTCCTTTATATACACTGTTCTTTTATTTTCGGAACCTGTGACAAAATATTGGAAAATTGTCAATTTGTAAATCTGTGAACCAGTCTCTTGCATAGAGGCTACATTCCATTCACCTCTGTAGTCGGCTCAGAAAGTAGATCCCAACTCCAGTGTTCTGCCATGGATGCGGCCTTGGGCCTTTGGCGCAGAAAAACATTATAACCCAAAGTGGGTCCGCAGGCGCACACAAGTTATAAATACCAAATTTAATAAGATCTGAGTCCTGATAAAGTGCTATATCTGCAGAGCTTGAGCAGTTCAAATACAGCACCATAGATCGATAATTGTAAATGTGCTAAGCATGAAACACGCTTTTCAGCAACAAATTGCTAAACGACAGCCACAATTTCGGCAGCCACATCAAAGACTTTTGAAGTCAAACAGACATTGTTGCTATGTCTGTTGCTAACGGTTTGCAGTTTTGGATGCCCAGCTAATTGATGACGTCACAATGTTTCAGTACAGATTTCATTATTAACCCCTCGTGTTTTAGCGGATTTTATTGTTTGTTCAATCGGAATTAATAATGAAAGGTCATAAGAATGCAAAGTAACTTTGATAAACAGAACATTATGCATTAATTCAGAACAAAATATTATGAATATTATGTTATAACATTTTTTTTAACAGATGAATAAAACTGACTGGTTACGTGTATACATGTACCAAATTTTCATAGCCGAATTTTAGGGTAAAAATGTTTGCATTATACACTTTTTACGGTAATTTGATTGGTTGTTTGTGATTATAAAATAAGGTAGAACTGAAGGCCACATGCACAAAAACAGCTAAGTACTTTTTCAACAAAATCTCATTTGGGATTATTCATGAAGTGAATAACAATTTTAGCCTGTGTTCCTACATTTTTGTAATTTGTCCCCACTATTTCAAGCCTAGAGGGCCCTTGTCCCCAATAGTCCAAATTCACGGCAGAACACTGCAACTCATGCACGTGGCTTTAGTCACATGATCATAACATTCAAACGCAACACACAATCCACTCTGTCCATTTTGATTACAAATGCCAACTGATTGTATCTGAGTAAATGGACATGAAAATAGTTCCGATAATAGGAAACAAAATTATTAATTGTTCCCCGTTCATGATAATTTAAGGACAACCAGCAGAAGGTCATCTCTGACAACTTTTCGGCCAGCCAATCAGAGCCTTGCTTTCATGGTTTTATAAGTGAAAGTGAAATTAGGTGAGATCCCAATATCCAGTCATTAAACTGATTTAAACATTCATATTTGTACCATGTAAACACAATTTAAGAGTTAATTTGTGGGATATACGGCAAAATAAGAACAATTTGTTATAGAAATATCTATTATACGAACATTCCTTGGAAAATTATAATGAGGCATGTCGTGGGAATCCCCGGGCTTAATTCATCTGCGTAGTGTCGTCCTGAAATAGCCTCTGCAGTCCGCACAGGCTAATCCAGGACGACACTAACTGCTTTTATATTATTTTCTGTTTCAAGGTAGTCTCTTCTGAACATAAATCCAATGTAGGCAGAAAGTGTTGTACCGGATTAACCTGTGTGGAATGGTAATCCGAGATGACATTTTCCGCACATGAATTCAGCCGCATTTTCCCACAACACGCTTCTAATCTAGTAGTAAATTACAACACAAAACAAACGACATAAAAGCTTAATGCTTCTCAAATGGAACAATCCTATTGGTTGAGATATAATAACATTTTACAAATTCAGGGTTTGTGAGAACAAGTAATTGAACAGTCTGTCATCAGATCTTCTTGTTGATCGCGCGCTTTAGTCAGATTGTTTAAAAACCATTTACTCATAAGTCCTTATTTCGAAGCTTGTGGTCCCAACAATCAACTTTTATGTGTGTTAAATACATTTTTTTTCATTTTTACAATATTCTTGTCATTGAGCCCATTGCAGAGGTGTATGGTGAGAGCAACAAACGACAATTCTGCTAAGTGACTGTCTGTGAACAGGTCCCTGTAAGCTTTGGGTGACATTTTCTATTCCAGCATTTTTTCTGGGTTAGTGAAATAAGTTTATGTCAATATTATTGAATGGTAATTAATCAGTTCATATTATAATCTTTATATTTTACATGTATTTATAATAAACAACATTACTCTATGTGAATATCAAACGACATTCGATATCTGTCCGAAAACATTTGTCCGAAATGGCAGGACAGTTTACAAATTGCTGCCGTGCTACGTTGACGATGTTTACTTTTTACTATGTGCAAACAAAAAAAAGTAAAGGAGGGGTTGTTTTATTTATAGAATAGTCATGTTGCCAGTATATTTACCTTGAGCGTTCTATAGTATTTTTCTTTAGTTTCGTTTTTATTTAAATCATCCTTTTCTTTTATGGGGTCCCTTAGTTCTTTAATAAAAACGGAAAAAAACACGACGCTATTAGATCTGTTTTTAGTACAAAGTTTAATGTAAAACAATAATATTTCGTTTAATTTTGGTCCATGTTTTATTATTTGTGACACATATATTGAAAACCATGCGTTCAAATTAATTAACTGCTATTCTGTATTCACTTACATAAGAGGTCGTTACTGTTATCGGTTAAGTTTTCAAGTCAAATCGGTCAAACACTACGATTTGAAACTTAAACTGGACTGGATATATTTATGAAATACACAACTTGTCATGTTACTGAATTTTTCTAACAATGTATAAACAATTGTATAGTGTATAGTTCAGACTATTAAATATATCACAAGGTAAGAGCCATAACTCTTTCATTAGTTGCTTGTCCAGAGAGCATGTGCCAACAATATGGACACATTATGGATAAAACTGTCAGAACTCCAATGGGCAGTACAGCTTGGCTTGTCACTATGTAATGAGTTAGATACCAGTATTCAAGCTTTTGATTGTGTCGATGTCTTTATTGCCAGGCGAGTGCCAAAGCTGAATCTAGGATGTTGTCAATCAAGGATTGAGTTGACCAATTATAGGTTTATATTTCAGTGGTCAATAATAGCACATTGTTGCATAATCCAATCAATTACGGACAGATACAGAGCGAAATTGCAGGGTGCAGCACCCTGCTCCTTTTTGGTTCCACCCTGCTGCCCCTCTGGGCTGGTCAACACAGAAATGTTAAACATCTTTGGAAATTCAATCTATGACATGCTATACCTTGTCTCCCATGTAATACAACCATTACGAATATTTCTGCCTTTCACATGTGTAAGATAACATTTTGAGCGTTTTCATTGGCTACATATTCTTTGACTGACCAATCGCATGACGTTATTTAGGTGAAATGACATTGTCAACATGAAATGACGTCATGCCAATACACAACTTTTAGGATTTATCAACATGTTTTGATAAAATTGGACGTTGTTTTTTTTTTGTTTAAAAGCATGTGGTAAAAAGGATCTGACTCTCATTGTCATTTCACACCATATATTATTAAACTTGTCCAGGAAATTCGTTAGTAAGCTCGCCAAAGGTTCGCAAAATTCCTGAACTCGTTTAATAAAATATGGTATGAAATGACAACTCGTGTCAGATGCTATATATATATTTGCAAATAGTCAATGGCAAATGAATCGAAAATGTTTTAAAGCCTTAACGAGAAACATTTAATTGAAATTAATTGAAATGAAAACTTGAATTTTTCAAATTACTAGAAAATGTCAACAAACTTGGATGGGTTTCCACCCTGCTCCTTTTGAGCAGCAACCTGTACCATTTTAGATCCCAGATCTTTCCCTAAATCAATTTACTGCAAATCCTTGGACATACAACCTAGCTTAGACATACAAAAAGGCAGAGTGATCTATGATTTTGCAACTGGTCAAGGGGGGACAGGCCACTTCCCAAATTTTGTTTTCTAAGGATCCATATGGGACTCATATAGGAATGCCATGATAAAAATATGTATGGGGTCCCATTAACTGAGCCAGCCACAATAATTTATTATTATCAATGCGATTTTTGCATTTATTATCAGAATAGACTTTGTCTCAACCATGGTTGTCATATCTTAACCAAATTGCTCTGTAATGTACTTTAGGGGACTTAGGACTGTGCTTGTGTAACATGTCCATATATGGTATGAAATATGTTATGCAAACCTGTCTTTTTATACTGCAAATACTGTGGAAAAAGGACTCAATACGAACAAAAAGATAACCTCAACACATGTTTAATTTTAAAGGTTTATTGTGTAAGTTTATTTGATATCAAGAGAAAGAGCAATGATTTTACAGTCTCTGCTAGACTTGTTTTACAATTTTGTTTGAGCACTTATTAACCCTTGCAGTGCTGAGACCGGATATATCCAGTCAAGCTATAGGTAACCTGGCCCATGCTGAGACCGGATATTTCCGCCAACTCTTGTATTCCTTATGTCCTCCACTTTCTGGTCGTTTATCAAATAAATACAAATGTGACATCCTTTATGCTGTATATAATCCAATTCCTGACAATTTTCTGCACCATTCTGTTCAATCTTATCTGTTTTCCAATTCAAATTACACTGTATAAAAGTGTTTGATTTTCTCTGTTAATAACTGTCAACTACGTCCGCCATTTTGTTGTTACAACAATTCTACATGTGGTTAAACAATCTTTAATATTATTCATAAAAATGAGGTGTCATGCTTGAATATGATTGTACCAACTTACTGGAAACTGTAACTCATTGCAAGAAAAGCATAACAAGCGTTACATTGAGTCTTACTAACTGAAATGCATGATTCATGAATGTAAATTTGCCCACTTTTTTAGAATTGACTTGTTTTTAAAATACAAAAATATCAATAACTGTAACATATTAGCACTGGAATACATCTGCCAGCTGGATAAAACAAAATAAACTAAACAAAATAAAACAATTATCATAACAGCACGTTTGTAAATATTATATTCACCCCCCAAAAACAATTTTTCTTAATGTTATGTTGATTTTTTTCTCCATATAAGACCGGTAGTTGTTGTTTATTCATAATTTACATTATTACAATATATATAACCCATTCTTCCCATACAAATTAAATGTTCTGTGGGAGATATATACTTAAAATGTTGAACAATACTCTTTCAATTCCAACAATGTGAAGTTTTGGCATCTGTGTTATACATTATTTGACACAAGTCCAACATTTTTTGGAAGAATATACTGAAACATTAGTAATAATATTCAATTGTAACTGGGTTATTCATATTTTTAATGCTGTTATTTCTTTCAATGATAGTTGAATGCAAAGAGTCCTTGTTTTATGCACTGAAAATGTAATATGCATAGCTTAATATAAAGTTTATATTCTACATAAAAAATAAGACAAAAAATAAAACGGTAAACTATTTCAAAACTTTTAAGAATGTAGTAAATGTTGTAACCATGGCAACACAGTTTGTTTGTTCTTCATAAACACAATTCTTAATACTGGTACATGATTCTATTTCACAATAGATTGTATTTTTTTAATAAAAGCAATAGTGCATTAGGTGCTTCCTGATGCATTGTATTAGGATTGTTCTATTTCAATATCTGTATGGTGTAAGTAAAATGTTGCTGTTAGGTGGTGTAGTTTATCTGTATCTATACTCACCAAAGTATGTCGTTTTGTGTTTATTTGTTTAAAGGACATTTCTTTAACAGTCAACATTCAATTCTTAAAGAAAGAACATATTAGCTATGAATAAAAAGAAACCAAAACCTTAAAAAATGTTGTTTTCAGTTATTTTTATTGTTACCATGGTAATTGATTGATAGTAAAGTTCCTTTTTTTTCATTAGTTGGGAAAGTCATCATATACCCATTCTACTGTTCAATTTTTGTGTAAATTAAACTTGTTATGTTAATTTTAAGCACTTTTAGTACACCCATAGTATTATTTATGTTTGTCATAAAACAATTCAGCACTGGCAAATAATAGTGTTGAAATCAATTCAGCACTGCAAGGGTTAACATATGTGACAACTATATAGTATGGGGAATAGAATAAAAAAAACATCAATAATACAATATTTAAGGTTTAAAGTGCCAACTTCAAATATGCTCATAGCAAAAACAAGACCAAAATTGTCAAAACCATGTATAAATCACAGTCCTACAAGATCCATCATTATGATTTTGTTCCAGTTTGTATCACATAGTTTCAGCCATGCAGATTCCAAGAAAAGGCATTGAAGTATAATACTTTCCAACATATTATTTTGCTTAATTTAAATTCTGAGCAATAATACAGAATATACCAAGATATACAAGTAATTTATACAACCGTTTATATGTAACAGGTACAACATATCAATATTTAAACAATTGTATGTATACAGGAAAGAAACACAAATTTTAACCAAAGAAATATTGATATACCCGGTAAATCCAGTTATATATCACAAAAATAATTATATTTACAAATAATATATAACAGAAAACAAACGATGGTATTTACTAATTGTATATAACAGGATAGCAAAATTTCTATTAACAATCAATAATTTTCAACAACTTACAACACCAACTTTGGTTTTGTCACATGAGGTTATTTTAAAGCAGAATTGAACATAACAGATACAAACAAACAATTAAAAACAGTATTATTCTGAATATATTTATGTAACAAAACAGTTTTTATGCAAGCAAGACGGGGAACTGGGTAAATGTATAAGCAATGCAACAACATAAAATGTTATTAAAACCAATAAACAAGAAATGAAACAGAAATTGCATTGCAGTGTTTTTTTATGGCCAATTTGGGGCCGAAATTCGACCTTATTCCCCTGCTTAAAAGGTATATATTTTTCCCCTATATTAACCTTAAAATTCCCCTCAGAATGTAAGCTTAATTTTGCAAAAAAAAATGACACAAATCTGACAAAAATTGACTAAGATAGAGGAATTTTCGTAAAATATCCCAGCAATTTTTCATCAAACCAAGTTAAAGCATTTTATCTAAGTCATCATTTCTAGCAAAATAATTGATTTATTAATGTTTTATAACAAAGTATAATATAAACATATAAATTTCCTAATAATGCTTTTCTAACAAAAATCCCCTTTTGCCGTAAAATTCCCACATCTGAAGGGCCCCGCCACCTTTCCCCAAAAGGTGAACAAAAAACACTGCATTGACATATTAAATAATGAAAAAGTTCCGACTATATACACATAGCACAGAGATAAAACATGCACAATTTTAATGCTATAAAATTAAATATAGCCAATATATATTATTGAAACGTTCTATTGCCACGTCCATTTTCCAATAATAAAACCATTTATATCTATCATATCAAAATGAATGTATCAGTAGTTTTTAGTTGCAAGTGCATCTATTAAAATACATAACAAATAAAAAGGAAATAAATCCAGACAGTCAGGCATGGCAAAAACATAGAACAATAGTTACTGTAATATGTATTAACACCTCTTATTTGTTTAATTAGGGTTTTTAAAGTACTTTTTAAAGTATTAACATTATATATTTTCAATTTCATTTGCTGTTTATTCTTTAATAGAAACATTGTGAAGAATTTTCTTGTATACACATAAAATAAACCAATTAATGTGCATTGATAATAACTTCAAAAATGTTTAAATTGGTGTAAAATATAACAAACTATTTTTTTGTATCAACTAACTGTATCATTAACTAAATAAATGTACCATTTACATTATAATTCAGAAATAGTTGAGAAAAGCCAAGCAGACAAGCATGAAACAATAAAAGACTCTGATTAAATACTTAACTGTTAACATAGGTAGGTATGTTTACTAGCAAAAATTAAAGCTTAAATTTAATGAACTCATATATAGTTGCATTTATAAGAAGCTCTTGTTGTACAAAAGTTTATTAAATTTATTTTAAAACTTGTATTATTTACATGAAATGTCGAAGTCAGATTTTATTAATAACAACTTTTATTTAATAAAAAGTAATGCCACATTTAGTCAATTAGAATTTATCAATTACAACTTCGATTAATAAAAACGTAACGACACGTCAATTTAGGAAGTGTTATTTCTGAAGTCCACAAAGTCGTCCCTTTCTATATTGTGACGACGCTGCCTCTGGTCACCATTCTCGCGCCGATCATTCCGTTCGTGCCGGTCCCGTCGAGGATCCGAGTCTCTGGTAGGGTCACTGTGCTTGTAATGGTGGCGCCGAGGAATCTGTTGCGAAAAGTAACTGTATGCGGGATTGGCCAAGGGGAACATGATTTCCTGGAAGTTACCGTCACCGCTGTCTGCGAAACTTGGAGACCGTTTTGCCAGTTTCCTCTTCTCAGTGGCTTTTTTCTTGTGCAGCCTGAAAAGTGGGAGAAGTTTAATGCAGAATATTGTATATGGTATGTAATGCATCAGCTTGAAGATATAACTTAGTTAAAGTAATACTACTATGATGTATTTTATTTAGATTATTTTAGGTTCACTGCTTGCTTTTTGTCCAGTAGAATTATACACTCAACTTTTTAATTTAGTGCAACAGGAAGTACTGGGGTATTCCTTCAGATATTTGTAAAAACTAAACAGAATTCCAACACTATATACAAACGAAAATCTCTTTAAAGTAAAAATTACAGTAGATGCAAAAACATATCTTACACAATATCATGTACATACATAATGAGATTTTAAGGTTATCAGAAATTGAATAATACAATGTTGAAACAAAATTCTGCAACTTGAAATTGACGTACATATTTCTGACGATTAGGACCGCTGTGACGATAACTATTAATACGAAGACGAGGGCAGACATTCCCGCAGACAGACCAATTACAAGCGTGTCGTTCATTTCCTGTGCAGCCGCATTCACTAACGACTGCGTGGTCAGTTTCGGACATTTTTCAGCTGAAGAGAAAGAAGTTCTTATTCAGGAAACACTGTGATCCAAGATGGCAATTGCCAAGTCATGCATACTAATTCTGTTTGCACAGTATTATTATATGCTACTATATTACAGAGGTATCCAATATGCTAGTGAAAAATATGAATGTTTCAATTTTGTGATCTCACATATAAACACTGTAATGGGCCCCACAGAGAGAGGAAGAGGCTTATCAGCAGCAATGGTATGAAACAAAGCTTCAACAGTCAACACATGTGGGCCCCACAGAGAGAGGAAGAGGCTTATCAGCAGCAACAGTATGAAACAATGCTTCAACAGTCAACACATGTCATAAGCTCTGTGTGATAATATCAACCTCCGTGCAGAGATTTGACTGGTTCCAAGCATAGCTCAAATCAAATCCCTGCCATCATACCAAACCTGGTGATGTGGATTGCTAGTTATTATTTATACTTTAAACCAGATTTTTATTTTATTTTATTTCACTATTGCCCCGAAATGATATACATTTAGCCCATTAATGTAGAAAATCGCAATGAGTTGCACTGAATTGGTAAAACTGATAACAACGAAATCCTTCCAGATCTGGAAGGATTTTACTTGTGATGGGAGTGGTTACTGTTAACTGTTAGGCAAGGTAACTACTGCCAGGAGTTTGTGATAATATATGACTCGTAAGGCAACATATTTTTGAATACGTCCAGATTATTATGGGCCTACAAAAATACTTGACTGTGTCTTTAACATAATGAACAATAACAAAATCAGTGTCTACAACTGTACTTACCAACATGGTAGATCATTTGCTGAGTGTAGACATCGCAGATGTAACAAGGGTCACCAATCTTCGGTTCAAGGGGTTTGTAGCAAACGCCAGCCACATAGCAACTGGTAGCCTGGTTTATAATTTATTTTTTTTCTTTATTTACCTTACCAATTTCAGTTTATTTCTAGTATATCAGTTTTTATGTTATTATGTTAACACAAGATTCACACTTACGGTGGCTACAGTATAGAATTATTCACAGAATATTAGGAACTAACTTCTATTTAAAATAAAATATACTGATACTGACAAATGCACTTTCAATAAAAATTGTACAGAAACCATAGTTCATAATTTTTGGGATTGTCCACAAATTCATTATGGATTTTTAAAAATGTATTCCATATTCTAAGGATCTTCTTAACCGAGAATGTTTTATTCTTGGTAACGAGAAGAAATCAGATAACATTCTGAATATGGTTTGCCTTTTAATATTACAGAAATGTTCATCTATAGTTGTAAAATGAAATTAAAAGCACCATCCGTCTCTTTTGCTAAACAATACTTTAAATACGAATACAAGGTTTTGCAGGAATTAAAATGCTATCAGAATGAACATGAGGTCGACAAATGGAACATGTTTCTGCCAATCTTTACATAAGCAATAACCAAAATAAACAAATGTGAATGAATCTTATCTTTACCTGCAAACATATTTCATTGTTTTGTTTTGTTTTTCATTGTTGCAAATGCCTTGTAATGAATATACCCAAAATAGAAATAATGTCTACTGATGCTTTAAGAAATAAACAAAGTTTTTATGTTATATCAGGACTAACTTCATGCTGATATTTCTACATAAGAAACCATTCCATCAATAAATTAAGAGGCACACGAGTGCCTGTATTGCTCTACTGGCTTATTAAGTAAAGAGTGTCAGAAAAAAGGATCCTGATATGCTATATAAGGAAAGAAGGTCCAGCCCTCAACTGGTTTTTTAACAAAAGTAATAATAAGTATTTTGGTACAGAACCACTTAAGGAACATTTTTTAGAAATTATTTCGAAATCCAAGTAGTGCTTTCTACATGACAAGAAGCTTTTCTAAGTTTTAAATACAGCTATAATAGGAAATTTGGGCCCATTTTTTTACAGAGCGCAACCATTTGAGCACCTTTGGTAGAGAACTACCCAAGGGACATTTTTGTGAAATTATGTTTATATCTAACCAGTGGTTCCTGACAAGAAGATTTTAAAAGTTTTACATATGGCCATATAAGGTAAAATGGCCCCACTCCTGTTTTAAAACGCAGCAAAACCATTTGAGCAACTTTGGTAGAGAAAGAACCACCCAAGGAACATGGCTGTGAAATTATTTCCAAATCTAACCAGTGGTTTCTGACAAAAAGATTTTCAAAGTTTTCAATATAGCCATATGAGGAAAAATGGCCTCGCGCCAATGTTTTTAAACAGAGTGGAACCTTTTGAGCAACTTTGGTAGAGAACCGCCCAAGGAACATTTCTGTGACATTATTTGGAAATCCAAACAGTTGTTCCTGACAAGAAGATTTTCAAAGTTTTCAATATAGCTATATAAGGAACAAGAGCTGTCAGAGGACAGGGTGCTCAACTTTTCTTGTACTTGTAAGTACTGGCATTTTACTCAAACAAACTGTTTGGATAGTAGGGGCCAATTGAACAAAATTTATTTTGTTCTCGAATTACTAAGTGGAAAGCATTTTTCTAATTTTCGAAACAGTGACCTTGACCCCACCCACCCCATATACATTTCGTGCAATGTCTCACTATAACTTATCTATAAATTGAGTTTCATTAAAGTATTTCAATTTGTTCTCGAGTTATTGAGCAGAAACTGTTTATTTCTATTTTTAGTTACAGTGACCTTAACCAAGACCCCACCCAATCTACCCTAAATGCAATCCCACGTGGTATCTGTGTGAAGATTCCTTCTCAAGTTAGAGAGTTGAAATCGAAGTTGACACCACCCTACCCACAGGAATGTAAAATTTCTAAGTGTAAAATGGCCCATAATTTTGACAAATTTTAAACTAGAGTTATCAAAATTGGCCTATGGGTTCATTATAATATAGGGTATATGTGTTGTAAGTTTCAATAAAATCCCTCAAGCTATTGCTGATAAACTAGCTTACCAAAAAACTTTAACCTAATATGTACAATCTTTGAGAGTAAAAATACCCATAATTTTGACAAATTTCAGACTAGAGTTATCAAAATTGGCATATAGTTTCATTTTAATATGGGGAATAAATATTTTAAGTTTGAATGAAATCCCTCAAGCCATTCCTGAGAAACTAGCATACCAAAAAACTTAAACCTAGCCCGAATGCTGACGCAGACGCTGGGGTAAGTACAATAGCTTGCTTTTTCTTCGAAAGGTCGAGCTAAAATGGCCCCGCCCCCTGGCGGCCATGTTTTTCAACGCAGTAGAACCATATGAGCAACTTTGGTAGAGAACCTCCCAAGAAACATTTCTGTTAAATTATTTGGATTTTCAAAGTTTTCAATGTAGCCATATAAGGAAAAATGGCCCCGACACCCCCCTGGCGGCCATGTTTTTCAGTGAAACCACTGGTGCAACTTTGGTAGAGGACCACCCAAGGAACATTCCTGTGAAATTATTTAAAAATTCAACCAGTGGTTACTAACACAAAAATTAAATATATAGATTTAAGATACTGACCCAATCACTGTAATAACAAAACCTTTTCAAATTGTGCATATATTTTAATGTGACATCAGGGTGTAATTTACTTCCTTTTTGAAGAATTTACATGCTTACTCAATCTTAAAAAGTATTTTGTGACAATTTTTGAACCACCCTCTTATTTAATGATGTCGTTTTGAATATCCCTCTAAAAGAATTGTTATGACAGTGTGGCAACTTCTGAAAAACATCCTAATATAAAGTGGCAGTGTAATAGTGTGACAATTTTTTAACAACTCTCTTTAATCTAAAGAAGTCTGTATGACAGTGTGATAATTTTTGAACAAACATCTTAAAAATGTTAAGCTGCCTGTACCTCCATCTTGCATGTTCCCTCCATGGTGTTGTTAGCATCCAGACGGCAATCAAAGCAGATTGGATTGTGTGCTATGTAGAGTTGCTGAGCACTCTGACTGGTCACTTGACCGTTGTTGCTAACGGAGACGAGGACAGCATGCAAAGGGAGACCACCTGCCCGCGAGAGATCGCAAGTGACCTCCTCAAAACTCTGCCAGGTGGCGGGAACCGTGGTGACAGTGCTGTTGGTTTTGTTCACACCACGATCGGTAACCTGTTATTTGCACGAAGAAAAAGCCGTTATTACAACTAAATTAAGTAAGTTGTAGGACTTATAAAATAATTAATGTAAGAGTATTTTAAATTAATCAAAATTAAAGTCAGAATATACTAATTATAACAGAGTATAACTGTTGTTGAGCATTCCTTTCACTGGCATACATTATTGGTTACATAATTGTACACTGCTATACATTATCTAGCTTTAAAATAAATAACTATTCACATCCTACATCTAAACAAATGCAATGATATTCTATAAAGTGGGTGCCACATGTATGGCAAAACATAGTTCTACACTACCTCAGCTCTATTTTAAAGACAATAAGAAGGAAACTAAAGCAGTGCTTAGCTTTGTTCACAAGAAAAGGACAGAAACTTACCTGAACAGTCTCCAGATGGCAGAAAGTCCCATCCACGAAGCCCAATCCAAACACCGTCACGCTTGTGCACATGCCATCGAAGGTGGAGATGCATTGGGGGTCATCTAGAAGCGTCAGATTAGGGGCAGCATTGATGTCGATAGAGCAGTCGGACCCGGAATAACCAGAGTCACAAGTACATGTCACTGAAAAATATAGATGCTAGTTGTTCTTATATTTTTTATTCTTAAGTCATAAGTTTAAGAAGGGGTTGGTAGATATGGGCTACAGTCTGGTTTTTAGTGAAGAAAGATAAAGTGAAGTTCACATAATTTTAACTAATTGTAAAATTATTATCTCACACAATAAACATTTCGTTTACCCTCAACAATGATTCAAAATAAGTACAATTTATCACATACTGACAGTTCTGAACCACATGTATTTTGTTGAATTAAAACAAGTGGAAGTTCTCAAAGATATGTCATCGTAAACTGTTCATATTGGAATCAAACATAATAACCAGTATAAACACAGAAACAACAAATCCAAATGATGTCTGCAGCGGAAAATGTATCATCTTTAAGTGTTTTTGAAATGGGCGTGAATTGTATTTATCTGCTTAACATTTCTGAATTAGATACAATAGTTTAACGCTGAACCGTTGATATATAAATAAACTCAGATCTGAAACTGTCATACAGTTTTGACACTGTCCATGCCCGGAGCAGGAGTTGGGGCAAGCCACGTCCCGTATCTCGTTGACAATGGACGAGTTAGTTTCCTGTATGGCCACACTCTGACACTGCTTCATGAAAGCATCCACAGCCGACTGGATGAAGGGGGTTTTTAGATCATCAACATACTGAAATGATAATACAACACTTAGTTGATACAGTATATTCAGATCAAAACAACTATATTATAGCACAATAATAGCTTCAACGCATTAACCTGACACTCGTGAGCTCTATTAGCATAAATTAGGCGCTCAAAATGTTTCCTGTATTTATACTCGGTTTTTGCTTCAGCACATGTTTCAAAAGTTTAATGATACCATAACTGTATTTTCAGTAGGATATACTCTTTCAACAATTTAACTTGTAGCTAGTACAAGAACTAATATATTCATAATAACTGATTTGTTATATATATTCATGCATAATGGTCAGTCCATCAGACATCAGCATTTTAACCAAAATATAAAGTCTGCACATAACGCTTTTCATTGGTATTTTGGAAAACACATGTATCACTTACACAGCTTTGAAAATTCACTAACACGATTGTAAGTCAGAATGGCTGAGTGATAAGCAGGACATATTTTTTATTGCTGCGGTCGCAGGTTCGGGCGAAGACTGATCTTTAAACATTTTTGTCTTTATATAATACCGTAAAAACTGTTTTCGGACACTTAAAAAGAATAGGTTTTTTTTCGTGTCCAATGATTTAGATGCATAAAATATTCCAAAATGCTGGATGTCCGAATATTTAGAAACATAGGAAAAATATTTAAATTACGTCTGTATATGCCTGTTTTTTTGTTTGGGGAAATTGGTTTTTAATTTTAAATATTCTGTTCGTTTTTAATTTATAATGTTCTGTTTAATAACGTTATAATGGGGTTTTAGTACCTTGGAATATTTTTCCAAATTTTACCACACAAACAAATCCGTTAAAAACACAACACGTTAATAATGACACCTCTTAAAACTACTGAGCGTGACATCACCCTTTAGCCAGGCATGCAAATCTGCAAGGTGATAGTAACACCCATAGCAACAGGGTCGCTTTGACTTCAAAAGTCTTTGATGTAACTGCCGAACTGTGGCTATCGTCTAGCATTTTGCATCTGAAAGCCTGTAACATGCCTAGCACTTGGTCGGTGTCAAAAAGCATCGATCGATACTGCTGTATCAAAACAACGAAAGCGCTGTCAATAGAGCATTAATGATTTAATGTTTTAAGAGACATATTAAGGGTGTCAAAGAGATTTTATTTTGGGCAGACAAAAAATATATATAATTTTCATGTTGTGACAGTGCATTTTTAATGTCAATGTATTGAAATCGGATTAATGTATGTTTCACACACAAGGTAATTTATAATGTGTGCATATGTTTTTCAAATTTTAAATTTTTTATGAAAGAACATTGAATATGATATTACAAAACAACACAAATAAACGACAACTAAATCACCAGATTTTGATTAATAAATCCAACTTTAAACCAGTGTCCGAAAATATAGAGTCATAAACTATGGGTTTTATTCTGACTGTCCGAAAATAAAGAGTTGCCAAACAATTATTTTGGCTAAAAAATAGGGTGTCCGAAAACTTAGAGTGTCCGAAAACATAGAGCTTTTACGGTATTTGTTTTTAATTAGTCCAACTTTTTGCTGTTAAGACATAATTTAAATGACATTTTTAAAAAATACGAAAATCTGTAAACAAGTCCCTTTAATTCTTTCATATTTACTGATTTAAACAGGAATCTTACCAAAATATCCTCCACACAGTTTGCAAGATTGGCTGTAAGTTCGGTCTGTGGAACAAGACGGGCACAAGACGGCGCGAACCCGGCCCCAGTCAACGCGTTGTAGCATGTCTCGTTTGCCTGGGCAAGCGTGATGCCACTGTCAGTGGGGAATGTAACAACCTGTAAAAACAGTGGAATATCCTGATACGAGTAAAACCCCAATAATTCTCTAATACGCACAACGTATGTGAAGCTCATCATGGCAATACAGATATTGATGTGGTGTAAAAGTGTTCATGTCTGCTTTGTGATTAGGAGATTGTGAGTTTCATCCCTACATGGTGAGTGCTCATAGGCAAGACACCCAGTAATGGTTCTTTGCGGGTCAAAAGGGTCTGAATAAGCCTCTGGCTTTCGATACAATCAAGCTTAACTAAATAGGTGTAAACTAAACTTCATGTATATATAGGATCTGACACGAGTTGTCATTTCATATCATATTTTATTAAACAAGTTCAGGAATTCTGTTAGTAAGCGAGCCTTTGGCGAGCTTACTAACGAATTTCCTGGACGAGTTTAATAAAACATGATATGAAATGACGAGTGTCTGATCTTTTTTATCACATCCTTTTAAAAGAAAAAAATGCTTCTAATTTTACCAAAGCATGTTGATAAATCCTAAAAGTTGTTTACTGCATTGACGTCATTTCATGTTGACGACGTCATTTCACCAAAATAACGTCATGCAATTGGTCAGTCAAAAAATACGTAGCCAATGAAAACGCTCAAAATGTTATCTTACACATGTGTAAGATAAAAATATTCGTAATGGTTGTATTACATGGAAAACAAGGTATAGCATGTGATAAAACTAATATACACAATAAGGTATACATAAATATCAATTACAAACTGCAGAAAAAGTACCTGATGTAGATAAAATCTATAGTTATTAACAGAATACATACACCAACTGGTGCAGCATTAACGTCTATTCCAAAGGCAGCATATGGGTCTCCTACTGCACGCTTTTTACGCTTTGCTGCCACCACACGCTTAATAGTGGTTGTTACATCCAAACCTGCAAACAATATCAATTGCTCATCGTGATATGTCAGAATGGTTCAATGTCTTCTTTTTAGCAGTTATTACAATTGTTAAATGGAAGAAAATACAATTATGGATAATAACTATCTAGACACAATCTACCTTCATTAGATTCACGTATTTGCAGACATAACCAACCAACCTTTCCTAACTTAACAGGTTTTCAGTAATAAACAACCTACCTTTCTCAAATTCACAAGTCTCGAGTAAATTGCCAACGCTACACATACACTTGTCATTGTCTTCATTGTACAAGCAGAAGCTGCCCATACGCGGGATGTTTGGGTTTGCAATTACACCCTCAAACAGGAATTCACTAACAGGCGACCTGTTCAAAGCAATGTTAAGATTTTTATACCCTATAATCACATATACATACAATGTGTTACTGTATTGCGATCTTAAATATTTTCTTCTTTTTTTTTAAATAAGCAGATGAATGTGACAATAAAACTTGATAGCAAACAGAAAAACACAAAAACCATGAAGGAAACACTTCTATATGAAATAAATTAACAAGTACTAGTGTCGACTTTTGCATTGCTTATTAGTGTTGTCTAACCTTAATCAACTGTCAATTCAACGTATATACGTGTATTTAAGTTTCCGCTTGTACAGACGAAAACTATTTGGTGATTAAAAACTAGCTTATTGTGCATTTAAAAGCAATGTTTGTTCTTAACTTTTATATCATTTCACATAGAAATATATGTTAATGAACTTTATTTCGTTAATTGTATTTATGCTTATCTGTTGAAAGATCGTACATACACACTTTAAGTAGTATTAAGCACACTATTACGACCATAGTATATTAATTTACCATTAGATCAAATATCGAACATGGTCATAAACACTATTAATGTGTTTCACATCATCATACATACTCATTTCTTTTATTCCTTCAAAGTACGCTTTTACAAAAATACCATGGTTTCATTGAATTTTTACTCAGAAGACATAAACATGATAAAAATGTATGACAACTGGTTGCCACAGAAGACTAAGGTGTAGCCTGGTTAGGACAACCAACACTTTAACAGATTAATAGCTCTCATAACTGAACCAAATTGGCCGCTACACAACTTCAATATGCCAACCAAGACTGTAATAGAAGATTGAACTCAGTTTGCCTATTTCTTTAGAATAAAAAACAAGAGATGCAGGAGGAAAGTAGCAGTCATAGGTATAGTGCGAAAATATTTACCTGCCCAGTATGAATACATTACAGTGACTGAGTGCGTTATTTTATCTGAACCGATCAACCGAAGAATTACGTCATCATTTAAATATAAATAATCGACCATGTGAATTGTTGAGTTCCAACAACTGTACCATAATAATAATTACATCAGCTGAATAACCTAGTGGATAAAGCACAGTGGCCCTTTTACTGAGTGGGATGAGGTTCGAACCCAGGCTTGGGTGGCTTTTGGGTTATATATTTTCTCATGCCATGATGATAACTTAAAAATTAGTTCGTGCTTTTCGTATTATCGCCAATAATTAAAAAGTAAACAAAAAAGAAAAAAGAAACGTGAAAATAAAATTACATCGATTACAAAAATGAAATACAATCACCATATCCCTTTGACACACAGTGATAAATATATATATATTTTCTTATTTTTAAACAGGAATGTGTAAGACTCAAACTCTTGACTAATATGGCGACTGATAAAAAGTGTTACCCGTAACTCAGTTTTACCTACTGCGCTACAAAGCAAATTTCTTTATCTGTCCATAAAATGACATTTGAATATAGGGATATATGTTTTAATTTTGAATCAAATCTCTCAATGACAACCCATTTCCAAGAAACTAGCTTTCTAAAAATTTTTTATCTATCCTAAAATCGTTGAATGAAAAACTTCTAAGTGCAAAAAGGCCTATAATTTTGACAAATTTCAAACTTGGCCTATTGGTTTATTTTAATACGAGGAATAAATGTTTTCAGTTTGAACCGAATCCCTCAAGCCATTCATGAGAATCTAGCTTACCGAAAAACATTAATCTATCAAAATTGATTTAAATGTAAAATTTTAAAGTGTAAAAAGGTCCATAATTTTGGAATAATTTCAAACTAGAGTTGGCAAACATGGTCTATAGGTTCATTTTAATATGGGGAATAATAGTTATAAGTTTAAATGAAATCCCTCAAGCTATTCTTAAGAAACTAGCTACCTGAAAAACTTGAACATAGCCCAAACTCTGACGTCGACCCTGGGTAATAATAGCCTGCCTTTTTTTTATAAGTCGAGCTAAATATGTCCCTGCTTTTACAGATAAAATATTTGCAGAACAATTTTTATCATGAATTGTGTTACTTCAGAATACTAAGTAAGACGTACATATGCAACAACACAGTTTTCAATTTTCGTACTTAGTTCAAGTATGACATATTACTTACTGCCAGACTGGGTTGAACTTGTCAACGTCTGTGTACGATGTACCATCTGGTCCTATCCAGTCATTCTTCTCACTACCATCATAATCCCCACACAGCCCTAGAAACAGTTGATATTAAACAAATATTCAGCTAGAAAGCATTCAGAACTGCTATATGTTGAGATCGCGGTGGCATAGTGGATGTGGTGTCCGCCTAGCGATCGGGAGGTTCCAGGTTCGATCTCCACTCTGGGAGCATACTCAAGATCTCCCCCAAAGACACCAAGTACTGGTTCTACCCAGGAAACAGACTCTAGAGTGTCTCAATAAGCCTTAGGCTTTCGATGTAATCCAGCTAAAATAAATAGGTTTAAACTAACAATATGTTATTTCTAAGTTTTTGTTTTTAAAGAATACTTTATTATTCAGAACTAATATAATGGACAGCAACATTTCTTGTAAATTAGGCCGGGTCATTAAGCTTAGAAATATTCATACACTACAATGAATTCGTGTTGCTTACTGAAACAAAATAAATCCAGGGCCCATATCTATAAACATTCTTATGTTATTCGTAAGTTACATTGAAATTACTTATTCTTAAGTTACAAATAAGTAAAAATTAAGATTTGTGTTTGCAACATTATGCCTTGAAGCATGTGCACCACAAAAACTAGATACATGTATTAACACACTTGGTATTATATAGCAGCTTCTGTGTCAAAATCTTCAAACACTGCAATTCTTTGTCAGAAAATCCAATGTTAATATTTTAGAATTTTCAGATTTTTCTAAATTTTCGACTAAGAGTTTTATTATAAATACCATCGCTTGTCATTCTACACAGATCTAGATCTTAATTGATCGTAACTTAATGCCGTTGCAATAACATTATGACCAACAGCCAAACTCTCCAGCTTACCCTCAGTTTTCCCCTTGTCTGCTGGCGAAGGATGGACGTAGACGTTAAGGTATCCCCCACCCACCGTCTTCTTACCATCTTCCCTGACAGTTACAATGGTTCCATACGGCAGATAGAGCTGTGGAAATACATTCAAACAATGCTTATCTATACTTATCTGTTGCCTTGGGTCCGTATTTCATAAAGAATCTAATGTTATTCTTAACTTAAGTTGCAAAAAGGTCAAAATTAGAAGTTTTTGTTTGAAACACTATGCTTCAGAACATGTGTATGACAAACACCAAATATTAATACACTTGGAATGATATAGATCTCTAGAAAATGCTGTGTCAAAATCTTCAAAAATTCATTTTTTATCAGAAAATCGATTGTAAAAATAAAGAATGTTAAGATGTTTCTTAATATTTTATTTTGATTCATTATAAATAACAGCCCTGATTGTGCACATGTGTATGTTAACCACAAAAGCAATGTAACCCATAGTAATACAACCAAACTGTTATCATGACCTTAGCAGTGTAGTAGAGTTTAGTTTTATTATGCCATTATTATGTCATGTTTATTCGGCGTAGCTGTTTAACCCAACCTTTGACCTTCCTGAATATCCAATAAAATGTTGTGAAAATTTCCCACCAGTAGTCCCGAATGAATAAATTCTAACATTCCGTCGGCTAATTTACGAAAAATTCCCACTACACTAGTCATAAATGAGTAGGTGCAAACATCCCAACAATAAAACAGACGAATTCGTAACAGGTTTGGAATACTTATGGCAAATTCAATAAGGGAATAACAGTTCGCGTAAAATGAGAGCTTTCGTAAATGCGCAAAGCTATTAAAATGATTTGACATGACATTTGGAAAATTATTTTCTATTTAATTATTTCGGCAGCAAGACATTTAGGCCTTTATTTTTCCAAATTCTACTGAATTACAAAGTAAGTTATTTTCGTTGATAATTAATTAATATTTTACAGTTTTATTAATTATTAACATTTTTGTTTACAATTTACATGTTCTAAATTAAGAAGACTGTATTAAATTTAATTACTTTAATTAATAGTTATTATTAACTACATTTTTTCATAGACTGCAGTTTCCCACTCTCCATTAATTGTGTTCATTTAATTCATTGTTATTTCCCTTATTAAATTATGTCTTTTTACAAGGTTAGATTTTCGGGAGCAATTTATACATTTCAGCCCAGTTTACTACAGTTTGATTTTCGGGAGCAATTTATACATTTCAGCCCAGTTTACTACAGTTTCGGACAGAAAGTAAACTTTTTCTTACTTTCTCAGCAAGATACCAACGGTATTTTGTTAATCTGTACTGATATTATTTGATACTTTAGACTTGGCTTTTACTTGTTCTTTATGATCTGTCTTTGCAAACGTGTAAATATTTTCTATGACAAGTAGTTAGTAAAATAAATGCTATTCTGTTAATAGAACTTTTTACCTACTTCCTCTCTCAGTAAAGTAAGTTATGTTAAACGTGTCTTACTTTAAACATATTTTATTTTCAAAATAAAGTACATGTACAAATGACATAAATGACATAAATATATATATCGAATACATTCATTTGAAAAAAGGGTAGGACCTGAAGAACATTATTTATGGTCTTTCCTTTATGGATAATTTACATGTTTGTGGCGATTAACATGGTTTCATTGAAGTCATTTGTACAGTTTGAATAAAAAATAAATTAATTAATAAACATGGTTAGCCAATGAAAGAAAATTGAAGGAAATGAACATGTGTGAGAAAATGTTATATATAAAGCACATATAAAGCACATGAAAGAAACAAACCAGTCCTGTCTAGAAAATAATAAAGTTCATATTGTATACAAAAAACCCAATTACGAAAAGCGCTTTGTCTTCTTGATAAACTTTTGGACATTTATAAAGATATCGCAGTTCGTAGCATGATCAAGCCTGCTATTACCAAAGACAAGTGTATCGCTGTTTATAGGTTCAATAGATTGTAGAGCTTGGAAAAGGATTGTGCGTTGCATGGTAAACAGCGAACAAGTACCAAAGAAGTGGTTAGCTGATTCTATTTCTCCACATATACATAAAGGCGAAGGTTCCTAATAGTTGTTATACAAGTGTGATTTTAAGTTGCTACCATTATTCCTAATTCTGGCATGTAAAATTGATGTTTTCCTGTCTCCAACGAAGAAATATGCTGGAGTTTCGCGATTTGTAAACACGATGTTCTTATATCAAGATGTACGTTGTTCCACAATCTGATAGCCGATGGTACGAAAGATCGTGTATACAGTTCGGTCCGTCTTGATAAAATAACATAATCATTTGCGTTTCTAAGATTTCTAGCAGGTTGTTGAAGGACAGTTTCTGGTAAAAAATTACACAAGTAATTTGGACATAAACCATTATAAATTTTATACATATATATTAGTTTCAGATACTATCGACGTTCGTCTAAGCTATGCCAATTGATTTTAGAATACAAATTAGTCTATGAAACAGATTCGGTGAGTCTGGTGACTATTCTAGCCGCTTCATTTTCTATTTTATCAAAAATGTTCTTCCTCGTACATTGCACAGCCATCCCAAACGACACAGGCATACTCAAGCAATGGTCTTAAGTTGGAAATATAAATTTGGTTTAAAGTTTTTCTAGAGACCGTGTATTAAAGTTTCCGCATAATGCTAAGTACTTTTGATGCTGATTTTACAATACTGGTGATATGATGTGCCATTTACCATTAGAGCTGAATGTAAGACCAAGATGTTTGTGATTTTCAACAAATTTGACAGGCACATCATTGAAAAATAGATGTGGCAGGGGAATAGCAGAATGTGTTGTGAATAGCATGGCTTCATTTTTTGTGGATTAAAATCTACAAGCCATTGTTTCGCCCAGGCATTAATGACATTTAAATCATCGTTGAGCACTATTTCAAGATCAGTCAAATATGAAATAGTACAGGAAAGGGAGGTATCATCGGCAAATAAACGGGAAATACTTTAAAGACTTTTAACAATATTGTTCACATAAACAAGAAAAAATAGTGGACCAAATACAGAGCCCTGAGGAACACTGGCATTAGGTTCTAGTGCTTGAGAAGTAGAGGCACCAACAAAAACTTGCTGTGAATGATAAATAACTTTTGATCCAATTCATTAAAAATCCATTAAATCCATTTTGTTTTAGTTTGAAGAGTAAACCCTTGTGCCATATGCGGTCAAATGGTTTAGAAATGTCGCAGAATACCATACAAGTGTGTTTCTTTTCATCGATACCCTTCGCTATTTGATCAAAAATGTCAATTCATTGAGAAACGGTCAAGTGACCTTTTAGAAAGCCTGATTGGTTGGAGTACAATAAATTGTTAGTAAGTAAGTGGTTATATAAATGTTTATAAACTACTCTCTCCATACGCTTGCCTACACAGCTCAATAACGATATTAGACGGCAGTTGGATGGTTGATTAGGCTCTCCCTCTTTGAATAAGGGCATCACAATAGCTGATCTCCACGAAGCGGGAATGGTACACTCATTTAGTGATTTGTTAAATAGGATACACAAAGGCTTAGAAATAGAATAACACGTTTTTTAAGGACTAGATGACTGATAAGGTCTCCTCCTACAGCTACTTTCCGATTCAGAAATCGCCAAGTTAAGCATATGCTCATTTGATAGATCGATAAGTGGTGGTAGGACTCCAGACAAGTCATCTAATGAGGACATTGAGACTAAATGATTATGTATTTAAACAGTTTGCTTTTTCTGTATATGACATATGTATAATAAGATTGCCATCAGAATCAGTCGACTGCAGGGGTGGTAAAGTATCTGAGTGAGAACTCGTTTCATTTCATAAGTTGTTTGAGATTTTCCCAATATTTTTCGGCGGAGCTGTCTTAGATCACTTTTTACCTAGATTTATTGCGATAATTATGCAGCGGGTAAATTGAATGCCAATAGAATTGGGCAAATTTTCTAATTTTAGGGAATGCAAACTTCAAACAATGGTTTAACATATACCATACTTTTGGGGATTAAAAATTTACATAATTGTTTACATAAGCGGTTAAATTAAAGCTATAACATATCTTCAAAATACACTCTAGAAATGAACATAATTATGAACAATTTTACTCATTGTTTGTCATGATCAGAATGTTATATTCATTCACATAATGAAATAACTATATTGTTTAGCCTACATAATCGGTGTGCTATATAAATAGCAATTACATTGCTACAATTCACGGGGACGACAGTCGGTCACAACATACAATGTTGCCTGTTGAGCTCGCAAGCACAAAATATAAAGTGGTACATTTCTGGTATTTTTCTGATAAATAAGCAAAAAAAATTAGCAAATTTGATTGAGCTTATATTTCCTATTATTTTATCATTGTGTAAACATATTATTGTACGCTGTTACCGACTGTCGTCCCCGTGAATTAATTCTATCGAGTACAGCTACAGCAGGAGAATCATTCTAAAAATAGCGCGCGGTAAAGCTGTGTTAATACACACGCATCAATTAGCATCTGGAGAATCATAAACCCGAGAATCTAACTAAATGGGGAATTCATAAACCTACTGCTCAGTCATTCCCACTATTATTTTCTGACAATGTTAATTTGTTAAATTTGCCTGACAAATTCATGTATCAATTATGTTTACATTATTCATGTATCACTGGTGAAAACATGGGGCGGTATATGATCAGTTTATTCACAGTACAGATATTATAAATTACTGAGTTTATATCAAATTAATTTTGGGAGCCGATACGTTTCCTTATAGTGTCCAAAAAATCGAGTGTCCGAGAAGTCTCCTCAGTAGGGACCAAAAAATATGAGGTCCAAGAAGTCACAGCTTGGTCCTCTTGTATTATATTTAGGGCAAAAAAAAAAGACATCTCAATATTAATTTCTACGCCGATTGTCTTGTTTAAAGACATTTCTTGTTTAGGATTCAAAGAGTTAAAATCATTAAGGGATGTTTCGAGGTTTGCATAAAATTGTTCTTTGGCATGTTTTATCATGTTGTTAACTTTATTTCGAACTTGTTTGAATTTGTTCCAGTTAGTAGTGGTGGGGTTATTGACAGATATGTGTTTAAGTCTGTCCCGTTTATGAGATAACGTTCTTATAGATGAATCATACCACGGTTTGTCAATAGGTCTAACTGTAACAAGTTTATGAGGAATACTGAGTTTCATGAGTTCGATTAGTTTATTTGTAAACAAACGGTAGCCTCGTGAACATTAATGTTGTGAATACAATTCCAGTTTGTATCTGTAATGAGATTGTTAAGGCTCTCAAAATCAGCATATTTGTACAACCAAACATGTCTACGAATTGGTTTACAGTTTATAACAGGAATTTTAATATGAATAGCAGTAGCTTGGTGATCACTGATGGTTTGTGGGATAGGAATTACTTCGGAGTCTAAACGTGTCTGACTGCATGGACGCCTAACAGAAACGAGTCAGTGGTGACATCCTGACTGAAAATGAGTTTCTTTAATAAGAATGAATCAATATTTCTGTATGTGATAACTGCCCGCCCGATTAGATAACTGGTAACCGTCCCGTGACTGTATCACTTACGTAAGAGAATGAGACCGCACACCACAACAGTTTTGTCTAAGGTAGCATTTTCGTTTTAAGTTTAAAAATAGTCCTTAGTTTCAAGTTAAGTTACATGTATAAATCATTTTATCTGAAATATTTGTGTAGGATTTGAACAATTTCTAACTCATACTGGTCATGGACGTAATACCCGCCTGTACGTAAATATTCGGCCACCCTTAAAAAGTGTTTTCGCGATATAGATCAATAATGTTTTAAAACTATTAGCAAAAGAACTTTCTATTGCAACAGAATTCTACAGATTTCTCGAATCCAGTAAGTATATTGTTATTAACTTTTGAATTGAAACCTCAGTATCATAACAGGAAATATTGAGTCACGTGGGGAAACTGACGTTATCATATGCACGGAATGAAAATATGGTGTTGCATGATTACAGATTTAAATGTATTATTTCTTCTAACCGTTCTTCTAACAAATTTTCACAAGCAAATGTCACGAAATAGGAAACACCCGCTTCTGTTTAAAATATCACATTACTATTTTGCCCAGACGTGGTTTCTGTTTATATTCAGTTATCTCAGATTTTCTTGTAATTCTCGCTGAATTTAACACCAACATCATTGTAAACTAGATATTCCCTTAAGTTTATGTTGTAGGAACATACTTCAGCCTAGAAGTTACACAATGTACCGAGAACATTCGACCCCTAGATTTTCTGGACCCATTTCTAGTTAGCAATTCAGTAGCCAAAGTGGCCCCTTTGACAATTCGGCCCTTAGACTTATCAATCCGCATTATGAATGAAGGGTTTTTGATATTTCAGAAATTTATATTCATATTAATAATATCTATATTTAATTGAATCATGTATTCTCTATTTTATTCATTTCAATTATAACTGTTTACAACTCACACAAAACGCATACACCCACAAAGGTGAAATTTAACAGCTATACACTAAGAGGGGGGGGGGGGGGCGGTTAAAGAAAGTCGTTTTTGTAAGATTTTTTAAGTCAAAATTTTAGTATTTGTAAACCTCGCTTGTTACTCTTTAGATAAGAATATTTCATTTGGTATAAACATTGCAGAGGAAACCAAAAAGTTGCCAATTGTTTACGTACATTTGAACTAGGAAAATGGAAATTTTATACATTGTGTATCTGCGTTTATTTAGTTTCCTTACACTCGTTCATTCTGATTTAAACTTACACCTTATATGAGTTTTGAACCCAGGATTATTGATGTGAAGTTTAATTTTGATCAGAGTGAGATTAAAAAAAACACACAAAAAAAAAAACAACAAAGTGAGATTTAAAAAAAACAACCTCCAAAGTGGCCGGATTTACGTTCATGGCCAGTATTACCATACCAACCAATGAATCATTACTACCATAAACTTATGTTTGGTAAGCAATTTTGTTCATCAGTGTCTAGAAGACATTATGATAAGTATTTCCAAAAACAATATAAAAAGGTGCTAAAATACCTCTTAACATTATTTATAAATGTAAATTAAAGGAAGGTTATTTTTTTATAAATATCTATCCAAATATTCAGTTAGTAGACAATACTGCATTTTGTTGGTTCAAAACACCAACACACTCACGTTTGTCTCTTTCCCGTCATTGTATGACACAATCTTCAGTCCGTCTGGTATGTCACCATTGTTCCAGATCTTTGGTTTGCGGTTCTCTATATCTTTCTTTCTATCGCCATCGTAGCAAAGATTATGGACGTAGGTATCGTCTCCGACACGAACACTGACACCACAGTTGCAGGACGGTTTATTCTTGCCATTTCCATGGCATTTCTTAAACATTACACGCACCTGAAAAAGAAGAGTTCAAAATATCTCAAATCCCAATTATGTCGAGTGTATTTTTTTCAATAATTTTTTTCTTCAACTAGAGCTATCACTAAAGGTGATTAATACCCACACATATCGCTTTGGCACAGATGTAGAGCTTTAACACAGAACAATGTATTGACTGACACAATGACCTGCACAGAACAAAAAAATGGGCTTGAAATGCAAAATGTACAAGTGCAAACCATTTACACATATTTAACCTTGAATTGTGACCTTGACCTTTGACTGATAAGCACAAGACATGTGCGCGACACATCGTCTGGTCAAGGGGAATAATACTAAGTTACATTAAAATCCTTCCATGCATTAAAAAGTTATGGAGGGGAAACGGAATACAAGTATTTTATTTGTATTTGACCTTTGGCCTCAAATTGTGACCTTGACCTCTGAAGGACAAGCATAGGTCATGTACGCAACACATCGTCTGGTCATGGGGAATAAGTACCTAAAGTTATCTTCAAATCCTTCCAGGCATTAAGAAGTTATAGAGTGGAAACGAAATACAAACATTGACCTTCGACCTTGAATTGTCTTGAAACGCCTGATTCCTATATAGCCCCCACTTTTTGAAAACTTGGGGGTATAAAAACATCAATTTGTGTAAATATTTACCGACAGTCATATTATTTTCAGTAATAAATATTTCAACCAAAACATTGCCATACATATATTTACCCATTTTTTCTGACACTAATTATTTTTCCATTGTGTGAATTTATACAGGCAGAACACAATAATTACAAGAATTGTCTAAAAATTTAGAAGGTACTGTTTTTATTTCTCATTTGAACATTCAACTTCTTTAGTTAAAGGCGCAGTAATAACAATATTTAACACCGAGTAATGTAAAGCAATAAACAAAAGAGCCAAAATGGCCCTGGGTCACTCACCTGAGTTTAATAAAACATAATGGCTTGTAAAAATTTAATAGCGTGTACATTTTTGACAATGGACATCAACAATGGACCATTGACAGCCATTTTTTTTCGTAACAAAAAATTTGAAGGAATTTAGTAGAACTTAGTCACCCAGTGAACATTTCTGTGAAATTATTTTCAAATCCATTCAGTGGTTTCATACTAGAAGATTTTCCAATTTTTTAAGTATAGCCATTTAAGGAACACTGGTCCACCCCCTGACAATCATGTTTTGAATGAATCACAGTTATTTGAAGGAATTTTGTAAAGGGTCATGCAAGGAATATTTCTGTGAAATTATTTTGAAATCCAGCCAGTTGTTTTAGACAAAGACAATTTCAATATAGCCATATCAGGAAAACTGCCCCGCCCTCTTGGCAGCCATGTTTTTTTTGAACAAATCAAAATAATTTGAAATTTAGTAAAAGGTCACCCAAGAAACATTTCTGTGAAATTATTTTGAAATATAGCCAGTGGTTTCAGACAAGAAGATTTTTTTAAGTTTTCAATAGCCATATAAGGAAAAGTGTCCTGCCCCCTGGCAGCCAAGATTTTTAACGAATAAAAATAATTTGAAGAAATATACAAGATGGTTACCCAAGGGATATTTCTGTGAAATTATTTCAAAATCCAGTCAGTGGTTTTCGGACAAGAAGATTTTCAAAGTTTTCAATATAGACATATAAGGAAAACTGCCCCACCATCTGGCGGCCATGTCTTTAATTGAATGAAAATAATTTGAAGGAATTTTATAGCGGTTCATAAAAGAAACATTTCTGTGAAAACATTGTTCAAATCCAGCTGGTGGTTTCTGACAAGTAATTTTTTAAATGTTTTCCAGTTTTTTAAGCTTTTGGTTGACATGGAAACTAGAGTTTTCCGTAATATATAAATTTATATAAATATATATAAATATATTATATTTAAATAAATTAAAAGAATTTGTTAAAGGATCATCCCAGGCACATTCCTGCCAAGTTTGGTTAAAAGCTGCCCAGCAGTTTCAGAAAAGCAGTCGCTTAAGTAAATTGCTGACGACTACAACGGATGACGACGACGACGGACGCTGGACGGTGACTGACCAGAATATCTCACCGTTGAGCACTTTGTGCTCAGGTGAGCTAAAAATAAGACATCTGTATATCATTCTCTTGTTTATCTATGTTCAATTATATAATCAGTATTTGTGTAATGGTAAACAAAAATTCTTCTACTATATTATTTTGGTTTATATTTGTGTAAAATTACTGTCTGAAAACATTTGTCATAACTTGGTGACTTTTTTCAGAAACTCTCCATAAGCATTTGTACACCAAAAATTATTATTTAGGCCGATTATTTGGGCCTTTGAAAACACTGATATTGTTCTTATTAGTCAGGAAACATTTTTTACATATCATTGGGTAATAATGTCTCAATATTATGGTGAATACGAAAAAAGAACTTTTCTGGTATACTATTCGTTTCAAAGTAAGGTCTTAACTGCACAAAATGTGTTTTTAAATGTGACGTATATGTGATTCAAACAATGAGAGTTTACTTCTGCAACCTTAGTTTTGTGCTTTTTTTTCAACAATTTTATATGCAAAAGAAGTCTCATTTAAACATTTATTATTATATATATTATATACATTGCATATGTAAACTTACCTCATAGTCTTTCTCAACATTCCTCACCAATGTGAATTCGCCTTGCAGAAAGTTGTTATAACGTCTAAGAAAAAAGCACAAACACATTTCATTAGGAAAAGAACATGAAAAAGCAAGTAAAGTATGGCTAACATATAAATATTCTAGAACTATAGATTGGCACCTCACTTCTGCAAAAAAAAATTCAAATGGGATTTTTTTTCAACACAACAAAATGTTTTTCAATGTTATGAATCATGTTAAAAGCTCAAATTCTTATAACAGTGTTGAATTATAAAATTTAGTTAATGTAAGAAACAAAACTGGCAAGACATGAATCTCAATGTCATGTACTGGCAACATTATGGTATATGCCCATAGTATCATATACCATCATATCACTGAAAGGTTCAATAAATGTGAAAAATGCAACTTGCGAGCACTTACTTTCCATCAAATGTCAGAATGTGAGGATCGTTCACACTCTGACAGAAAGCAGAATCATCGCTGTCTTCGACCACAACCTTGGAATAGTATAAACATATCAATGTGGAAGTGAAAGCTGAAATTCAGCCTAAGTGAAAAACCACTTCTAAGATGTATCCACTAACTGAACATTCTAGCAAACAATATTTACAGAACCTCTAACTTAAACAGAACCTCAAACTTTACAAAAAAGCTGTGGAAGAACTAACTAAAAAGCTCCAAAGCACCTGTAATCCAAATTAGATCCAAGTTGCAAAACATATGTATTCATATCAGTAATTAATAATATCACAAAGTCCCATACATGTAACAAAGGGTATGAATAAAACATTAAAATGCAGGAAAATTTGAAGGCAAGGGCATGCAGTGAAACAGATGGTCATGGATTCAATACTGTCTGCAAACAATGCATACAGTGGCCAGGTAAATATGCTTAGTTAACGAGTACAGTGTACTCCCTCTATACCGAACACCGACCGGATCGGACCAAATGTTCGGTTTTCAGGGAGTTCCGGTTTACTGAGGGTTTGAGGCAAAATACAATTATGCATATAGATTATATTAATTTCTCGTTTTATTCAGATTTATAAACTATGGCATTTTAAGACTAATACAATCCTGACATAATGTGGCATAAATATGACAGAAGTAACATAACACATTATAATAAAGTGCAGAATCATGACCAAGGGAAATGCAAAACCAGCACACACACAGTCAAATGAGCATCGCACATTAGCCTATAATTTACACTTTGCTCAAAGTCACTGATCGTAGTCTGCTTTGTAGCGCACCTAGCCTTGACAATCTTCTTCTCTGTAATTTCGACCAACATCAAGCAAATTATGTTTTAATTAAAGCAATCATGAATAATTATTACATCATTAATAGTTATTACCTGAGTTATATAAATTGTTTGTAAAATGTTTAAATATTTTCTAAACAAATGACAACAGTGTAATTAACATACTGTTTGTTGTTCACACTTTCACGACTCATCACCCTTATCTGGAGTCCTAATTTGATGTGGAACTGTTGCCCCTAATTATCGGATTTAGCGTGCAATCACCCTGAGGCAAAACAATCACGAGCTTAAGATAATCGAAAACAGCAGATTGTCACACATGTTCGGTTCACAGAGGTCAATTTGTACTCCGAAACAAAGCGACGTACCTCTCCTGCTGTTCGATATTCGTAATACAGAGGTTTTGGTATACCGAGGGTTTTTGCACTTTAAACAATATAGGCAAAAAACGAGACCAGAGCATCTGTACGGTTTTCAGATTGTTCCGGTTTGTAGAGAGTTTGGTTTTAAGGGAGTACACTGTACAATATATGAATACAACATATACAGTCAAGGGACATAATTATTCGCCGACCCTGATCAGCTCGTGTGCACGTCATGTATGATGAATAAAATAGCCACTGCGTCATAAATAAACATTTCATTTTCCAATAATTTACCTCTCAAATTGTGATGTCCTCAGTTCTATTGATGATGTCATAACCAAGTTGTTATCATTGTCACTCTGTTGTTAACAGAAATAACTATTTTGAGGTTTAAAAAAATGGGTCAAAGTTAAGTAGTGAGGCTCGCAAATTATTTGTTAAAAGTTACAGAAACAACAAAAATGTGTAAAATTTGGCTAGAACTTTAGGAATGCCTTGATCTCCAACAAAAAGTGTTTTCAAGATGTTTCGTGAATTTGGAAGTGTTGAAAATCGTAGTAGGAGGGGAAGAAAAGTTATTTTCAGAAAGAGACTGTACTAAACTTCCTCGTGTGGTTAAAGCTAACAGAAAAGCAACAGTGCAGGATGTTACCAATCTTATAAATAAAGATATGGATTATTCTTTTTGCAATAAAACTATTGAAAAATATGTGTGTAAAAGACGGGCAGTTCATGACAAGAATGCGGTTAAGCATTCAACTAGGAATTATAGGGTAAAGACGTGTAAAGAAAGAAGAAACTGGACTGTAAATGAACGTTGGCCTAATTTGAGGTTTAGTGATGAAAGCCAGATAGTTATTGTCAAAATAATAAAGTCTACATTTGGAGAAAAGATTACAAAAACAATCGACCGCACTTAATTTGTGAGGTAGGTAAGTTTGATGATATGGAGGTGGTGTTTGTTATCATGGAATTGGAACTGTTACTGATGTCACAGGCAATATTAATGCCACAAAATACATAGACATATTATAAAATGATTTATCACTTGTAATTGTTAAACTCCATGTTAAAAGATCCATGGAATTAATGTGTCCAACATGTGCATACGTGCGAGGATCTGATTACCCAAATTAGAGACATATGGGACAACATCCATGTTGGACATGTTCAATAACTCTATGAGTCCATTCCTTGAAGACAGCTTAATGAATTAAAGGAAACATGTCAAAACATTGAGGTAAAAAAATGTATGTTTTTTAAAGTTACAGTTCAAGTTCACATTTCAACAAATGTTTAACACTAGCTAGTGGCCATTTTGAAAGTGGCAAATAATTATGTCCCTTAATTGTACATAATGGTCACACCCGCATTAATGCCATTTTCCTGTCGATCACCATCACTCTCATAATGACCTAATGCCTATACAAAACTTGCAACCAAACTCCACAACATGTGACTGTAATGCACCACTCACATCAATACAACCTGCTTACATTATATTCACACGCCAGCTGCGACTGCGAGTACACGCCATTCCTGACCAATGTTGCCATGACCTTCAGTTTCCCAACAAATTTCTGGTCCTTCTTGAAATCGATGCGAGAAGTGAGAGAGACGTTTTCAGTCTGGTTCCAATTTGAGCTATCGAACTGCATGTCGCATGCACGGTCCAGAAGGATTTGCGGGATTCGTAGGCCATTGGAACATCTAGATATAATTTAAGCATATGATAATTTTGTGAAATCACAGTCATGGCACTTTCCGCTTTTGTCATATTTTCTGTTTCATGGAAGTCTCTTCTAAACATAAATACACTGTAGGCGGAAAGTGCCATCCCGGATTAGCCTGTGCAGACTGCACAGGCTAATCTGGGACGACACTTTACGCACATGCATTAAGACCGGTTTTCTCACGACGCCCCTCATATAAGGTATTGGTTGGTAATAATGACTGTGATTTCACAAAATTATCGTATGTATATTTATTATAAACATGCCATGTTCTCTCACATATCACGAAACATATACATATACACATACAGTCGACTCCCGATGGCTACAAGTCACAGAGAACAGCTAAAAACTTTGAGCCAACGAAACTTTGAGTTATACGGAGTTTAAGAATGTGTACATGAACTGGCAGAAATTCGTCTGCCTTATTTTCAAATCTCAAATTGAAGAGTATTCAGGTAAATATATTACAGATAACAAACATTTATTTATATACAGTCATGTATTTTTTTAGATCTCGTGTTATTCAAAGTTTGTGAAAGCTGTGAAATCAATCATTGTGTTCTCTCAATTGGAAAATCCCTGTCTTCCTTGGATTTTATCGTTGATTCCATATAGCTAAATGTAGTCTAAAATACTTCTACTTCGTCCAATACGAGGCCACCCAAAAACCCAGGTAAGCTCTTATAGAGCAGGAAAACTATGGACAGTACTGCTTTTGCTTTTGCAAATTACATTGGGAAACAACAGACACTATTTTATACTTAAAATTCAGGAGAACGCGGACAGAATCAATAGGTTGCTCCCATGATGCACCACTTATAATAACCAATGCATTAGGACACATCCAAATTTTAGACACATGTATTGCACCAAACAATACTTTTCTAAAACAAGCCAAAATCATTACAAGTAACATGAAAACACCCAGGAAAGTTGATCTACTAACTGGATCTCCCCTAAATGTGTGAACTCTGTAACTGGGACTGTGACCAACACTTTGAGCCATCAAAAAATTAGACCCTTGCAAATTTGAGCCAAACGACACAAATTTATATGAATACATGGCAACAAAATATCAGTCCCTCATTGAAACGTCGAGACAAGCGAGTTTGAGTCATCAGGCCCCGTGTTCACAAAACAAGTTAAGCCTGATTTTCAGGTTCAAGATGAACTTAAGCTAGATGTTTCTGGATCAGGCTCAAAAATGATGTTCACTAAAATCAGGATCATTTTTAATTTTTGGTCAAATATATATTATAAAAACAAGTTTAAACTCTTAGCAGCGTACATTTGCTATCTGAGATAAAGATTTTAATTAGATAAATAAAAAAAATTGTGTGATTTTATCAAGAAGAAAAGTTATTCCAAAAATAAAATATGTTTGATATTGTGCTCAGTTTAGCGACAAAATCAAGATCAGCTAAGACTGATCCTGATCCTGTAATTGATACTTTGTGAACACGGGGCCAGAGTCGACTGTACATATAATGCATAATATTGATTTATAAACAATTATGATAAGTACTTTGAACAGGTCAAGAACAACTGACGTCATCCATGATATTGGTTGGTCACATGACTTCTATCTTTGTTAGTTTTTTTTTTCTATAAAGCTACATTTCTAAATTTATTTACAATAAATGCTGAAATTCAGCAGATTTTACGTGAAATATTTCAAGTCAGACATTGTTCTTTTCAATTATCAAATGGGTTATTTTCTATTCACTGAACACAGTTCAATATGACTATTCCAAATAAAGCACACCATATTAGAGGACATGGTCTTCTTCCAACTTTTGTGATTTCAGCCTATCATAATAAATTATCATATTAAGCAGAGAATTTGTCAGCAGGGAAAACTAATATCCCCAAACAAAGCACAAATCAATGCATATTGCCATTTTTTAATAAAATTGTGAAAACATTTTAACTACAGGGCATAAACATAACCTGAGCCTACAAGCTTATATAACTGGGTAAGAAATAATTTTAACGTCAATGAAAACCTTACTTTGGCTGCTTGTTCTTATCTTCTATTATCTGGAATCGAAGTTTGATGGAGCACCGCGCGTTGTTGCAGCCTTTGCCTGGGTCACTGCCCAATCGGAAGCCTAGCTCTTGCTCGTGGATTCTTCCTTCGTGGATCAAAATGTTGGGGTCTTTAACCTCACACTGTCACAAGACATAGCAGATATTGTTAATTACAGCTTGCGGATCAGAATGTTGGGGTCTTAACCTCACACTGTCACAAGACATAGCAGATATTGTTAATTACAGCTTTGTGGATCAGAATGTTGGGGTCTTTACCTACACTGTCACAAGACATAGCAGATATTGTTAATTACAGCTTTGTGGATCAGAATGTTGCGGTCTTTAACCTCACACTGTCACAAGACATAACAGATATTGTTAATTACAGCTTCGTGAATCAGAATGTTGGGGTCTTTAACCTCACACTGTCACAAGACATAGCAGATATTGTTAATTACAGCTTCATGGATCAGAATGTTGGGGTCTTTAACCTCACACTGTCACAAGACATAGCAGATATTGTTAATCACAGCTTCGTAGATCAGAATGTTGGGGTCTTTAACTCACACTGTCACAAGACATAGCAGATATTGTTAATTACAGCTTCGTGGATCATAATGTTGGGGTCTTTAACTCACACTGTCACAAGACATAGCAGATATTGTTAATTACAGCTTCGTGGATCAGAATTTTGGGGTCTTTAACTCACAAGGTCACAAGACATAGCAGATATTGTTAATTACAGCTTGTGGATCAGAATGTTGGGGTCTTTAACTCACATTGTCACAAGACATAGCAGATATTGTTAATTACAGCTTGTGGATCAGAATGTTGGGGTCTTTAACCTCACACTGTCACAAGACATAGCAGATATTGTTAATTACAGCTTGTGGATCAGAATGTCGGGGTCTTTAACCTCACACTGTCACAAGACATAGCAGATATTGTTAATTACAGTTTGTGGATCAGAATGTTGGGGTCTTTAACCTCACACTGTCACAAGACATAGCAGATATTGTTAATTACAGCTTGTGGATCAGAATGTTGGGGTCTTTAACCTCACACTGTCACAAGGCATAGCAGATATTGTTAATTACAGCTTTGTGGATTGGAATGTTGTGGTCTTGAACCTCACACTGTCACAAGACATAGCCAATATTGTTAATTACAGCTTCGTGGATTAGAATGTTGGGGTCTTTAACTCACACTGTCACAAGACATAGCAGATATTGTTAATTACAGCTTCGTGGATCAGAATGTTGGGGTCTTTAACTCACACTGTCACAAGACATAGCAGATATTGTTAATTACAGCTTTGTGGATCAGAATGTTGGGGTCTTTACCTACACTGTCACAAGACATAGCAGATATTGTTAATTACAGTTTTGTGGATCAGAATGTTGCGGTCTTTAACCTCACACTGTCACAAGACATAACAGATATTGGTAATATTTTACAGCTATGCTCCAGATAAGCTTTGGTGTAGAGGGTAAACATACACTTGATCCAGAATTTAAGGGGGTAAATTTACATTCAGTACAAAATGTATGGGGGGGGGTAAAATTAATCCATTTCAGTCAGAAATTCATTGGTTAATTAGTGCAAAAATGTTTGATACAGTAAACTCAAATAGTGCAGTTGATATTTCAAGAAGATAACAAAATAATACTAAATTATATGGGTGTCACAATATAAGAACTCCGTATTGTGATGTACTGCGATAATTTTCTTAATTTATCACAAATTTTATTGCGATATATAGTCACCTTTGTTGTTATGTAATTAATACGCTTAAGAATGATCAAAGCACTATCCACATGGCACTATTTCATAGGCAATTTTTATTGTCACTTTCTGATGCTGATGTCAGTTGCAACAACAGTAACATATAATTAGCAGGAAGTAAAATATACAAATATGCATAGCACTATCAAAGCCTGTCATCTCTATATACTATATTTATAATAATATAATTAACTAAAGAGATATTTACATGTAGTCGTACTTCAGTCATGGTGTTAGGTAAATCATATTTGTGACAGAGAGTACTTGTATATGTTTTGTGCTTAAACTAAGTTTAGCTTATTTTATTTGAAACTTTATTCTGAACAAATTCATCAGTCAATGTCAACTGAACATGACCATTTTAAGGGAGTACATATACACTAAACATAAATGTAAAGTTAGTAGTTGCCAGTACATTCTATTTAAGGTCCGGCTTTTTAACCGGAACCCTACACAACCATCAACTGTTACAGTGTTTTAATTGTCTTTCACTGACAATAAGTGTGTTTGAACTAATTTAAAAATTATGTAACTAATGTATAACAAGACACTGTGTTTGATAAACACACATGCCCCCGGTTAGGGCTGGACAGCCCATTTGTCCAAATTAGGTCAAGGTCAAAGTATGGTTGGGTGATATGGGTGGATCGGAAATGGTCATAAGCAACAACTGAGCAAGTATCCAAGTGCTGTAATAAGTGGTGCTGGTGCTAGACAAAACGGTAAAATCGAGATAACAAAGAACTAGCCCATTTGAATTATTCTAAGTCCAAATTAGGTCAAGATCAATGTGAGGTTGGGTGAATTGGGTGGATTGTGAACAGTCATAAGTAACAACTGTGTAAATATCCAAGTGTTGTAGTAAGCGGTAGTAAGCGATGTTGGCGCTAAACAAAACGGTAAAATCTAGTTAGACAAGAAACAGCCCATTTAAATTATTCTAAGTGCAAATTAGGTCAAGGTCAAATAAGGTTGGGTGAATTGGGTGGATAGGGAATGGTCATAGCAACAACTGTGTGCATATCCAAGTGTTGTAGTAAGCAGTGTTGGTGCTAGACGAAACGGTAAAATCTACTTAACCTTGTCACAGACGGACGGAAGGACGGACGGACGGATGGACAAGACAGTCACTATATGCCTCCCACCGGGGGCATAAAAAACACGAGGTCTGTTTTCACATATTTCCTTAGTAGAAACACTAATTCCTTGCAACTCAAAACCGGTTTAAGTCTGTAGTCATTTCATATATGATTTCAATAATATGAACATGATTTATTTTACGAAATATGAATGACGGAATCTTTATGCACTGTTTGGTCATTACATATTACATAAGCAAGCTGGACTGAATTTTTCGTCAATAACCTGTTATACCTGAATTTTTAGCTTAGTGAATACAGCCCAGAAAATATCAAAAACAGAAAATTATTAGATAGTATAAAAATCAGGTACCGTCACTTCTGGCCAATCAAAACAGATCAATGAAGCCTCAATCTTTTGCAGTTTGGTTCTGTAGCGAACAATCACATCATTTTCTTTAGCTACACTGGAATTGCACTTTTTCAGAACAGGCTCAATGCACAGCTTGAGTGTGTTGTACTCGCTGCAAGAATATAAAAAGCCGAATGCAGACAATATGTAATACTATTCCATTAGAGGGAGACATTTTATATGATATATATATATAATATGTTATATAATATTATAAATATAAAAGCTAATAAAACTCTAGCAATTATTTTAAACATTTAAAATGAATCAGTCAGTAACATTAAGTTACAAAATAGCTTTGATTAATTATTTTCGGTAAAAAATATAAACCGGATGTGCCTTTTTAAACAATGTTGCTGAACATAAAATGTCATTTTTCAAAGGCCATGCCCATCGGCCCTTTTTGATAAAGCACTTAAATCGAGTTACAAATTTCAAGCCCAATGACAACATAAGTTCTGTTTCTCAAAAGCAGTCTCAACTTTAAGAATTGACAAATTAGTATGCTTTGTACATTTGTGCTTTGAAACTGGTTGAATGTTTAAGATTAAGCCAAAGATTGTTCCAAGTTCCGGAGCCAGGTAAGACTCACGTGCACAACGTGTCCATATTTGTATTTTTTGCTTGAATAACTTCGAAGGCAGTCATGCAGTCTTCTGCTTTAGTCTCTATACAAACACTCGGAGGTTCAGTCGGTTTGTTGCAATACAGCTGCAAACCATTGGGAAAGTGATTATTACATACAAGATGTACAATTAAAGCTATAATGTACATGTGAACATGTTACTTTTAATGACTTACTTTAGGATATATTTTTAAAAAATCTATCACAGTTGGAAAACATAGAATATGTCTTAACTGAAAACCATTTTAAGAAACAAAATAACAGGTATAATCTAAACAACTATATTTCTCAACATAATTGCGCATGTTTAACATAAAACATTTATTTTGACCCTTAAATTGTTGTTAGTATCTAATGTTGATGCCACTGACTCGCAATCATAATGTCTAAATTATTTATTCAATGCTTTCAGTTAAGGTTAAATGTATCTAACACTTTCACAGAAGAATATGGTAAGTACAAGAACATACTGAAGGCAGTTTGCTTGATGAAATTGAAACAAGCACCAATTTGAAACTGAGTCCTCACGGCATAAGATCCGGTGATTTGGGCTCATATAGCAGACACGTAGATAAAGTACTCACGGCATAAGATCCGGTGATTTGGGCCCATATAGCAGACATGTAGATAAAGTACTCACGGCATAAGATCCGGTGATTTGGGCCCATATAGCAGACACGTAGATAAAGTACTCACGGCATAAGATCCGGTGATTTGGGCCCATATAGCAGACACGTAGATAAAGTACTCACGGCATAAGATCCGGTGATTTGGGCCCATATAGCAGACACGTAGATAAAGTACTCACGGCATAAGATCCGGTGATTTGGGCCCATATAGCAGACACGTAGATAAAGTACTCTTCGGGACAGGTCTTTCGAAGTGCCAGGAATCCCTGCATACTCACTTGCAGGCCAGCGTACAGGCTAGATGACAGAACAATAGAGGGGCGTCGTGGGAAAACCGGACATAATGCATGTGCGTTAAGTGTCGTTCCAGATTAGCCTGTGCGGACTGCACAGGCTAATCCGGGATGACACTTTACGCACATGCATTAAGACCGGTTTTCTCACGACGCGCCACAATACGTGACGGTATGACAATGAGGTTGGTTAACGTGTTTTAGAAATATTGCAGCATGACTTGTCATTTTGATGGTCATATAATTTTCACATTATTTGTGTGTGGGGGACCTAAATGCGAAAAAAATTCGCTAATAATTAGTTATCTATATAGTGAGTTGTGTTCCTTATACGACTCAATGACACAACAGTATTTTATAAAATCTCATTGTTATACCTGTATCTGTAAATAATAGCGTGATTATCTCACATAATAAGAGCTTTGAAATAACTTAACTTTTTATTTAAATCTATAACTTATAATTGCTACTATTTAATATCAAACACTTTATACAGCATATAAGAATGAAATTACATGAACATTGCAAGACAACAAGTCCATTTAGTATGTAAAACATTTCAATACCAAAAACTGAAAATAAAACCTGGACTTGTACTCATCAACCCAATCGTAGAATTAAGACATAAGAATATGAGGCGCGTCGTGGGAAAACCGGTCTTAATGCATGTGCATAAAGTGTCGTCCTGGATTAGCCTGTGCAGTTCACACAGGCTAATCCAGGACGGCACTTTCAGCCTACAGTGGATATATGTTTAGAAGAGACTACCTTGAAACAGAAAATACCATAAAAGCCGAAAGTGCCGTCCTGCACAAGCTAATCCGGGACGACACTTTACGCACATGCATTAAGACCGGTTTTCTCATGACGTGCCACATATAGACTATTATTCAAACTGTTCTGTTCCAAGAATGCTGTCATTTAGAATCTAACATGGTATTCACTATCTCTAATTAAAACATGCTTTATTTTATTTTAGTAAGATTTATTAATTACATAAGGGCCATTGGTTACACCCGGCATATTTCAGAACGCACACATATTTTTCTTGAGTCAAAGTGTATTCCTTATTCTTAAGTCTAAGTAGGGGTTGGTGAACAAGGGCCCTGTTTAAGCAATACTCACATGCAGAATTGCATTCCTTCGTCATCAGTCTTGTACAGCATGTTTGTCAGACGCATGGCTTGATGGGAAAACACCGCAAACTTTGAGTAACAAGTGCAATCTGAAATGAACAATTTTGCTGTACGAATACTTTTGTAAAACAATCAATCAAGATAATATTAATTAATTACAGAATATCTTAATAAGTGACGACTTTTATGAGATTTATTGGGGAAATGCACCTGTTTGTGATTGTGAACTGGTCCTTTTACAGGACATATCCATTGAAGGAAAACAGTTACTGAATATGGTTCTCTCTAAGAAACTGTATTGATGTAACTAACCTAAGGTATAAATTCAAAAGTACTTTTAAAATAATTTACTAGATGCTGTAAAATCGTTTTACTGAGCGCAAGTCTAATTATCACGCATTTCATGGTCCGAACAGAGCACGAATCTAGGCCCCCATGCAAATTTTCTTTATTCATGATTTTTAAAAATATATGCATGTACATATAATGCGTGAATTAAAGACCACGTAAATAAGCCGGTTTTAAGAATGTTTGAAATTTAGACGCCATGAAACAAAATAATTTACAGTATTCCCTTTGTAATTTGTGTCAGTATCTTTTATGCAACGGTAGTTCCGTCACCTACCATCATCTTTAGGGGTCATGCACAAGGTTCCTGTCCCTTTTGTACAGCATTTCTTTGTCTTGCTGCACTCATCATCCATCTCACAGGTGCGTTCAATGGTCGATTTCTTCGTATCGATAGGACAATAACCTGGCTTCCAGCCTGCAGTAGAAATCAATAATGATAAATGTTTCACTTTCTGCAAAGGTTTTATTTTCTAACATCATTTCATATATTTTATGGGAAATAGACAACATAAGAGTATGTTGTCAATAATGTTAAAAAATGTAACATTAAATGCACTGATTTAAGAATTTCTTATCAAATGTTTAAAGACATTCTTAAGTCTAAAATATTTTAATAACAGATATAAATAGATTTACCTAATTAAAAAACAAAAGTCTATAAATAGATAACAACAAAGAAAAATAGAGAATAGGTCATGTAGAATGCAGAAGGTCAATTACACCATAGAAACTGCATAAGGCATTTAGATCTATCGTATATAGCTTTCACAATCAAACACTATATGAAACTTCTTACTAACCATTGCATATTTTTGTGACAATAGAATGATGACTAGTGAACATGGAAACTACATGCTTCTTTACTGATTTCGTCAGAATGTCCCACTTTCCCTGAGTGCACGTCCATGATTCCGTCCACTGTGTACACAGCCCTCGCAGTGCGGCACGCTCCAATGTCATCACGGGTGTCTTATTTGTCTTTTTTGTCTTCTTTGAGGTCGTCGTTGTCTCGCTACACAGCTTCCAATCCACAATGTCTCTTGTGAATGAGACATACTTGTTCGCACAGACGTAGAAATCGTCACCACATTCTGCATCTGCATCCAACACCAGTTTTTTGAAAGCGGCATCTAATTTGATCACAGCCGATTTGGAACAATTCACTACGCTTTCATTGATACAAACTTGGACCTTGTCAATTTCACTGTAAGACAAAATACAGTAAAACAAGCATTTTCTAGTTTGAAGAACTTTAGAAGAATCTATATAGCATTAAACTTTTTAAATGACCAATCCAAGAAAAAGATATCAGTAAAACTGATGGATGCTCCCCAATGCGCTTTGGCAAACAATATAAATGCAATGAGAAGGGTAGAGATACATGTAGTAAAATGACTAACAAGAGCTGTCAGAGGACAGCAAGCTCGACTATTCGAAGTATTTCAGTTGGTACATATTTTGGATAGTGAAAGAGGCATACATTTGTTAAAATACAATATTTTTAAGTGAAGCCTTGTATAGTTTATAAATTTTTGGAACAAAAACTGTAACCACAAAGTCTATTTAAAAAGTGGGCTAACTCTGTCAAAATACAAAATAGAGCTAGGGTAATGTTGCCCCTGATACTAGAGTTGATGACAAAGGTTAGTTCCAAGTTCAAGTGAGTAACTTATGTAGTTTTGAAGTTACCAAACGTTTGAATATAAACTTTAAAAGAAAATCTAAGTGAAAGGGGGGCATAACTCTGTCAAAATACAAAATAGACTTACGGGTAATGTTGCCCGTGGTACTAGAGTTGATGATAAAGGTTAGTTCCAGTTTCAAGTCAATAACTTTTGCAGTTTTGAAGTTACAAAACTTTTGAATATAAACTTTAAACTGAAAATCTATGTGAAAAGGGAACATAACTCTACCAAAATACAAAATAGAGTTATGGGGAATGTTGCCCTTGATACTGGAGTTGATGACAAAGGTATATTCCAAGTTTCAAGTGAATAGCTTTTGTAGTATTGAAGTTACACAACATTTGAATATTAACTTTAACCAGAAAATCTATGTGAAAAAGGGGCAAACTCTGTCAAATACAAAACAGAGTTATGGGGAATGTTGCCCTTGATACTGGAGTTGATGACAAAGGTTAGTTCCAAGTTTCAAGTTAATAATTAATGTAGTTTTGAAGTTACACAACTTTTGAATATAAACTTTAACCAGAAAATCTAAGTGAAAAAGGGGCATAAATCTGTCAAAATACAAAACAGACTTATGGAGAATGTTGCCCCTGACACTGGAGTTGATGACAAAGGTTAGTTCCAAGTTTCAAGTGAATAACTTATGTAGTTTTGAAGTTACAAAACTTTTGAATACAAACTTTAACCAGAAAATCCATGTGAAAAAGGGGCATAACTCTGTCAAAATACAAAACAGACTTATGGGGAATTTTGACCTTGATATTGGAGTTGATGACAAAGGTTAGTTACACGTTTCAAGTGAATAACTTATGTAGTTTTGAAGTTACAAAACTGTTAAATATAAACTTTAACTAGAACATTTAAGAGAAAAAGGGGCATAACTCTGTCAAAATACAAAACAGGGTTATGGGGAATGTTGCCCTTGATACTGGAGTTGATGACAAAGGTTAGTTACAAGTTTCAAGTGAATAACTTATGTAGTTTTGAAGTTACAAAACTTTTGAATATAAACTTTAACCAGAAAATCTAAGTGAAAAAGGGGCATAACTCTGTCAAAATACAAAACAGAGTTATGGGGAATGTTGCCCCTGACACTGGAGTTGATGACAAAGGTATGGTTCAAGTTTCAAGTGAATAACTTATGTAGTTTTGAAGTTACAAGACTTTTGAATAAAAACTTTAACCAAATTCAGATGCGGATGCGGACGCTGACACCGGGGGTGGTAGGGAAGCTCACCTACTGTTTGAATAGTCGAGCTAAAAATCACTAGAACTGCAGGACTGTATGTTAGCATATAACACGAATACCATATAAACATGCAGATGAAGAATATGTGTAAAAATAAAATACAAACAAAATGAAATAAATCAATGTGATGGATCATTACAGTAATATGGTTATTTCATCCTAGTTATATAATTTTCCACCAAGTATCATTGAATTTCATATAGCAGTTCCATATTGCTTATTCCTCTAATAGACATGACATAATTGATATCTTCAAAATCCCATAACTACTAGAAAAATCATTGAAACGGAACATCCTGGTAATATGCATAACTACTCTTGGTAATGAAGCGTTCCATAAATTTTATTTAAAATCTGCCCAATACTTGCTGAGAAATAGCCCGGACAAGAATTGCACACTGTATACTTATTTCAGAAACAGTCAAAGTCCCATTACTCTTAGAAAAATCATTGAAGTGGAACATCCTGGTATTATGCACATCTCCTCCTAGTAATGAAACTTCCTATGATGTTTTGTTAATTCCGGCCAGAAGTTGCTGAGAAATAGCTTGGACAAGAAAGTCAAGAATTGTTTAATTTCTACTAATTTCAGAAATCTTCAAAGTCCCATAACTCTGAGAAAAAAAATCATTGAAGCAGAAGGTCCTGAAAAAATGCACACCTCCTCTTGGTAATGAAGCTTCCAATAAAGTTTCTGTGAATTCCGGCTAGTAGTTCCTGAGAAATAGCCTGGACAAGAAAGTGGGACGGAAAGTCGGACGAACAAAGCGGCGACGATATGCTCCCCCAAAATTTGTTGGCGAAGCATAATAATATGCGAAAGACTGATATACAAACAGGTTAATGCATATAAAGCATACCTGCATAGAATATCCTCCTCCCGATATTGATCAAGCTTCTGGTAGAATACATCTACGCATGCTTGTGCTTTCTTCACTCCCTGCAAAATGACAGCAACTTATTTAAGGCAACATACACTGGTAATTAACGTAAAATAAGTCTGATCTTTAACAATTAATGTGTAATAGTTAAATTCTGTGTTTTGTATGTATTTTAAGAGCAAAATGTTAATATATATAACATATACTAACTTATCTGGCCAATCAGCATTTTATTCGTAATCATGAATACATGCATTATATATCTAGCAGCCCAATAAGTGACATAATATTGTAAACAATCAGATGACGGTCTAGCTGCTTTGAACTTGAACAGAATCTTTAGCTAACCATTGTCAAATATTTGAATAATTATTTTAAAGAAAGCAGACTTTTAAGGATTACATTTATGTTTTTGCCAGTAAATTGTATTTATTCACTTAAATAAGCAAGAAGGACATGATGGCCCAAAGCGCTCACCTGAGAACTGGTACAGATGAAGACCATACCGTTGTGACAGGTTTTAAAATTAAGGTATCTGAACAAAAGGCATAGGGGGAAAGGATTAATTTTGATTTAAAACATCGGTTAGTGCAATGGCCTAACTAAAGTACGAGGTGGGTAGTGGATGTTCGTTTTTTTGTGCAAATGGTTCTCAAATCATTTTTCTCGATATTCTAACCTGACCCTTTTTTCTTGAGGTCATTGACAATTATGGAAAATGCAGAAACAATATATTTTGATGTCTTTTTTGCAAACCGTTTTGGCCAACTAGTTGCAATGCGATAATTTTGATGACTGTGCAATAAGGTAAAGTTTTGCTTTTTCTTTGATAATTTTCAGTCCAATGATGATAAATGATGTTAATGCAGGCTCTAAAGACATCAATGTTGCATGTACAAACAACTGCATGCAAGTCTTGCAACTGTTGGAAATCAAATTTTATCAATCAATTTTTATGGTCATGCACAAACTGTCAAAGTTTGGTCAACATTGAATCAAAAATCGTGTGTGCAAGCCAATCATTGATAACTTGTTGATGTTTTTTTCCAAACACAAGGGGCAATAACTCTGGTGTTTCTGGCCCGATCATGCATTTATTCAACTTCACCTGTAGTCTTATGTTTATAGACAAGCTGTAAACGATTGGTGAAGTTTGGATAAAAAATGAAGTCTCTATCCTGAATAATGTCCATTTTTGCATATTTTTTTCACAAACAAAGGGCAATAACTCTGGCGTTTCTAGTCCGATCTTGCTTATATTCGACTTCACTTTTAATCTTATGGTCATAGACAAACTGTGCAAAATTGGTGAAAATTTGATGAAAAATGAAGTCTCTATCCTGAATAATGTCCATTTTTGCATATTTTTTTCACAAACAAAGGGCAATAACTCTGGTGTTTCTGGTCCGATCTTGCTTACATTCGACTTCAACTGTAAACACATGATAATAGACAAACTGTGCAAGATTGGTAAAGATTGGATCAAAAATGAAGTCTCTATCTCGAATAATGTCCATTTTTTTATTTTTTTTAACAATCAAAGGGCAATAACTCTGGTGTTTACAACACGATTTGGTCCATTTTTGATGTCTGCTGAGATCTGATGGTCATACACAAACTGTAAAACTTTGGTTAAGATTGGGTGGAAAATAAAGTCTCTATGTTGGCAAAGGGTTTTTTGCACTTTTTTTGCATGAAAAAGGGGCAATAACTCTGGTGTTTCTGGTGTGATCTGATCCAATAACAATCCCATCTGAGATTTTATGGTCATACATAAACTGTGCAAGTTAGGTCAAGATTGAATAAAAAAGGAAGTATTTATCGTGATAAAGGTCCAAATTGTTGACGGCATACGGACGCCAGACGACGCCGGAGGAGAAGTCCCCTATACCAATAGCTCACAGAGCACTTCATGCTCAGGTGAGCTAAAATAACTCATTTAGATGTGTACACCTCAGCATAAGCAACAACTCACACAATCAGGAATTTCCACACATGGGTCAGCAAGCCTAGTAGGGCACTTGTAATCAGTAACATTCTTCACTTCGATATCCAGCGCAGTTTTCACTATTTTCTTTTGGACGTCATTGCAACCAAACATGTGGTTATACACGCACTGAACCATTTTGGAATAGGCTCTGGAAACAATTAATTAACGTCCTGTAAAGTAATATTATAGTATAACCTTACATAAACATGTTTCTTCTTCGCGTATATTCAAGTAAATGGTCCTTTATTTAGGTTAATTTCAAAATGCCACCATTTTAGCAGGCCGACTAAATAGTATAGTGCCCGGAGCCAGCGGGCACTATTTCATGTGTGTGCCCGCTAAGTTCTCGTTGAGTGCACCCACAGTCCTGAGTAGTAAATTTAACAACACGATTTTTTGCAAGCTGTCAGAATGTTGTTTGTCTTTGAAAAAATGTTGTACATCTCCGCATGAAATAAAGAAATGAGGTGTGTCGTGGGAAAACCGGACTTAATGCATGTGCATAAAGTGTCGTCCCGGATTAGCCTGTGCAGTCCGCACAGGCTAATCTGGGATGGCACTTTCCGCTTTTATTGTATTTTCTGTTTCAAGGAGGTCTCTTCTAAACATAAATCTTCTGTAGGCATAAACTGCCGTCCCGGATTAGCCTGTGCAAACTGCACAGGCTAAAAACGGGATGACAATTTACGCACATGCATTAAGTCTGGTTTTCCCACGACACGCCACAAATGTTTACTGTAGTGCATAGTGTTATGCTTGTAAAATATTTTCATATTATCATAAAACTTCTATACTAACAATGTGCGGTAAAATATAAGAAATAGCACTGACGACTTTGGACCTCTGCGCATTATATTGACCTCCCGGCTTAGGTCCTTTCAATGTTTTTGGACTGACTGGTCGGTCACTATAATGCATGGAGGCCCTCTGTGGTCTGCACTATTTCTTAAATATATATGCAAAATATTGCTGATACACATTTAAATAAAGTTATTAATGTAATTGCAGTTCATGTTAGAATCAAAACAATTGTTGTATTATATGCATGTATATGCAAGTATACAACAGTTGTGTTGTTGTTTTTTTTGTCATTGTGATGTGCAGATATTACATCCTTAAGCATCAGTCGTCAAAACCATTAATTCAGCCGAAAAACAAAGATAAAAGTTATTTTTTTACTAAATAAAGAGAATAATGATATAAATATTATTTTGTATTGCATTACACAGTAAGCCTATAGGAACAAAATATATTGCATTGTAATACAGTTGAAAAACAATACTGCCAATGGGGATACTTCCAAATAACAAATACTACGAATATTCCCACTATTTTCCTACCATGTTTAAATAAAAATATAGTATATAAGAAAAATTAACCTACAGGCAGACAACTTTCCCCTTGTCCTTCACAAAAGGATTATCGGCAACCAAGTGGAAAGAGCGCATGCAGTCAAATGCAGACGACGGGCGGCAGGTAGCGTTAGTAGCCACAACGTTTGGCTCGACGCATGCTAGCGGCTCGCCCTCGGGATCTGTGTATGTGTCTTCTCCGGAAATGCAGACGTCCAGAGCCATGCACTCAATCTCGTGGAATGTCTTCATGACCGACTGTTGGTCCGGTATCGAGCAGCCAGATAGAGTTCTGACGAGGCATTTTCTAGTTGCTTCCAGCTCTCTAAAAAAGTTATTATCGTCAATGCTATGTTATCTACATAAACTGCAGAATAGATTTTGTTAGACATTTTTATACATGGTCCAAGGCAATGACCGAACATTAACCCTGTTTAGAATGGAGTGCATATAGACGTTTCCACAAATGTAAATCATGATATGCAAATTAATCAGCAATTTTATTTAATCATTGCACTTGGATATTTCATATATATTGCTTAAGGGTAAACCTTTTTTACATAAAATGACACAAATTAATAAAATAAATTAATACGTAAATAACAGCTGTGCATGAGTTAAAGCTGTTTGTAGTGTAACATCTGGAAAAGTTTATTGTGTCTACCGGTAATTGGCTGATCAGTGAGAATATTTTGACACAGGCATTGCACACAGAGCCCACATTCTATCTTCGATTTTACAGGATACCATTCATTTTACATTAATAACATTCTTTCTGATTAACAGATGAATTCTGAATGTGTTTTCTTGTTTTGGGGGACGCACGTTATTCTCATAACAAGTGAGATATGCAAACTATTATTATGTTAATGACCTGTAAAATAGTATTTATGAATGAAAATATGTTAGGCGTGTCGTACGAAAACAGGCTTAATGCATGTGCGTAGTGTCATCCTGTGCAGTCGGCACAGTCTAATCCAGTACGGCACTTTCCACTTACAGTTTACGCAGATGCATTAAGCCCAGATTTTCCATGGCACGGCTCATATTAAAAAAATAATTAATTAATTAAATCACACTCACAAGCACACAGTGGTGGAGTTGGTGCTGAGGTAATTGTGAACAGACACAGCCTCCGCAAGACTGTGGACACATTGAAGTGCGGTCTTGGTTACACATTCCAGTGGCTGGTCATGACACGCGCCGCCCATGGCAACGTAGGCCTCCATAAGGTGATACGTTTCCTGGTAGTTGTACGCCTTCTGTCCGGCGGGGCAGACAGCTGTCATGTTTGACATGCAATTCAGTTTCGCTCCATATCTTTCGCAGAAGAATGAAACAGTATTTTATGCCATGCCAGGAATAACTGAACAAAACAATCCTGATAATTAACTAGTATAACTGACTCGAAATTTCTTCCAGACCTTTTAATGAAATGATTCAACTGCATGTATCCATTATAACACAAACACTCATAACAACTTGAGTAGCAACCAGTAGCCACAGCAAATTCTGTAAATTAAGGAAAACAGCTACTTTCACTATCATTATTCAACGATGAAAGTAAACAAGACATTCCTTAAAAGTTCAGAAACAACTCTATATATATGAATTTTTTGTCCTTGTTGATTTATAATTTTTATTTTTATTTTTATGTCTAACTTTGATTCTAGATAAGTTGGTTTGTTTGTTTGTTTAGGATTTTTCACCGTATGTAACAGTATTTCAGTCATATAACGGAGGTCAGTTAACCTACTCACACATTTCCTGTGCAAGCTTAGCCAATCTAAGCGGTTTACCAGTACCAAGTGCACATACTTATGCCAGTAACTGACAACTGCCCTACTTAAATCAGAGGTAGAGCAATAATGACCATAGAAATAATTTCATGACCAATCTCCACACAAGTTATGTGGCCAGGCTGGGGCTCGAACTCAATCCCTGGATTAAGAGTCCAGCGCTTTACCAACTGAGCTAGCCGGGCCCGGCTTCCAGATAAGTGATATCAGATTTATAAAACAAACTTTCAGAAATAACAAGTAGAGATGGAAAATCACTCTAACAAATACCAACCGTTCACATGTTTTCCACTGGCTCCAGCGTGGCAGTGCCAACATCGGCAGTGCTGTTTGTGCATAGGACTGAAGGCACTTGGAATCCGAGACCGAAACCTCACATTTGGGATCCCGAGCATCTTCTACGATACATATAACAGTGTGAAATCATGAGACATTCATTTGTCTATAAACAATTAGCCATACACCTTCTGATGTTAAAATAATTGTAAAATTTAGGTCGTATACAGTGCATAGCTGGATTATGGAAGCAGTGATCAACACAAGATAAATCTGAGTTATGATACCTTCAAACCCTACAAAAGTACTGGTTCTACCTAGGAAACAAATGAGTGCATCAATTAGTCACAAGCTTTCATTATTACCAGTATTTTGTTTAACTTATTTTAACTAAACTCACATTAATGTGTACCTTAATTGTGAGCACAGAAAGAAACTATAGGATTGTTTTACTTCAATGAATATTATCTTCAATGTAATAATGTAAGAAAAACCTTAATATTCCCACCAAGCTGATGGCAAATATGAAAATAAGTTAAATTCAAGCAACAATTAACTCATATCTAACAATTTACCATAAAAATGTATACTTTGATATTTTGGTAGCCAACTTTGTTTCATATCCAACCAGTGACTGTTATTTTTGCAAACAAATGCAATCATATATACCTGTATTTTATACACAGCATTGTCAAATTTAAACCAACAAACACAGTGATGTTGAGCTGACCTTTGACCCCCACACAGTAGTTATCAAGAAAATTCAGGAACGCCAGGAAGTGTGGTCGATACACGCTGCGGAATATCCAAGGGGGTTTATTTACCCTAATGCAACCAATGTAGTTGTACATGACTTCACATCCAGGGGCTTGCGAACCTAAGAACAAAAATACATAGAAAGTTGGGTCCGATGAAAATGTATGTGTTTATATTATATTAATATATTACAATTTTTTGAAGTGCAGTTTGTTGTTGTTTTGTATTTGTAGATTTTGTATGTGTGGTAGCATATGCTTCAAGCGCATTGAGTCCTCTCCAAACATTACTACAGTTCAGTTTTTCCTTATTTGCTCATATAAATGTTAACATGTGCCAAGTTTGATTTGACAATTACTATGTATATTTTTTTATATGTATATTTTTTTGCGGTGTTGTTCATTGTTTTTGTTTTTATTGCTGTTGTTTTGTTTCTTTTAATTATTGTTATTTATTGTTGTAATCCTGCGTGTTACATATATTGCTCTTGTTTTACGTGCACAATGTTTAAGCACACACTTTGCAGAGTGTTTTTCTGTATTATTATTTTTCAATGTAACCGCAATTGTATTCCAAAAATTAAATATAGGATCATGTGATCAGACCTGATATAACCTATATTCTGTGCAATTTTCGTCACTAATAATTTTATCGTATCAAATTTCCACGATAAACATTTTAAAAATACATTAATCTAAACAGCCTTTCAAAATAAAATATATATACAACACAGAATGTACAACGTAATTACCGATGGCTTGAAGTGCCTCCTCTAAGCAAGGAACAACAAGTGCGGTTTCATCATCCTTCAACATCCATGTCACGCCTGACAAGCAACTGTCTGGTAGACTGATCATCGACCGTATCCTGGCCATTCTTACGTAGAACTCTAAACCCCCGCAGCCACGTGAGGAAGCGTTGATGCAGTCACGAACCATGGCCCAGTTACTGTAAAGGATAAAAGAAATGATGATAAAATAATCTGTGATCAGAAAATGGAAGTAGTTGTCCAAGCTGATATACGGGCACACAATCATGTTTTCATATACAACAAAGATGATATCACCAATGACAGTGGTTAAAATTAGCACAAGCCCATAAGCCCTGCACTGGTCAATTTTAGTTTAAACCTATTTATTTTAGCTTGATTGCATCGAAAGTCTACGGCTTATAGAGACACTCTCGAGTCCGTTTCCTGGGTAGAACCAGTACTTGGTGTCTTTGGGGCAGATCTTGAGAACGCTCCCAGAGTGGGGATCGAACCCGAGACCTCCCGCCATATCCACTACGCCACCGCGACCTACTGGTAAATTTTGAACTATGCCTGCTTAGATTCTCAGTTTTATATAGTTGGGCTTGAAACATTTTCTTGCTCTGGAGCCATATTCCAGAAACATCCTAAGTTTATCTTAAACTATTTTCACTTAAGTTACAATTTTTGTAAGTTATATTTTTAAAACTAGATATAAATTAATGAACCCAATTACAATTGTAAGTAAATAGTAGTTAATAAGTTGATAATTAGTGAACATTTGGCAGAATTTCATGCATACATGGAATAAAATGCTTAAGAAAAATGACGATTTTAAGGTTCAGGATAAGATTTCATTTAAGATGTTTCTGGAATACGACCCCTGAAGTAATAATATACTAAGAATTCATGCTTGCATGGCCAAACTTCTTACTTCCATCACTGCAATTACCATACAAATTCCATTATTTCAAAGATCTATCTGCTCATATTGAGGCGCGTCGCAGGACAACCTGTCTTAATGCATGTGCATAAAGTGTCGTCCCGGATTAGCTTGTGCAGTCCGCACAGGCTAATCCAGGACGGCACTTTCCGCCTACAGTGGATTTATGTTTAGGAGACACTTCCTTGAAACAGAAAATACCATTAAAGCGACAAGCGAGGTGTCGATAAAAGGTATCTATGTATGAAGTTTCATTAAAATATCTCAATGTGTTCCCAAGTTATTGAGTGGAAACTGTTTATCTATTTTTGGAAACAGTGACCTTGACCTTGACCCCACCCATCCCATATGCAATCCCACGCAAGGCCTCAATAAAAGGAATCTATGTATTCAGTTTCATTAAAATATCTCACTGCATTATCAAGTTATTGAACGAAAACCGATTTTTCTATTTTTAGTAACAGTAACCTATACCTTGACCACACCCATCCCATATGCAATCCCAAGCAAGGTCTCGATATAATGTATTCATGTATTAAGTTTCATTAAAATATCTCAATGTGTTCTCAAGTTATTGAGTGGAAACAGTTTTTGCTATCTAGTTACAGTGATCTTGACCTTGACCCCACCCACTTAATATGCAATCCCAAGCGAGGTCTCGATATAGGGTATCTATGCATTAAGTTTCATGAAAGTATCTCTATGCATTCTCACGTTATTAAGCAGAAAATGTTTTCTATTTTTAGTAACAGTGACCTTGACCTTCACCCCACCCATCATATGCTTTCTCAAGCGAGGTCTCGCTATATGGTACCTATGTATGAATTTTCATTGCAATAGCTCAATCCGTTCTCGAGTTATAGAGCAGAAATGAAAAGTGCTACGCCCGCCAGCACGCCCGCCCACCCAATGACATAGGCCAATCTAATAACCGAAATTTTGTTAAAACGTGCTACTATTTTTTATATTTTAGCGCCGACCGGGGCCTAGTCTTACCCACAACCCCCAGATGCTGGAACCATCAGCTGCGCTACACACTCCTCGGCAGCGTTCATATCACACACAGGCACGCGTTCGCACTCTCTCTGCTTCACTACACTATAATTAGCTGGTAGCGTTATCTCCGTGTCAACTTCACAACCCTGGTTTCTCATGAAGGCGTTGATCGAGTTGTCCCCTTGGACGATAGTGTCTTCTAGCTTCTTGAGCAATTCTATGGTGCACTTTCCTTTTATGAATTTATCAATTGCACAGTCTTTGACCATCTTGAGCTCAGTGACAAAGGACCTATTAACAGAAAATATTTAGTTTAACCCTATTTATTTTAGCTCGATTGTGTCGAAAGCTATAGGCTTATTGAGACATTTTCTGGTTTGTTTCCTGGGTAGAACCATTACTTGGTGTCTTATCAGAAAGATCCTTCGATCGCTCCCCAAGTAAGGAACGAAATCATGACCTACCCGATGGCAATATCCATTACACCACTGAGACCTTAGCAGAAAATATGTGATATCCATGGGTAAAATAACAGAACATCTTGTCATTGAATTTCATTGAAGTAGCTGCCAGGTCATGGGCATGGAAGTTACCACATGACATCCACTGGCATTATTGTAAAATCTTTTTTTTCGCGGTGTCTAAATTTTGCGCTTTTTTAAGAAAAGCTAATTCGCGTGATCGTAAATTTGCGCATTTATTCGCGCATTTTTTATTTTTCTCCATATTCTTTTCTAATCATCATGCAAAAAAAAATGTATGCAGGGTCTTAAATTCACGCTATAATTGGACCGCAAAAAACAAGAAATAAGCAATTGACTATTTAAATGAATTATCATCAACTTTCACAAATACTGAATAAACTTACTGTTTATTTTAGATGCATCCGCAATTTAATTCTATCAATTTATATCAATTAATATCAATGTTAATTGAATAAATTATACTTAAATTGTTCTACCAGTACCACATTTCTGTTTATTTGTTTGTGTTTGTTTTGTTGAGTTTTTTCGCCATTTTTAATAGTATTTCAGTCACATCACGGGGGTCAGTTAACCTACTCACACTTTTCCTGGGCAAGCTTAGCCGATCTAAGCGGCTTACCAGTACTAAGTGCATATACCTATGCCAGTAACTGACAACTGCCCAACTTGAATCAGAGGTAGGGGGAGAATGGCCGTAGAACTGAGCTAGCCGGGCAAGGTTACCACATTTCTTTTAAATTTTCAAAATTCATAAGAATCACAACTTAACATTATACATGTTTTTACAATACATTTATGCCTCAAATGTGTCCCTGCACACTTACCCGCACAGATCAAATGGGTTTATACTTTCAAGGCTGAACCCCCTGACACATTCATTTGCCATGGCTACCATGTCACAGGACTCCTCAACGACTTCTACCTCCGTCTGGTTGCCAGTGCCTGAAGGGTCACCATTAACCCAACACTGGAGACGGGCAAGCTCTTTGGGACACCTTTATAAGAAATGTGGCATATTCCATTGACCCTCGAGACACAAACATTGATATAACAGAATATACAACACACCCTACAACATTCTAATGGAAGCAGAGATAACATGTACAGCCAAAGCATTTATACCTGACATGTAATTCCCTGGTTTTTCAAAAACAGACTATTTCATGGATACAATTATACAATATTTGAGTACAATTACACACTGTGTAGCATTATATATATAAACATCCATCAACCATCAGACATGATATGTAGAGAAAAAAAACATACCTGTTAAGTACCATGGAACGAATGCTGTAAATGTTGCCTGCAATTTCAGTCTTATTGGTACATGATGGTACATAATAGTTGAGGCAATCTGCTGTCAAATCCAGCTGCCTGAAAATGAAAGAATACATAAATAACGTGTCAAACAGTAACATCAAACAGGGCCACATTAGCAATGGTACGGTTACAGCCAACATTTACCAGGCAATCGGCATATGTTATAAAATACATAACTAACCCAACCCAATATTTGAGCATGTATCACAATAACATGGTTTGCTAACATGCCTGCGACTGTGAGGAAAAAAAGAGATTGATAAAGCTAGACAGTGAGCATGAAAACCTTTTGTTTTGTGTTTTTATAAATGACAAAAAAATGCTGCAAACAATGTGGAGAACATACATATAGTAAAACAAAACAGTATATAAACACAAAACTTTACAAATATATGCATAAAAGAAGACAGTCATCTGTCTGGCCCAGTTCTGCCCCAATCAAGTTTCAAACAAGCAACCTTCTATACCACTTACTTGCAAACGAATGTTGTCTGGAACGGTGAGACAATACAAGTTACCTTCTACACGACTTACTTGCAAATGAATGTAGTCTGGAACTATTATCCATGTAGCACGGACTTCACATCATTGAGACAATACAAGTTACCGTCTACACGACTTACTTGCAATGAATGTCATTTAGGGTAGATTTGGGTTGATTTGGGTCGATTTGGGGGATTTGTGCCGCCAGTTCGATTATTTAGGCAACCATTTGAAACTGTTTTGAAGTATTTTACATTTTATGACTATATTTGTAAAGAATTTTGATTCGTTTAGGGTAGATTTGGGTCGATTTGGGTAGATTTGTGCCGCCGTTAGGAACTGGTACCCTGGAGCACAGACCCTACGTCATAGAGAGAATAGTAGTGTACTAGACAATACCGTATCTATCTGGGTCCAAATAAAGAATATTCTTAAAACTACTTTATTGTAAGAATGGTGTTAGATTGGATTGCTTACTTGCAAACGAATGACGTCTGGAACTGGTATCCACGGAGCATGGACCTCACATCGTTAAGGCAATACATGGTCCTATTGAAGTTGCACGGGACATCTTGCCCCTGGTCCCCCCCGAGGGTCAGGCAATTCTGCTGCATGCTGGCCATCGTAATGGACTGAATCACCTGGAGGCTGTTCATCTGGTGTCGCGAGCACGTGAGGGTATTGTTGGACGTAATTGTGTACCGCTTTTCAATTGTCCTGCGTGATAAATATCCGGAATAAAACTTTAAACTGTCAAATTGCCAAATGTTCAAACAAATATTTTTTTTCAATTCAAAATTGGTCCCACCCAGCGACCATACATTCAAATTTCCTCTAACAAAATATAATTTAAAAATTACTGTTGCAAGGACAGGGATCAAGAATGTGTTGCTTGAGTTGTAAACTTTATTCATAGACAATGAAAATGACAAAAAAATGACACTTCTTGAATATGTGTTTTCCCCTTTTGAATTACAGCCTCGCAGTTTACAGCTACACAGATGTCCAGGTACCCATGCAGGATCAAGACTTGGTGAGATGAAAATACTTGCCGACAAATCTTGTCTGACTCTGACGCAGCGCTGTAGGAAAACGTGAGGGACAGCATCAGGTCATCTGTTGTTTTTTCCACAAGGGTCTCAAACTCACAATAGCTGGGTATAACAACTACAAATTCAACAAGTAGTACATTTAAGAACAATTAAGTGTGATTTCAAATGTTCAGGCTGAACGTGGCCTTAGTATGAGCTTGTTATAATTGTTTTATTTAAATACGCATTTATGTCCTGTAATACAGTCTACTGAGCAAATGTCCTGTTGTCTCAAAGTGTCTTAATTCGCATATGAATAGCTTCCAGTATGATAATGTAAAATGTTACATGGTTTACATCTCATTAACAGCAATAACTATGACTTGATATTCATTAGAAACACAGGGACTTGTACTTCCAGTATATTTTACACAATTAAAACTGATAAGGGCGACCAAATCTGACATTTTCGTACTTCTCCATTTTCGACAAATTCTGTTTGCAACACGGTCATACAACAACAATCATATATTTCATTCAGGTAAAATAACACTTATCCAAACATGCTCTGGGAAATCCCTGGTGATAGTGCATGTATAAAATACATTTTACCACATGTATAACTACTAATTTACGTCCAAAAAAATGTATGAACATCTTCTCGCAGATTTTCAATATCACTTAACTAAATAGGCATTAAAACAACAGACAATTATACCTTCCGTTTTATATGTCAAAATTAAACATGTTTATAACTACTAACTTACGTCTGCAAAAATGTACAAATATCTTCTTGTAGACCTCGTCAAGCTCTGAAAACTCCTCCACCTGAAGGACGTTTTGCTCCGAAGGTGTACTAGCCATGGCGTGCAATTCTTTTTTCTGATCAGGTTCCTTCATCGCAATCCCAACTGCGAATATGTGGATACCATTCATGGCTTTGGCATTGCCGGCAGCTTGTAGGGTCAGATCCTCTTCAGTCGATTTTCCGTCAGTCACAATCAGCAGGTGTCTTTTCACGTCTTTTCTGGCGCCTTTCGCTGCAGTGAAGTAACTGCTGATGGCCCGATTGATAGCCAAATGAGTATTGGTCCCACCAAGCTTATACTTCATTTCACGCAATTTCTGATCCATCTTAGTTTTATTTTGGAATTCTTTGCCGTCAACAGTTTCCAAGAAGCCGTTCAGGTAGAATTCATCGTAAACGTCTTTTGAGAACTGCATAACGCCGATTCGAATATTCTCTGTGTCGGCTAGTTGTACAACATTGATGGCAAAGGCTCTGACAATTTCAAAGTTTTCTGCTCCAATACTTCCCGAGCTATCCAGAACCATGACAATGTCAATCTGACTCTGCCCACATTCTGAAATCAAAGCAATATAAATAATAGAGAAATTGACACGATAAAAAGCTGAGTCTCTGTTGAGAAAGATCAACTAAATACTTGCAATCTTAAAGTAGGAATTATAAGAAATTATTTCAAAGGTTGAGAGTGTAACTATTGTATCTGAGACCGTCCTTAATAAACTGTTGGTTTGGCATAACCCTACCCATAATGTAAGAGGTGGGTAGGTTGGTAGTTTTTTTTTTCTTTCAATGTTATAAATTAAATATATATAGTACACGCTTACTATGTGACTGTTGTACCTAAGTACTTGTAATACCGATGTTTTATTGATTTATAAATGTGTAAAAATTGAGAAAGTATTATATAGATTTCTCATATCTTTTTATTCAAGCAAGTTTTAACAGGAACATTTTCAACATATTCTAGGCAATATAAAACATTTAAGTTAAAAAAAGACACAAACAGAATTATTTTTTTCTCACTTTTTGCTCGTTAAATTTTTTTGGGGGTAGGGGCCATTTTCATGAGTAGGTAGGGTTATGCCAAACAAACCAATTAATTAAGGACAGCCTGATATAGAAATGTTAAACAGATACAACACTTTCACACGCAACCGCCAATTTGTAAAACCTAAAAGAAACACCGCAGGTACCTTCTCTCACTGCATCAGTTGTGATGGAGGGGTCCTTGCAAACTGCATTAACGCTGTTAGTCAGAAAATCGAGGTTCAAGTTGGTGAACAGGCCGGTCAGCGGGCTTGCCTTGGTAGCAGCCGTAGTCAAATTGACTTTCAGGTTTACCACTAGTTTACACAAATCTTCTTTGAAGTCCAGTGAGTTCATGAGGGCAAACTTGATTTGTTGAATGAATTCAATGTAGAATGTAGACACTGAGGACAGTGAATCACCAACAAATATCTCAGACCTGAAATTTTAATATTGTCATTTTGTACTGTAATTGAATTAATCTTCAGTTTGTAAACATACAAAAAAAAGTTAAAGGGGTAATCATCAGATTCAAACGTGTTCCTTGGAGTATGATTTCATCATTATGCAAAAACATCTTTGCAAATAAAGTAGAAACTTAAAACTGGAATAAACTTAAATGTTTTAACACGTTGTCATTTTTAAAAAGCACAGTAAAACAAATTAAATCACTTTTTTTATAAAAGTACTTTCAACACTTCATCACATTTGAAATTAAATTTGTCGGTGCTTAAATATTAAATATGTACAGTAAAAGAACGTAACTTTATTTCAAAGAAGTACTCACAAGATTTTGTCAAAATCGTGTGTATGTTCATCACACTCTAGATTCAGTCTGTCGAAGTGCCCCACCACAGGAAGGTACAGGGCGCTCCTCTCTACGGACAGGCAGCCCTTCGTGTACTTAATAACGCAATCCTCGAACGCTTTCACCATGATCTCACTGAAAATGCAAGACAAATGCAGCAACATTCCAGTCAATCTCATGTGATAAATAACGAAGCGTTTGCTTGAACCCTTTAATCATTTATTTCGTTGAAAACGAGAGACAAACTTAATACAACATAATGCAACTCGCTTTCACAACATAATTATGCAGAAGGAAATAAAATACTGAAAACAAAATGTCAGAATCAGTGGCCCACCACCCAAGTGCACTCGTTCTCTGTCGGTTATAACCCTATTTGCTATTCTTAATTAAAACAATCAACACAATAGTTTGTTGATGCAACGAAAATATGCTTTCAGTTAGATAAAATGTCTTCACTGCTTGCACAGTGCAGCTACATATAAGCATTACTGGGAAGCAAGTGGCAAGGTATTGAGTCATTGCCCAGTTTGTATCATATATAGGGCAAGGTATTGAGTCATTGCCCAGTTTGTATCGTATATAGGGCAAGGTATTGAGTCATTGCCCAGTTTGTATCATATATAGGGCAAGGTATTGAGTCATTGCCCAGTTTGTATCATATATAGGGCAAGGTATTGAGTCATTGCCCAGTTTGTATCATATATAGGGCAAGGTATTGAGTCATTGCCCAGTTTGTATCGTATATAGGGCAAGGTATTGAGTCATTGCCCAGTTTGTATCATATATAGGGCAAGGTATTGAGTCATTGCCCAGTTTGTATCATATATAGGGCAAGGTATTGAGTCATTGCCCAGTTTGTATCATATATAGGGCAAGGTATTGAGTCATTGCCCAGTTTGTATCATATATAGGGCAAGGTATTGAGTCATTGCCCAGTTTGTATCATATATAGGGCAAGGTATTGAGTCATTGCCCAGTTTGTATCATATATAGGGCAAGGTATTGAGTCATTGCCCAGTTTGTATCATATATAGGGCAAGGTATTGAGTCATTGCCCAGTTTGTATCATATATAGGGCAAGGTATTGAGTCATTGCCCAGTTTGTATCATATATAGGGCAAGGTATTGAGTCATTGCCCAGTTTGTATCATATATAGGGCAAGGTATTGAGTCATTGCCCAGTTTGTATCATATATAGGGCAAGGTATTGAGTCATTGCCCAGTTTGTATCATATATAGGGCAAGGTATTGAGTCATTGCCCAGTTTGTATCATATATAGGGCAAGGTATTGAGTCATTGCCCAGTTTGTATCATATATAGGGCAAGGTATTGAGTCATTGCCCAGTTTGTATCATATATAGGGCAAGGTATTGAGTCATTGCCCAGTTTGTATCATATATAGGGCAAGGTATTGAGTCATTGCCCAGTTTGTATCATATATAGGGCAAGGTATTGAGTCATTGCCCAGTTTGTATCATATATAGGGCAAGGTATTGAGTCATTGCCCAGTTTGTATCATATATAGGGCAAGGTATTGAGTCATTGCCCAGTTTGTATCATATATAGGGCAAGGTATTGAGTCATTGCCCAGTTTGTATCGTATATAGGGCAAGGTATTGAGTCATTGCCCAGTTTGTATCATATATAGGGCAAGGTATTGAGTCATTGCCCAGTTTGTATCATATATAGGGCAAGGTATTGAGTCATTGCCCAGTTTGTATCGTATATAGGGCAAGGTATTGAGTCATTGCCCAGTTTGTATCATATATAGGGCAAGGTATTGAGTCATTGCCCAGTTTGTATCATATATAGAGAATACTAGGTTAGTGTTGAATTAAGATAAGTTTATTTAGCGAAGCTTAGAAAACCTGAACCACGAGCCTTAGCAAAGCTTAGAAAACCTGAACCACGAGCCTTGGCGAGCAAATAAACTTATCTTTATTCAATACTTACCTAGTATTCTCTATATCCCATCATTAAGAAAATAAAAGAAAGAACACGAACTAAATATTATGAAAAACATAAAATGCCATCCCGAAAATCAACAAGATGACATCATTATACTGCGCATGTTTCCTTTATCCGACAGTGTGTGAATACATTTCTGAAGCAAAGTTTATTCCATAGGGGCTTATTTCGTCAATGCACGCCTGATGATGGGATTAAAGCGAATATGACACAGTACTGATCTGAGTAATATCTTTGATTTTCTTCCTTATGTAAGATCTGATGATGCAAAATATTATGTTCTTGAAATTACTGTTCCCAAAAAGATTGCATGTATTTTCATCTCAAACAATTTGTGTGTTGGCTTTTCAGCTTATTTATAAATGTTAGAAAATTTCAATAATACGTAAAAAATACATATACCAAATGCACAGTCTTTATATTGGAATTGTAAAAAACTGTGAAGTTATTGCTCTGCAAAAAACAAATGTTTTTCTTTCACGACCACGAAAGCAAAGCTCTGACTGATTGGTTGAAAGGTCATCAAAAGATGACCTTGAACATGACATTGGCTGTCTCAGATCCTAATACATAGCATATAATTTTGAAGCTGATTTCAATCAGACTGAACAATGACATTCAGTTACTTGTTATAGATCCTTATTTGCAGCATATTTTAGAAGCTGATTTCAAACAGATGGAAGAAGTACCTGCATTCATCTTCTCCTGCGGCCAGCCACGTTTTGTTGTCGGTACAATTCTCCAAGGCGGCAGAAACAGCGCATAAACCACGGCCAGGTCCATCGGGGATCATACAGAAACTGCTGAGTGTCTGGCTAGCGAGTTGGTAATCAGTCGTCAGTGAAGTGATGGCTGTGCTGCTGCAGAGTTCCGCCTCTGCTACGCTGTCTCTAATCTTCCGTGTAACTTCTAACTGACTGTAATGATTTTTAGGACAAATACCATGTTTGGGAGAAAAGAAATACTAAAATTGAAAATAATTCTATGTTTGAAAGAAAATAACTACTGTAATTTAGTATTTACAATGTTCGATACAAAATAACTACTGCAATAGAACCAAGTGTGCCTTCAAGACATGTATAAGTGTTTCACTGTATATTACATCATTACAGAATATGAAAAAGAGATCTGCATAAAATGCAAATTCAATAATAATACTGAAAACAATTAAGGAGTTTACTATTATGCTTTTATCTGATAGCAATGCCTTTCATGTTTGAATATGGTCTAAATTTAGTAAAGTCTGACCTTAATCCTTGCAGTGCTAAATTGATTTCAACCGTATTATTTGCCAGTGCTGAATTGTTTTATGACAAACATAAATAATACTATGGGTGTACAAAAAGTGCTGTAAAATAAACATAACATGTACAATTTACACAAAAATTGAACTGTAGAATGGTTATATGTTGACCTTCCCAACTGATGAATAAAAAGGAATTTTACTATCAATCAATCACCATGGTTACCATGGTAACAATACAAATAACTAAAAACAAATTTTTTTAAGGTTTTAGTTTCTTTTTATTCATAACTAATATGTTCTTTCTTTAAGAATTGAATGTTGATAGTTAAAGAAAAGTCCTTTAAACAAATAAACAGCTAAACGACATCCTTTGGTGAGTATAGATACAGATAAACTACACCACCTAACAGCAACAGTTTACTTACACCATACAGATATTGAAATAGAATAATCCTAAAACAATGCATCAGGAAGCACCTAATGCACTATTGCTTTTATTAAAAAAATCTATTGTGAAATAGAATCATGTATTAAGAGTTTTATTTATAAAAAAGCAAACTGTGTTGCCATTGCTACAACATTTACTACATTCTTAAGTTTTGAAATAGTTTATATTTTATTTGTTGGCTTGTTTTTTATCTAGAATAATAACTTTGTATTAAGCTATGCATATTACATTTGCAGTGCATAAAACAAGGACTCTTTGCATTCAACTATCACTGAAAGAAATAACAGCGTTAAAAATATGAATAACCTAGACACAATTGAATATTATTGCTAATGTTTCAGTATACATTGTATTCTTCCAAAAAATGTTGGACTTATGTCAAATAGTATAACACAGAAGCCAGAAATTCGCATTGTTATTTTTCAACATTTTAAGTATCCGAGACATATCTCCCACAGAACATTTAATTCTTATGGGAAGAATGGGTTATATATATTGTAATAATGTAAATTATGAATAAACAACAACTACCGGTCTTATCTGGAGAATAAATCAACATAACATTAAAGAAAATTTTTTTTTGGGGGGGTGAATATAATATTTACAACGAGCTGTTATAATAATTGTTTTATTTTGTTTTGTTGATTTCGTGTTATCCAGCTGGCAGATGTATTCCAGTGCTAATATGTTGCAGTTACTGATATTTTTGTAGTTTAAAAACAAGTCAATACTAAAAAAGAGGGCAAATATACATTCAAGAATCATACATTTCAGTTAGTAAGACTCAATGTAACGCTTGTTATGCTTTTCTTGAAATGAGTTACAGTTTCCAGTAAGTTGGTACAATCTTACTGTTAGCATGATGCATATAAAATTATTCCATAAAACATAACAGACAGATGTGTAGCTCTTATAGAATATACACACAATCCATGACATTGTTTGGCCGATTATCTGGTAAAATCAGTTGAGGATGTAAACAAGACAGTTCTTTTTTTAAATATAAATTTCAAGAATCAATGTTCTTGTTATGTAATGAAATTCATCAAATAAAATACATTTAATTATTTTGTCAAAATTTGAATAATTGAATATTGTGTGTATTAACATTGTATAGTTTAAAAAATCATTACCTGTTTTGACTGTCACTGTGCGTGAAATTGCGAGCACATGTACTTTTATTTTTTATTCGTTTTTGTTTGCACAAATCTGTATCATCTTCAGCAAAAAAGCAAACATGCAAGGTAAAAGGTTAAAAAAGGCTGACAGCTCATGGAACTTCTGGTAGCTTTTAAGTTTTCACTAATTGTTGTAAAAGACAATAAAATATTATCTTGGATGATATACATGTACGCTGTTGTTACCGGCATGCAAGTTTTAGTAATTAGAACAATATTTGCCGCTCATGCAGTTGATGTTCAGTATAAAATAGGTACCGGGTATAAAAAATTGGATGCACAATAATGAAATGTTTGTCAGTTGACAGAAGAGAAACAGTATTGATAAATATTTGAGACTGTAGGAACTGCCACATGATTTGCTTGCTTGAAAGCTTGATTATCTGTATTAGTAACAGCGAAACCACTAGTTAACATGATATTGGTTTTGTAAAGCAAATTAATAAAATTATATATTGTGGTCAAATGTTCAAGATTATTGGAAAGGTTTCCTTAATCTTCATAGCAAATAGTAGAACACCCATTACTGACAGTTTCAGTGCAAATATGAAAATTGTTTCCTAGTCCATGGATAAATTTATTGAAAACAATCTACTTGTACGCAATCAACAGTAACTTGTCCAAACAAAAATATAGTCTTATTCCAGGTCTTCCTTCATGATGTGTTTTCCTTAAATAATAAATAAAACACAATTTGTTATTTGAGTGTATAATAATATGAAAATATTTTTTATTAACTTCCAACTAGTATATCATTCACACCCTGAAATTGTACTCGTCTACCAGGGACAAGTAAACAGGAAAAATGTACTTGTCCGACAGTAAATTTACCCACGTCTGACAAGTCGGGCACAGGATTTCCACACCCCTGAGTGCCATTGTAACAGTGCAAGCTTTGTAATCTTTCTTTAGATCTGAGGTCCATCGTCTATTGGTCTTGTATTCTATTAACTAAATGTGACCAAGAGGTCATGTGATTAGTTCTTCCAAATGGCCAAGTAATTAATGTTTAACAACATATTTGCACTTTTATTTAAAAAAAATACAAGAAAATGTGAATAAGAATCTTATCTTGACTTATTTTGCATCCTTCCAAATATGACCAATTAATTATTGACATTATCTATTTAATTACATTTAACTGTCTGAAGTTGATAATGAATAAATTGAAAATATTCCCATATAAATTAAACCATGCCTTGAGGAAATGTTTTAATTTTAAAATGACTTGTTTAAATGTTTTTCAAATCATCAAATGATATAGTTTTGTCAATATAGAGCTGCAACGATTTAGCAATTTGATTTTTATTTCAAGCATCATTTGTAGTTGAATATTTCTATTCGCTTTATGTTTCCTTTTTGCAGGCTTGGTTTTGTGCATTTATGAGGCATCACTTGAAGAATAGTAGAGTTGTATTTATTTAATGCCATTGCAATGGTTAATGTCAGTGCGTGTGCCTAATATTTAAATACAATAAGAATGAGTTGATAATGTATGACATTAGATCAAATAGTTCAGTGTTACAGCAACCCTGGTGCCATGATCAATTTACACGATGATTCTACACCGTCAAACACTGTATGTATATTTAACAGTTTTATGACAAATCATTTATACATATATAAAAGAGATTTGAATCAATTATTGGTTGGTTTAGTATGGACAATCGGATCGGGTCATTTACAATTGATTTATGCATCGAAAGATGCATCAGAAGATAAGTTGCAGCTCTACTCGTCAAGCGATGCGCATATATAGTTGTAATTTAAGTTTTATTACCAGTGAAGGTAAACTGCTACTTCTTTATTGCAATTGCAGTTTTGGCAGAAAATTACCAATACATAATTATATAATAAACAACATAGAATACTTACTGGATAAAATTATCACATATTGAACAGCATATACAATGTATGTTTATACTAATATGTACAGAAGTATTTGATTAGCCGCTGCAAACTCAGCATAGATAGGCCTATTCATGTCTATTCATTCATAAACAAACGTTCAAACATTTTAAAGTAAAATTTAATTTAAAATAAAGGCACACCAGTAATCAACACGTGCAAAGAAAATTTGTAAAATATTAGCTGGGAAGTTCAACATGTTAATTTTCAAAAACTCAACAGAAATCAATACTGGTTGGCAAGAAGTATCCGTGAACTAGCAGTATCCGTGATTTGTTTATGAACAGGTGTAAAAGCTCTCCAGCATTGAATGTTGAGTTTGCACACATTTCCTAGCAATGTCACGTCTTTGCGCATGCGCATAAATCTTTAATTGGACCCCTATTTTTATCTTGTACTTCCCTATTTTCGGTTTACCAAGGGAGATTGCTAGGTTATTCACATAAAGCAGCAATTTTAGTGTTCAAACACCACCATACACATATTCAACACGCATTTTTCGTGAAATAGATTTTCTAAAAAAATCAAGGAAATCAATTGCAAAATGTTTACTAAAAAAACATATTAACAAATAATTGCAATTTAAAAATGTTTACTCAATTATACGGCTAGTTTCGGGACGATTTAACAAAATTTTAATGCGGGGGAAGCGTCTACTTTGATAATAACATGTTTATCTCCCATTTACCATCAGCTAATTTTTAAGGGGCACCAAATGGTTAACCAAAAGAAAATTTTCCGGCATATACTTATGTTGGTAGTCGCAGTATCACCGCTAAACTGGCATATAATTTAATAATATTACATCATTATGATGTAGGTAATATAATGTAGAATAGTATAGAGCAATTAAAATACTGCGGTGTGTAGCACAAAATTCGCATTTTGAATTGAAAGGAAAAATCACGGATACTACTAGTTTTATTGCTTCAAGTAATGCTTATTGATAACCTCTTTGGAGCCCATTATATGGAAAACTGTTTTGCAACTTTGAGCAATATCAATGATTTTTTTATTCCCAAATTAATGGGAGTAATGTGTATTTTCTGTAAGAAGGAGATATTCCACAAAATTCTATTAGACTCATACAAATACAAAATGACAGATCACAATACCGAGAATAGTAGCCAAGATGGCTGGAAATAACCAATGTACAGAAAATAACACAGAAAACCACAAGAGAGAATTAACTGCTAATCAGATGCATACCTGCAAACTGGTGGTTTGAATTTGAGAGGATTCTGAATGAAATATCCAAGGGCAAGAAGGCTAGGGGTCCCACATGAAGGGTCTCCGTACTTCCCAACGCAGACGGCATGATCAAACATGTCTCGTATTTCGATGGCAATCTTGTAGAGGGCGTAGTAGCGAGAGGTTATGCAGTTCTCCATGAGGCGTATCACGCATTCTATCTTCTCTTTGACAAGGCTGGAAATGTGAGGAATGGACGGCATATTGAAACATATACAAACTAACAAGTACATGAACAGACAAGTGAAATTGTACCAAAATTTCAACATCCGCACAAAGATTTGACTGGTTTGGAGCATAGCTCATCAAATCACTGACTGCACAATATCCACGTGACTATGGTCAAGTCACATGGTGTAAATAAAAAAATGTGGACAAGCAGAAGAAAACAATGCATTATTGCATTATGTTTACTTTTTTTATTAATATCTGTTGTTATTTTTTTTAGTTTAAACCTCAATGTATATGTCTTGACTAATAATGCACTATTTAAAAAGACGGTTCATAAAATAATAATAAAAAGAAATGAAAAAAATCTAAAAATAAATCCTTCCAGATCTGGAAGGATGTCACTTGTGGTGGCAGTAATTACTGTAACTGCACAAGCAAAGTAACCGCTGCAAGGATTGTGCAAGAATTTACATAACAACATGGACAACAAGTGGCTGGCGATGTTTGTCAAACATGGAGAAGTAAGCCAATATTAGAATTTGCACCCGTTGCTATGTGTACAAATGTCACCAACAGGTATGTCAGATCCTTGGCTTCCACAACCAGGGTAATCATGTCCGCAAAGCAAGTGATGGCATCCTCTACCTCACATACTGGGGCATCTGAGATGGAAGAAGCAAAAGAAACATTTGTTATAGTTTAATATAGGAAGTCCCCATCTCAAGGTCGGTAAATATTGTTCATGACCAACAATGCAGGAGACGATTTGCTTGTCTTTAACACTTGATAATCAGAAATTTTTTTACATAAGTTAGTTTAAACACGAATTGTCTTTAAAAAAGACAATCAGCGTTGAAATTAATATTGAAATGTCATTTAAAAATTACCTAAATAGACGGCCAAGATGATCGGTTATGTGACTTCTCAGACCCCAGATTTTTTGGTCCCCACCAATATTAGGACACTAATTATTGGACCCCAGATTTTTCGGACACTATCAGAAAACTTCTCGGACCCAAAAGTTAATTTGAGATAAATTTATTAATTTAAAAATTAAATAAAATTATCATTAATATCTATGCCGTGAATAAACCAATCATACAGCTCCATGTTTCCACCAGTGATATATGAATAACCAAAATAATTTAGGTTAACATAATTGTTATCTGAATTTGTCAAGCCAATTTAACAAATTAACAATGTAAGAAAATAATTTCGGGAATGAATTAAAATTATAATGTATCAGACGAGTCTATATAGTTATTTATAGTACCGATAATATACCATTCATGTTAGTTAACTAATATAATAACGATTTGAAGTCAAATAAGCATTGATACTGTGTATCCCAATAAAAAGCAATAGTCAGGAAACATTCAGCGATTTTTGAAATGTTAACGCAAACATAAAAATTCATTAGACTATGACAATTTTAAATTATATCAGTAGAAATATGATAAATCAAGGGTTCCTGTGTATAATTAGTATTGCAAATTGTGTATACATGCTATGCGAATAACAATTCGACGTATTCCGAATCTTCTTTCATAACATTTTATCAATAGAAATTGTAGCGTCTTTTTACAGATTAAATAACATCTACTGGAGAAGTTGATAGAAAGATGCAATTATAAATAATCGTTAATAAATCGTAACCACAATTTAAATTCAAATTAACAGTAAATTTATAAATATATAAATTCCCCATTTATTGAAATTTTTTATTCTCTGAACGCTATTATTGACGCATGTACGAGTATATTAACGCAGCTATACAACTGTTGCTAGCTACGCGTGCTATTTTTAGAATGAAACTACTGTTTCTGGAATGTGATGAACTCGCTAGAATCAATGGGCTACATGGAACGGCAACTCTGTGAATGAGATTTATGAATGGCAACATTGCACAATTGCTATTTATAGAGCGTACTGCTTATATAAATGTAGGCTAAACAAAATAATTATTTCGTTACGTGAATGAATAGAGCATTCTGTTTATGGCATACAATGAGAAAATACGTTCATAATTAGCCTCAGTTCTAGAGAATATGTCGAGGATATGTTTATAACTTCATTTTAACCGCTTATGTAAACAATCATGTAAATTTGTAATCCCCAAAAGTATGCAACAGTTATTGGTATACATTAAACCATTGTTTGAAGTTTGCATCCCTAAAATTAGAAATTTCTATTGGCATTCAATTTTCCCACTGCATAATTATCGTATGAAATATAAGTCAAAAGTGATCTTAGACAGCTACGCCGAAAAAATCCACACCCAGAAACCCAAGTAAAAGTATAGGTGTAGCAGTAAGCATATTAAATCTTCAATATTCTGGACTTGGAACTGGCTACAAAACTGTAAAAACTCATTGCAGTGATGCCTGAAGTATGTGATATCAATATTGATCCATGTCGTACCGTCTCCTTGGTTACATTTGTGTCCTTGACAACAGTAGCAGTCATCCAGGCCCTGGCACTCTGCACAGAAAGCTGGGTCCCCACATCCCTTGACGTAGCCATCAACCATCAACTTGCTGTAGCACATCTGCAAGTGAGAACAAGCCTTATGACTATGAGCACTCGTAATCTCTATCACTGTCTTAATCTTAAATATTTAACAAATGCAATTCCAAATCAAAGCTCTATACTGTCTGTTGGCTGTAGCACATCTGCCAGGGAAAACAGGCTCTACAACTTAAGCCTGAATGACCATCCTTAATCTATATCGGAGTCTTAATCTTAACCATTAAACCAATGACAATCAACGCTCAAATGTTACAAGCATTCCCATTGAACAATATTTAAGTTGAGACAAAGTTTGAGACTAAAAACGTTCGTAGTCGTGTGACCAGAAGTTGTCAAATACTGATAATTTATTAATTTTGAATTTGAACATTGCATTTTTAAAACTGTTAGCAGTGTGCAGGCAATCTCCAAAGGAAACATTTTAAAACAGCTTCATTCATACAGCCAGGCAAGACACTGTAAATTGAAACAAAGTTATTATGAATATTTTAAACGGTATGAAAGGTCAAAAACAGCCATTGTTTGTTTTGCATTTAATTTTGTTTTATTCCTCTCTTATAGATCTAAGGTCAAACTATAACAGATAGATATAAAAGCTCACATGGTATAACCACAACTTATTACTCATTAGAATAAAGTAGTCAAAACAGGTTTAAATTGGAAAAAAAATATATACATAACATTATATATTTGAAATGTTCCATCAACAAAAGCTTTTTTCAGAGGTTGGCGATGGGATCCAGTCCTTTGGTTATGGGGAAAATTATCGTAACAAATTTAGAAAAGGGGAGCTTAAAATAAAATTTGTGGGGGGGAGTGCATGATTTTAATACAGTTTTGCTTGGGGATAATGCCTATATTTGGCACCAACTATATAAGGTAAAAAGCCAAGCAGGAACACATAAAATGCCGTTTGAGGTACCTGTTGGCCAGACACAGGGCAGTCAGATGTTGGTTGAGAGTTGCATGCTGCATTATTGGCAATCCCTCTACAGGAGTAACACTGAATGGCTATTTAAATAGTAAAATATTTGATGTAAATTTGAAGGAATAACAAACAACAAATATTTGAAATGCATAGATGTTGCAAACATAAGCTAGATTCTGTCGGCATTAAATAAAATACAAACTTAAATTTAATTTATGCTACAAGATCATCACAGTCAATTTATTTATCCCTTTACTGAATGATTGAAAGTTGATGTTGTCAAAGAATTCTATACTGAATTGTTAATTATCAATTATTTATAAATCTAGTAAAGAACATATTGTTATGCACAATATTCTTCATAGATGACTTTAACAGAGGGCTAAATAAAACCAATCACATACGTTTACAAGTTTCAGCAACAGCATTTCGAATCGCCTCCATCGTTTTCAGCACAACCAGTCTGTGTCGCGTCTCCAACTTCGACAGACTGGGTTCCACGCATAACCAGGCTGCCTCAAGCTGTGAACAGACCTTCGTAACACTTTCTTCGACATAACGAGGCTGTTCCTGAATCCAGCTCTTGCGACTTGTCGATTTTCCACCAGTCTTGGTGCTCTTCTTGACAGATTTTTTGGTTTTTGTTGATTTTTTGGAAGCCTTTGAAACTTTGCTATCACCTGCTGCCCTCTTCTTTCTATCGCCTAGTTCTGGGTCACCGTCAGTATCATCATCAGCATTTACAGCATTTGCTGCTTCATTATTGTCCATCACTGCACCTGCATCTGTGGTTGAAGTTGAAGTGGCGTTTAGTCTGAAAGAAAACTCACAACTGAATGTTTGCTATAAAAAGAAAATGATGCATTTGTTTAGTACAATTCCACTGCTTCTTTAGATTATATATAGGATACACGAGTTGTCATGTCATACCATATTTTATTAAATGAGTTCAGGAGTTTTGTTAGTAAGCGAGCCTTTGGAGAGCTTACTAACGAATTTTCTGGACGAGTTTAATAAATATGGTATGACATGACAATGAGTGTCAGATCTTTCTTATCACATGCTTTTAAAAGAAAAAAAAACTTCTTATTTTACCAAAAATGCTGCTAAAAATTGTGTACTGACGTGACGTCATTTCACCAAAGAATATGTAGCCAATGAAAATGCTCAAAATGTTATCTTGCACATTTGAACAGTAGAATTATTCGTAATGGTTGCATTTAGGGATTGGACCGAATAATCGAATATTCGAATATCGGATAATATTCAAATATTACAAACGAATACGAATATTAGATTTTCATTTTTTTTTAAAGAAAAAATTTCTTTTAAAAAATCATGTTTTTTCCAGTTTGATTGCACAGTTAAAATGAATTCCAGTCGTATTTCTTGCCCAGCAGGTGGGCGGGGGCAGTGTAATGTTTTTACATCACATGCCAAACATGTCCAATTAACGACAATTGATAATTGGCAGGCGGGCCACGTCTTTACAAGGGCCGCGAATTAACGGTTTGTAGGAGGCACGAATATGACGCATTGTATCCACAAATAACAAACTGGACCATGCGGTGATAACGGTTTCACAGTTTGCACAAGGCGTACATTGTTGTTTATTGTCCTAAGTGTTTATTAAGTGATATCTATACAGTTAACTTGTTTACAGTAAATTACAATTACTCTATAAGTAAACCAATCAAAATGAATCCATTATGAGCCAATAAATTTCTTTAACAAAATTAGCATGATCTGGTCAACCTTAATATACGTCACTTGTAAATTATTCTCCATTATATCAACACCGTATATTATACAAGAGTCTTGATTAATAAACAATGCCACCATTGTGTGCTTGGAAGTACTTTACGCAGTCATAAGACAACACCCAGGCAACGTGTAATCTATGTAATGAGAAATTTGTGTACGGAACGATTAACAAACTAATAAACAATACATTTAACAATATCTTACATTTCTTTATATTTTTCTAACATTCACTAAGTTATATCGCTCATTTACCAGTGAAAAAAATTAAAACTGCGTACACGTAGTATACATATTTCGGATAAGTAAATATTCGGACAGAGTGCCATATATAGTAGTATTTACAAAACGAATATTCGAATATATTCCAATACCTAAAACGAATATTCGAATATTGATTTCAGTATTCTGTCCCATCCCTAGTTGTATTATATGGAAAACAAGGTATAGCATGTGATAAAAACAATATGTTGCATACACATAACAAGAGACTTCACAGAATGTGAGGACATTTTCTGAAGAAATGTTACAGTAAGATCATGGATATATGATACACTTCACGCAAATTAATACAGAGACTCCATAATTATTACTGAAGAGGTCATCATTTGTGAGTTTGATCCCCACTCGGTGAGCGTCTGAAAGATCTTTCTCGTAAGACACCAAGTACTGGTTCTTCCCAAGAAACAGACTTGAAAATGTCTCAATAAGCCTATGGCTTTCAACACAATCAAGCTTCAATAAATAGGTTTAAACTAAGAAAGAAAATAATAAAAAATATATTGAAAAAAAACAAGAAAACACACACAATTTATTTGTTTTAACTTACGTTGTATTCCAGTTGAAATTTAGGAGTCTGAAAGCCAAGTTCTTGTATTTGGTCAAACAGACGTTTAGATCAGGAACCACGACCGGTTTTCGGGGCTCGCAGACAATGCCCGAGAGAACCTCCACCTTACTCAGCAATTCTCGTCCCAACAGTTGCCGTGACGCATCGCAGTCCATGGTCGACTCCTTGACACACTCTGTCACCTCCATGACGAGACTGATAAAAAACAATTTATGTCATTAAAATTAAATTTTAAATAAACTTTACTTACCGGTAATCTTTATTAACGTAACAAAAACTTTACTTCATTAAAATTTACTATAAAAGTATTTCATAAGTATAACTTAATATTTTGATGTGATTTTCAATACCTATTATAAAAGTTCATAGTTGACTTCATGATGAGTATCACACAAGAATATATATGTCATGAAACTCAATGTCTGTTTAACTGTTGAATTTTGTAATAAACTAAGTTACTTCAAGACCATTCATCAGCTCAAATAGTACTTTGCTGTGCTTTTACCAATTAAATTATATTTTTACGACACAGGCAACACAATAAATTATTTACAAATTGATGAAGAAATACATGCTGTTATTATTTGAAAGTCCAAAAGAGCTCTTCGACTCATAGTAGTTTATATAGATATAGAGAATGTGTAGATCTATTAATTACATGTATATACAAAATGTACCGGTAAACAAACATCAACAAACATGTTTGACATTTTAACATTAGTTTACAAATTGCATAATTATAATATACAATTTGGTTTCGCAATACGAAAACTACATGAATATCTATGTATTTTTTTGATTTTATATGCATAATCATAATCTTTCTAACTCTTTTCTTATTATTTTATTTTATTATGATGACCAATAATTCCCCTTAAAAAATCTTCACTAGAAACTATTATTGTAGGCAATACTAGATTCAACTTGCCGACAGGTGTCAGAGCCCGGGATCAAAGGTCCAGTCTGCAAGCGGGCGTAACAAACATGCGCGGTTTCCATGTCACACAACACTGGTGGCTCCTCCACGGGGCACCATGTGTTGCTACAGCGACCGTCAAACTTGGTGAGCGTGTATCGCATAAGGGGATTAATGGCAGTTGCCAGGTATGGGTCACACTTGGCCGTGTTGTCTACGAAACACTTCACTGCATACCGCATGTAACTGAATTGAGAAAATTTACGTGCCTCAAATGATCGTACAAACACATTTAAAGGTAAACTGAAGATGCTTCAGGAATATGGCCACAGCCCTGTCTGTAGTACTTACGTGCAGAATCTGTTCTCAGTGCTTGTCTCTGCAAACACCTCTCTCTCCAGTTCTCCCAGGCAGGCCACCGCTCTACTGGGCTGACAGATCCCCGTAGGACTCGCGTAGTCCCTGGAGATACACGCAGGATATGACGGTAGGACCTCGTCCTCTGGGTCACAGACCTTGTGGGCCATCACGCTCACCTAACATGAACAAGACATTCAATGAACACTGATAAACAGTTAACAGATAGGACAATAGATAAATATATAGTCTTTTGGACAAGGTTTAAATAAAAAGCCAAGATTTGACAGTCTTTACCTAGGAAAAAGTCAAAAGAAGCAGCTTTTAGATATGGAAAGGTTTAAAGAAACAGTCTTTAGATAGCCAAACATCTACAGCAGCAGTCGTTTGATATGGAAATGTCTAAAGAAGCAGTCTGTTGATATGAAAAGGTCTAAAGAATCAGTCTTTTGATATGAAAAGGTCTAAAGGAGCGGTCAATAGATATGGAAAGGTCTAAAAATGCAGTTTTTTATATGACAAGGTCTACAGAAGCAGTCTTTTGATATGAAAAGGTACGAAAAAGCAGTTTTAGATAGGTAATGGTCTAAAGAAGCCGTTTAAAATAGGAAACATTCTAAGGAAGCAGTTTTAGATAGGCAATGGTCTAAAGAAGGTATCTCTAACATGTCTAAAGGGACGTGTCTGAAGAAGAAGTCTTTAGAAACGGGAAGGTGAAAAGAAGCAGTCTCAAGATTTGGAAAGGTCTAAAGAATCAGTCAATAGATAGGGACAGGTCTAAAAAATAGCTTTAGATCTGAAAATGTCTAAAGAAACAGTCTTAAGGTAGAGAAAGATGTAGAGAAACACTCCTTAGATATAGAAACATTTAAAAGAAAAGTCTTAAAACTTCAGTTCATTGAAAGCAGACTTTTAAGTAGCTACCTGCAACTGGCCTATATAATTCTGTCATTGGTATTTTATGAATAATTTACTTACATTTATCAATGTCATGAAAGTATTCTGAAAGCTTTGACCACTACTGCAAGTCAAAAGATATGATGTAGGAACCTTCACTCTATAGTCATTGAAAATTACGTTAGTCTAAGAAATTACAACCAACTCTCAAATTCTACTATTCTATGCAGTTACGATCACCAACCTGTCTCCAAGAATGTTTCACTTGCATAGCAACCAGTGTTGGGCAAGAGCTCAGAAGTTCCCATATTCTCCTCTCAATAAGTCGAACTGATCTAAAGGTGACAAATTAAAAACGTATAATGCAATAATTAAGTAAATTTATTGTAAATTGAAAAGTATGCTGTTGAGAGTCTGTAGCAACAGGTCAGACCTAGAGGATGTAGAATGTACAGACATTGTGGCACAATTCAAAACTTATGTGAACAATGTCATGATAATAAACTAGATGTGTCACTAACACGGATGCCCCCACGACGCATGTTTGGACACAGACAAAGGGCATGTCGCCAACACTATTTTTTTGCCTTCACAATATAGTGTCATATAAATTCTATAGTGGTAAAAAGACAACAGGCCACAATTGGTCACAGACAAAATTCCTTTCTTTTCAATCACTTACACATTAAGGTTGTTCAGCTGTGACAGTTTAAGCGAAAATCTTCCGGCCGTTAAAAAGGAGTTGAGTCCACAAAATTTGTTGAAGTATAAATAGTGGAGAAAATGTCACAGGGCCATAATGTTGTCAAAAATGTCAAAGGAACATAGTTCTGCCAAAATTAGTAGCAGCCGAAATTCCTTACTTTACGATCATCTAAACATTAAGGTTGTTCAACTGTGAAAGTTTGAGCGAAATCCGCCCCGCCGTTAAAGAGGAGTTGAGGCCACAAAATTTCATGAAGAATATATAGTGGAAAAAAATGTCAAAGTGCCATAATTCTGCCAAAATTGATCGCAGCCGAAATTCCTTACTTTACAATCACCTACACATTAAGGTTGTTCAGCTTTGAAAGTCTGAGCGAAATCTGGCCAGCCTTTAAAGAGGGGTTGAGTCCAAAAAATGTCATGAAGTACATATAGTGGAAAGAAGATTCTGTGTTTGATAAACACACATGGCCCCGGTTGGTGCTGGGTATCCCATTTCTTAGTCCAAATTAGGTCAAGGTCAAAGTAAGGTTGGGTGATATGGGTGGATTGGGAACGGTCATAAGTAACACCTGTGTAAATATCTAAGTGTTGTAGTAAGCGGTGTTGGTGCTGGACGAAACGGTAAAATCTAGTTAACCAAGATATGGCAATTTTGAATTATTATAAATCCAAATTAGGCCAAGGTCAAGGTCAAAGTAAGGTTGCCTGATATGAGTGGATAGGGAATGGTCATAAGCAACAACTGTGTAAGTATAAAAGAGTTGTAGTAAGCGGTGTTGGTGCTTGACGAAATGGTAAAATCTACTTAACCTTGTCACGGACAGAAGGACGGACGAAAGGACGGATGGAAGGACGGACAGGACGATCACTATATGCCTCCTGCATCAAGATGCCAGGGGCATAAAAATGTCAAAGTGCCATAGTTCTGGCAAAATGGGTCGCAGCCTAAATTCCTTCCTTTACGACTATCTACACATTAAGGATGTTCAGCTGTGAACGTTTGAGCGCACTCCAACCAGCCGTTAACAAAAAGTTGAGTCCACAAAATTTCGGGACGTATTTACGGATAAGTACAATACTTAATGCCTCCCACTTTTGTAGGGGCATTAAAATTACAAAAGTTGCCTATTGCCAGCCAACAGTAGGCATGAGACCATGTGAGTATTCAAAATCATAAATGATTAAAAAATGGTCATACATACAATGATCTTTCCCGAAAAACTATATGGAAATAGAGCAATAATCGTACAGGCACAATGAATAAAAACTCTGAAAATAAATTGACAGCGGCTTCTGACAAGCGAAAACTTTATGTAGATCAATATTATTTGTAAAGGAAATATGCGATTTTAAGAATTGAACAAACATTTTTGTACAAAGGATCATTATCGCCAAAGGCCCTGATCTGGAACATGGCCAGGGGCGTAGCTTGGCTATAAGAACAAGCTTTAGGAAACGAGTAGGCACAATAGACACTTTCGGCTTTTTGTAACATGGATGTTAATTATGGTTAAAAACAACTTATTTAAGGTAGACAGTGATATTAAATAACAAAATAATTTCAACACAATCGGTAAGCAATGTTCAAAGTAACAACTTAGCCAACAAAGGTTCCCCCTCAACCATACCCCCCCCCTCCCCTTCGTTGTAATGCATTTTTGGGGGCATTTTTTATACTTTATATCTGTGGAAACCATGTGTAGACTTGCACCTATAGTGCCTCCAGGAGACTACGCTACTGCTGGCATCTTACCCGCAGACTTGCAGCTGGAGAGTTTTATTCACTATGCACTCTGATAGTGACAGGCTCAGTCTGGAGATGAGGAATGTCGCAGTGTAAGGGTCACATACTGGCCGCGCGGGAATAACTGAGATTGTAGTATTTCTGTCTTCGCTGGTCGTATTTGTGGACTCTGCTGGTGTTATTTCCACTGGGCAGGAGGACTCCGCGAGAGTTTTGAAGACTGTGTTGATTTTTATCATTCGCAGTTGCGTGATATTGGAACAACCAGTCAAATACTCTATTGCCATGTGAAGAGTTGCATTTCCTTCACTGAAATATGTGCAATAGAGTATAATTTCAGGAAAAAGCACATATTAAAGCCATTACATAAAATAATGATTATCTTGACATGATTGATGAAGTGTTTTAGAAGACATGAGTAAATTATAGCCATACTAGTAACAGAGTTTTTGCTGGATAGCAGTATTCAACGTTAAACATGTCGCTTAAATTTGAAGAAAACCAAATTAGATTTATTCTCAGTAAATTTGTCTGTAGTAATATAATTGGGAAGTATTTTAACCTAAATTTTACCATTTAAGTATGAACTTAACTATGCATTTTACTAATTTATTTTGAATGCAATCTATAACATTACGGGCATTTTCTGTATTTTGAATGTATTCCCCATCCAGTAGTGCAATAGAATTCTGCGATAGATAAAATTAAACATTTCCATCCCCAACAGCAATTCTAGGACCTCTTAATTGAATCACCTCTCTCAAAGCAGACAATAACAAAGCTCAAGCCAGTGGTACTTACTTGCAGAATTTTTTGTAATCGTTGGCATGCGAGAAGCCGGCAACGACCTGACCAGTGAAGTGACGTCGTGCAAGGGCAGAAAACTGCGCAAGTCGACAACTGGCTTCTGCAGCTGAGAAAACAGGACAAAAAGATAATTATGTTATGTAAATATAAATCTTTACGAACAGAAGTTTATTGTATGGCAAAAATTCTCAGAGCCTTCTTCCGTAGCTAGCATGAGGTAACAAAATGATGGTTATTATATATCTAAATAAATGAATGTTTATTTATATTATAGTTCATTTTATAACAAACACAATGTTTATAAATTAAAGAACGCACAGATAAACTATATGTGCAATAGCACCTTGCTATGACAAATTTAGAATTTATTGTGTCTAATTTTCAGCAACTTTAGCAAGTTTCTGAAATAAAACCAAGTTCTATACACATAGTGGACCCACATTCACCTGTTTAAATATCTATCAGTGAAATTAAAGCTCATCCATATACTCTTACATTATAAAAAAGAAAACATAACACTCTTACTTGGACATCGTCCATCCACAAGAAAATCTATCTTCCCCTCAGCCTCACAGCGGGCTTTGTCCAGCAAGCACCGATTATTGAAATCTTTTAATTTCCCGCCATCAGCATTGTCTCTACCACAGACTGGCTTGACATCGGACGTGCAAGATGTCGGGCAGACGCACTTGTTGTTAAAACATGTCTGGTACGGCTTACAATCGCAGGTATCTAAAGCAAGAAAGGAAGTTTATAATAGTAAATCCCCCAATAAACAATTTCAAATGTGTGTTAAACTGTTGGATAATGTTCAATATTAAAATCATTATTTAATTGGCTGCCATTCTACTATCATACTCAGGTCCCATGCAGATGAAAATTCCCAATGTTATATTTAGCATTAACCCAAAATATAGTTCTTATGAAAATGGATGTAAAATATACACAATTTATTATATACCTAAAGATATTCTGACTCTGATACTGGTATATTTTCTGTATGACATACAACCGGTCAGACAGTATTTCACACTGTGAAATAATTCTTCGTGTCAAACGGCTGGAAAAATTGGACTACTTTTACGTTCAATGAGTATAGCATGCTTCCGTAACGTTCCGAGCGACATTGGGAACACCCCGTTATATTTATAGACATGATGACGCTGTTACAACATGTTGATTTGAATTGTATGACGTCATTGATCTACATTTCGTGTATTCATCGGGTTATTTTACAGTACTATTTTGTTATTATTTATATTTTGACAGTAAAGAGGTTTATAAATAAATGGAATACTACATAACTGTGGTGTTCTGATGGTTCTTATCGCGCGCGTTAATTGTGTGAAGTTGAATTCCAGTAATACAGTGTTACACAATCAACTCGAGCTATACCAGCCATCGGAACACCACAGTCAATAATCCTTATTTATTATATACCTATAATCTGACTCAAATACTGGTGTATTTTCGGCATAAAATACAATTGGCCAGATAGAATTCCCATATTTCACACTGTGAAATAATATTCTGTATTCAACGGCTGGAAAAACCGGACTAATTTTACGTTCGTTGAGAATCGTATATTTCCGTAATGTTCCGAGCAACATTGGGAATGCCCCGTTCTAGTTATAGACTCGATGACGCCATTAATGTTTATTTGAAAGACGTCATTGATGTACATGACATTTATTCATGCACATTCTTTAGCACTGTTTGTTATCATTTTGTTTGTTCCATGGCAGTGGTGTTTTGATCGGAAGGAGGTATATAATAAATGGAATACTACATGACTGTGGTTTTCAGGTGGGTTGTATCGCTCTCTTTGATTTTGTAAAGTTGTATTCCATGAGCCCGTAGCGTTAAACAATCAACTCGAGCGATACAAGCCACCGGAACACCACAGTCATGTAATAATTCCCTGTATTTCACTGACCAATAATTAAGATTAAGACACATTTTAGTTTGTGGTCATTGGCCTTGACAATCATGTATTTACATTTCAGACAAAGTTTTCAGTTGAGGACATGTTTAGTTATGGGCCTTGGTATTGTAATTTATTGACCAACAATAAAGACTAAGTTACTTTTTGATAACTTTTGTAGTTGTAGGCCAGAAGCAATATCCACAAAGCTCCTAAGGAAAATCTTAACTTAAGTAAGTCAGTATGTATGTGAACATCAATATTTTATATTTGAATAATGGTTCAATAAGAAGCATGTGTTGTTTCTTTACCAAAATAAAAGCATTTCAGACAAAATAAACTTTAAATAGACTTAAGGAATTTTATTATTTTAATTGTTTTCTTAAATTATGATAAGCAACTTTGTGGATATGGGCCACTCTCATTATTAATTAGGTATCTCCATGACATTCAACGTTAATAATATCCCAAGTACCTTTTGAAGTGCTAGAGGGTGGCTCTAAACGACCATTGCAGAGGGACTCAGTACAACCCCATCTGTAGAACACCCTTGATTTGGTCACCTGCATCACCACAATGAAAAAACCGCAAGTCAATCAAGTGGTCACATGAAAACACACTGTGTATTTTATGTACAATTTGGATTTATTTGTTAAATGTAATACAAAGGTAATTCGCAAGCAGCTACATATAGTTCAAAATGATTATTTCTCTAAGCAATGTACGAGGGTTGTCCGGAAAGTTTGTAGACTGTTCAAATTTTATTTGTTTCGCGTTTAGAAACTGCAAGGAAACTGCGTAAATAAATATTTACACGTATATTTGTTAAGTTTGTAAAATATCTTTGGAATGTATTAACGACAAACATACATACAACATTAATAAAACAGTGCATCACACGAAGTACGGAGCAGTTTGACGTTGATTACGACGTCATGTGCACAAAACGTCAGTATTTGTCAAATTTGTCGCCCTGAAACACACTTTCTATGACAAACTACCCAATGCGTACAAATACTGATTTATCGTTTCCTTCCATATTTCATTATTTTTGAAAAAAAAAGTATTTATGAGTTTGGAATGAGTTTCATAGCGCTGCCCAAACAGGTAAGAATGTAAACTGAGACAAACCCAGAAGTTCACAGGGGCACAGTCTGAATTAAACGGAACATGCTAATCAGCTGTAAACGAGCAAGTCGATAGTCATCAACGAATCCTTGCAGCGATGTGCTGGTGTAGTGTTCTCAAAACCCATCCATGTCTGATTTTTTTTCGGAAGGAATGAATAAGATCTCGGCGTAAGAATTGATAGAAACAGAACTGATGGTTATGAAAACTCGTAATCATATATTCATTTTTCATTCGCATGTTACAAAAGAGATTTTAATAACAGCTCATTTACTGTAATAAATCATATTATAAAGCTTATTTTCGAATAGTACGTAAAAATCACCGTAGCGTGAATGGTTAGCAGCATTTACACTGAGTTTAAAACGAAAATGAACGTGATTTACTTTGCTTACCAGCATCATTTTCAACCGTACATCAACACTCAATATCATGAAAACACCAACCCGGGAACGCCCTGTACACGCATATCCTTATATCACAAACTCCATTTGTCCGTAGCATTCATACAGGTATTTACCCAAACCTACAACGCTGCACTGCTCCTTACGAACGTCAAACGTCGTCATTTTCGTACACTCGCGAAACACATTGCTTTATCGATCTTCTGAAGCGTTTGTTTATTTGATGACATAAAACGTTGAGATTTCGCACACACTTAAAATATACTTTAATGATGAGGTTGCGTTAAAATCATGCCGATTCGCGTGAAAATGATAAAATAAAGAAATGTTTAAAAATTTATTTACTACTGAAAATTGGCAGAACAATTTAAAGTGCTCCGTACTTCAGTAGTTGTGTAGCTAAGACTATCAAAATACAGGAAATTTAGCGGTAAAATATTATCAAAATGCAGAATATTGTTAGTGATATATGTTTGAACAAGAACTCAAAGAGAAAATGTTTTAAGATTATTCTATTTCATTTTTTAACACCAGTCTACAAACTTTCCAGACAAAAATTATGTCTTTGCTGCCAAAATATACAACACAAAGATTCCAACTCAAAAAATAACTGCAAATCATGTCAATTATGAAAATCTTACACTTAGAATGATTCTTTACTACCATGCTATGAAACTAAGTCCTATCTTATTGTGATTCTTGTTCTTCAGGAGAAAAAATGATTCCTCATTCTTCAGCAAACATAAGATATAATGGCATTAACCAACCTTCACTTTTTCCATAGCAATATTGGCTGTAGGGTTCTTGCATCCCTTGGTCACTTTCATGACCCCTTTCCTGATTTCATACAGAGTCTGGCAGGACTGTGAACAAAAAGGGTCATTTTCACTTTCGTTATTCAAGAAAACAGATTCCATATCCTGTTTTAATAGTTACTACGACAACATCTTTGCAAATTTCAATTGGCAGTAGTGGCATCTGATTCATCAAGAGATTCTGAATAATTCATTGAAACATTTACTCAAATGAAACAAGACACACATTCTAATTTTAATTTATAAACCAAAAAAGAAGTAAATTTCAGTAAGTCTGAGATTGAGAAGTTGTGTAGTTATAGGTTAATTTTCAAACACAATCTTTAACCTGTTTATTAAAAGGACAAATTTCAATATTGGCATTGCAGGTGTCATTGTCCGGTGCCCTTTTGCAGCTGTAGCACTTGATTGGTTCCCGACTGGGTTCTAGAAACACCAGAATCACCATTACAACAGGACTGCACTGTCACCAATCACACCAAGAAAACATGTAAATTATGACATTTTATTCTTTATTTATTTTTTATAGATAATAGTTTACCAGTATAGTATCTAAATGATTGACATCTGTATTGATCATGCTTTATTTAGTTTACACATATTTAAGCTTGATTGTGAAGATAGAGTCCGTCTCCTGGGTAGAAATAGTATTTGGTTTCTTTTGAGATCATTAGAATGCTACCTGACTAGGGATCCAACTCACACATTCCCCCTCCCTCACAAGGTGGACACCAAATCCATTACTCTGCTGCTACTTGATTTCAAACAGAACATCATTCGTTAACCACAACCAAAATGATAGTTCACTTAAGGCATAGATCTTACGTTCTTCAGTTTAGTTTATTATGAACTGTGCCATTTTAGAAAGACTGAAACACAGATATAAAAATATTTGCATTTTGTTATTACCTTCAGAGTCTTTGTCATCGTCATCACAGAAGATGTTGATTAGCTGTGATGAAATGTCCACAATGCTTGCAATAAGGGTCTTCATCTGCAAGTGTTCGGTTTTGAAGACGCAGCGTTTAAACGACTCAGCAGACGCACATATGTCCACCACAGCACCAGTGGCCAGATAACTGTCAGACAAAGCCGACGAGAAACCATCAACAAAATCATTCATGCATGTCAAAACTGGACCAACAGAGATGCCATGGAGTTGAAGGTCAGTGAGGTTACACGTCACGTTGGATTTGATGATGTCAGCCAAGGTCGTGCGAAGGTCATGTTGGAGAGGGATAAGCTGTACAGAGTTACAGCCCTTGGTTAGATTTCTCATGCAGTCCCTCTGGGACATCAGGTCACTGCAAAGAGAATTTTTGGTACATTTCAGGACAAAGTGTATATAAATCTTATGATCTGAATTAAAAACCATCTTTACGTAATTGATGTGTTTTTGAAATAAAATATGGCCATTATGGAATGGTGATGATATAACTGTTTAGTTTATATACGAAATTCAAAATTAAATGTCTTGTTATTTGTAAAACACATTCATAATAAGCCAGAAATGTATTGCACAAAATGTTTATGAACACTCAAAACCTTAATGCGACAAATTAAATACTGGAGTTTTAACAAGACAACTCCGACAAACAATGGATAGCTAAAATGGCCAGACGCACTGTCAAACAAATCTCACTGATTGGTCAATTAATAAAAAAAATGGAAATAGATTTAAATATTTTAAATCACATATATAGAAATAAAGCTTACCTGCAAGTTTTCACGTCTGACTTGCATTTTGCTCTCACATCTGTGTTAGACAAACAGGTCATATCTGTGTCTGCATTGCTGTTGTCATTGGCTGCTTCACAAACTGACCAATCAAATGCAAGCCTTTTCAGAGTCTCATTTCTAATTTGTTCACGTTCTGATTTAACTGGACACTTATGAAGGGCGTATTCAAGGTTAGTTTTCACGAAGCTGAAAAATAACATCCATCAAAAACGATAGAATCTGTTGAAAATGTCCATAGATAGATGAATCCAATAACATTACAGGATCTTTTTTTTCTTTATGAATTACAGATGTTATTTATTCTTTTATAAAGTCAATGTACGTACCTGCAGCTTTGTTGCTGGTCAAGAAGCTTTATGATCTCTTTCATGTTGGAATCTCGAGACTTAATCTCCTTGGCAACATTGCTACACATGGTGGAAGCCGGAGAATCTGAGAAACATTGTAATGTACACATTTTTGAAATTAAGGCACTTGATTCTTATATTGCTAATAAACAAAAAGAGTCGCCAAGTTTTCATTAACAGATTTCAACTCCTATTTCACTCTTCTGTGAATTCCTTCACTGATTATAAATCCATGTACATAAACAAATACAAATCGCACAACATGTCCCGGTGGTATTATGGATGTGGTGTCCATGAGATCATGAGTTCTTTGAGTTTGATCCCCACTTGGGGAGCACTGAAGTGATCTTTTTCACAAGACATCAAGTACTGGTTCTACCCAGGAAGCAAATTTGCAAATGTCTCAATTACCCTCAGGCTTTTAACGCAGTCGATCTCAAATAAATAGGCTTAAACAAACACTTAATATGTACAAACAAACCTGTAAAGCAAGCATTCCAGCACTCCTGCTCGGTGTTAAAACGGTTCTTGTTTCCTCCGCATCCGGAATATGTGACCTTCTCACACCGGCCCGTTCCATTGTTGTACGTCCACACCGTAGTATCTGCACCAGAACATGGGCCGGAGTCATACTCAATGAAACACACATCTGGACCTGTAGTTGGTACAAGATGGATACACAAGGTTTCATAGCAGTGGTTAAATTCCACAGGATTTTCGTCACTGAAAACTCAAATAAATAGATTTATGAACCTGAAAGTAGGTGATTGCTTTAACTCTCTTCACCTTAGTAGGAATCATTTAATTTAATTGTAAGCAAGAACTTATGAACCTGTTAGAACTTCTACTCCACAGTTCTTTGCATTAATGAACCAGAAATATTTTCTTAAAGTTGCAAAATAACTTAAAATGTAAACGTACAAGTGTCAGACAAAATTGAAGCAGAAACTATGTTTGCTAGATGTAACTGGCAACTGCACAGTGCGTTGCTTTGAAAAGGATTATCGTGCTAAGAGGTGCGGAAATCTCATGCCTGACTTGTCCGACCTGGGTCATTTTATCATGAGAAAGTTTACTTTTCCTGTAAAGTTGTCAGTAGACAAGTACCATTTATATCCGACGGTGTGTTATGATATACAAGTTGGGATAATTATTATTATACCATTATCAATTTGCTTATCAAAACAACAATAAAATTCATATTTCATTGATAATTTTATGAAAAATGAAATTATGAACATCCACAATAAAAACTATATTTTTATGCGGACAAGTAGATTTTTGTAGCCAACTTGTCATAAGGACAAGTGAATAATTGCAATATTTCCACACATCTGATCATGCTTGCCTGTTCATTATTCTTACTACAGTCAAGGTGTAAAATCCTGTTCAAATGACATTAAAATACTGATACAATACATTACCTTGCACAGCGCATGATGGCGTCACATCCGACCCATTGAAATAGAAATGTGCAACACAGGCATGACAGTTGATGGACCTGAGAATTACAGGAGATATACACACTATATGCTAATCTAGTGAAAACACACAAATAATGAATAACAAGTACATGACTTTACAAAATCAATCAAGAGAAGTCTCCAAGTACAGTAAACTCTACTTATAACGATATTGCTTATAGCAATCTATGGCATATAAAGATGCAGAGTCCGAGGTCCAACATTTTTAGAAGACCCAGTACCCAAACCACAACCTTCATGTCATGTCAACAGGCTAAGGGAAAAATATACACAAGCATGGGAATGGATATTTGCCAAAAATCCATGCTCAACCACCAACCTTTAAATTGTCTCTCGAAAGCCAGTTGGTGCCATCAGCATATCTGCATAGAAGGCTGATAGGCCACACTGGCTTTCAAGGGACGATAATATGAACAATGAAATGGTGACATAAATCAAGACTGGACCAAGCAAATTCGCCTATAATCAATATCACTCGACCACTAACCTTCAAATATAAATAATGAAATGGTGACATAAATCAAGACTGGACCAAGCAAATTCGCCTATAATCAATATCACTCGACCACTAACCTTCAAATATGAACAATGAAATGGTGACATAAATCAAGACTGGACCAAGCAAATTCGCCTATAATCAATATCACTCGACCACTAACCTTCAAATATGAACAATGAAATGGTGACATAAATCAAGACTGGACCAAGCAAATTTGCCTATAATCAATATCACTCGACCACTAACCTTCAAATATGAACAATGAAATGGTGACATAAATCAAGACTGGACCAAGCAAATTTGCCTATAATCAATATCACTCGACCACTAACCTTCAAATATGAACAATGAAATGGTGACATAAATCAAGACTGGACCAAGCAAATTCGCCTATAATCAATATCACTCGACCACTAACCTTCAAATATGAACAATGAAATGGTGACATAAATCAAGACTGGACCAAGCAAATTCGCCTATAATCAATATCACTCGACCACTAACCTTCAAATATGAACAATGAAATGGTGACATAAATCAAGACTGGACCAAGCAAATTTGCCTATAATCAATATCACTCGACCACTAACCTTCAAATATGAACAATGAAATGGTGACATAAATCAAGACTGGACCAAGCAAATTCGCCTATAATCAATATCACTCGACCACTAACCTTCAAATATGAATAATGAAATGGTGACATAAATCAAGATTGGACCAAGCAAATTCGCCTATAATCAATACCACTCGACCACTAACCTTCAAATATGAATAATGAAATGGTGACATAAATCAAGACTGGACCAAGCAAATTTGCCTATAATCAATATCACTCGACGACTAAACTACAAATATGAATAATGAAATGGTGACATAAATCAAGACTGGACCAAGCAAATTCGCCTATAATCAATATCACTCGACCACTAACCTTCAAATATGAATAATAAAATGGTGACATAAATCAAGACTGGACCAAGCAAATTTGCCTATAATCAATATCACTCGACCACTAACCTTCAAATATGAATAATGAAATGGTGACATAAATCAAGACTGGACCAAGCAAATTCGCCTATAATCAATATCACTCGACCACTAACCTTCAAATATGAATAATGAAATTGTGACATAACTCAAGATTTGACCTTACCTGCAGGTGGCGTTACGATGGTTTGGACAGGTGGCTTCTTCACAGGGGTTTAATGTGCAGGCTGCCATTAAATCCATTGGGCACTTCACTGGAATGTTATTTGTTGACATGATATTAGCTGGTTGAAAAGAACTTATTCACATATTTCGGTAATTAAATGTCTTAATTGGAAAAACTTCAGCATCTGGACCAACCTAAACGAAATATTATATAAAGACAAACATGTAAAGTAAAAAGTTTGACTCCTCGCTGATTCAAACATACGACATTCCTGATCATGAGTCTGACGCGCTAACCTCTTGGCCAGCCGGACTCTCAATGTATGACTGTGTATTTTCTCACTATGTAAGTGGTGAAGGGTTGTCCAAAAATTTGGACGAAAAGCGTTAATTTCAGTAGATGTTTATTCATCCAGGACACATTATTTCCAATACATGCCTGTATCAATGGTGATTTTTTTTGGTTATTTACATTTAGTAATATGAGACAAATATTGTAGAAATTGTCGATGTGCTCATCTGTGATTAGGTCCCCTTAAAAGGTGCCATGCAGAGTGAAACGTAAATTGTTATCTACATTCATTAACATTTCTGTATAACCATACTGGCGCAGTACCTAAATCCGGACACTTTTGCTGGTTTTTGGACGATTTCTCAGGATTATAGCATCAAACAAAAATAAACGTTAAACATAATAAGTTGGGTTTAATCTTAAGCTTTGGTCAAAATCTTAGAGGGAATTGCTATCTTAAAGTAACAGTATGATGTGTTTAAAAAAGGCCTGTAACACATATGAAAATACAGCTGGAGAGTAACTAAATCCAGACACTTAAAAAAAAAATATGTTGTATTAAAAACAAAAAGAATAAAAATAAGCATTTAACTACAACTTGTTTGTCAGTAATAATGTTTTCTTCTTTGTTTACATTGTTCTAGTGTTTACTTAAAAAAAATTCTCTTTAAAGCTTTATTTAGTGGATCTACTGTTTTGCTTTCAATCCCCCCAGTGCAAATGTTTGCATTTGAAAGGAAGAAAAAACAATAGTAAGTTAATGAATTAACACTCAATTGATTATGTTGAAACTTGACATATGTTGATGAGACAGGTGCATGCATCATCTGATACCATAGAATAATGGGTCTTGTGTCCGGATTTAGGTAATTCACCAGTATTATAAAATATATAGTTTTACACGACAAGGCAAGTACTTTGAGCTGTTCATAGCAAATTATTTAGAATTGTTGCAGTAGTGAGAAATGAATCGCTTATTAAAATTTTTAGTAACATACCAAATACCTTCAGCAAAATTTAATATTGACCATCCCTTTTATAACGCAATGAAAATGGCCCTTTTTCTACTGGTATTTAATGGATCAAATACCTTTGTTCACAAACAAGGTCGCAGTGGTGTAATGGATATTGGGTCTGAATAAGTCATGAGTTTGATCCCTACATGGGGAGCGTTCAAATAATCTTTCTCAAAAGACACCAAGTACTGGTTCTACCCAGGAAACTTACTCGAGAGTGTTTCAATAAGCCTCAGGCTTTCAACACAATCAAGCTAAAATACATAGGTTCAAACTTTACACCTACCATTTGGAGGAGGTTTCTGTGCCACAGGTTCCAAGCACTGTCCACCACCACACGCCACAGGACAGCACTTTTTTGTACCTTCGCATGAAGAGTCTGCATTGGGAAGCGAAGGGTCACATTCGATCACGCAGGTACTTGTTTCGCCCACTGGTGAACAGTACCCGTCCTTGACGACGGGATCTGTTTATTCGTGTATATACAGGTGTGTTAGTATTATTTTTGTTTTCAAAACTGCAAAATATAGGTGAACTTTATTTTTATTGCGTAATAGTTTTAGAAATAACGAAACCGTTGGGAACTTTTACATATTACTTTACAGTTTTCAGTAGAATGTTTAATCATATAACTGTTATCAGTATCGTTTTAGAAAGAAATTCATATGGAAATATTGGTTTCCTAGCATATTACAGTTACCAGTAGTGTTTGTATAGAAACAACAAAACCTTAATGCAAACTTTCTTCATATCACATAACAATTATCAGTACAGTTTTAAAAAAAAATCATATGCAACACGTGCTTCATATTGCTAAACTTTTATCAGTAGTCAGCATACTTTTTTTTTTACTATTGCCAAACAACATAAGTAAAGAGTATAAGCAGCATGTGTAATACTCATTCAGAGTAAAGCATGCATTAAATCATTTAAATCTTAATTCTGCATTATTTAATGTGCAAAGCATTGAACATGCTCTGTGCATACAAATACAATTATGTAATAACGGAGCTCTCTCGTGAGAAACTATATTTCGTGCTTGTGCTTTACTTCCTATAACAGAAAATAAATTGGCTCTGCAGAAAATCTATGAAATGAAAGTCTGACGAAGAATAAAACTTGTGCTCGTAAAACAATGGAAATTATATTTGGTATTTTAGAATGTAATCATTTAAAAGAACCATTGTTTTTTTTGCTAACTGTATCTTGACAACACCCTGTCACATCATGAACACATCGTTATGTTACACCTTTCACTATGTTGCTGGTACTGTTGTTGGCAGGGACTCGCTGTTTACACAAGAAGGCACAGCCCGGATATTCACAGCACGTGAAACTTGGATCTTCACACGCACTGTCTGCCGAACACTCATCCTCGCAAACTAAGTCTTTCGGTAGGGCCGGACAAGCAAGCTTAACTGGCAAACATTGGCTATGTTTTGTTACTCTACAGTGAAGCTTCTATCAAAATGAAAACACACAAACAAGCCAAGTATGCTCTTGTTTGTGAGCATCTAATTATATATCCTACACTTTACTTCATGCAAAACTTCAAGGACTGTTCAGAGGTGAGTCAGCTCATGTAAACAGTGTTTTTTTTAACTATCGGTAAAAAATTTAAAAAAGTGCATGCAGCTGAAAGCATGTCTGCTTGAAAGCATAAAATACTCTGAGTGATTGAAGCATGTGATACAAGTAAATGTGAAGCAATAAAAGTGGTAAGTACAGCCACAAACACCTGTGTGAATACTTTAATAAAGCATCTTAAAAAGCAAACCATTTAACCAAAGTTTCATACCCAAAAAGGAATGCATAAATAACAAACATTTACTTTCAGAATGACCTATTCAATTAAAATTACTTGCAAAATTGCATGCATTTGACTTTATGGTTGCTATAAGTAAATTACAAGACATATCAAACAAAAAATCCTCTATAAAATATTAATATGACTAACAATTTGTATAAAAGTCCGCCACAACAACTGCCAATTATTTCCACTGATTCCATGTTTTGGCAAACACAGTTGTTTAAAAACCACAGGAAGTCAAATTCTGGCGTCTGAAAACTTTATTTTCATAAGTATGGTGTTGCGTTTATGTCCACATTTCAGAATCGATAACGTTGGGAAAATGAAAAAATAAACGCAAATAAAAAAGTTTCCCGTCATTGACAGGACTGCAACTTTTATTTAACTTTTTATTTTATTTTACACTTGGCTTTACAAGATGTGTCTTATTAAATAGTTTTTGAAACTTTAGCAATTTGTTCAGGGTGTAACACTACATTGACTGGCTTATACATTATTATCATTTTAAAGAAATCCCAATGTATCACTTATTGTAAAGCTAAAACTTGTATAGAAAGCATGCAAATTCACAATCAATTATCTAATACATGTAAAATGGCTACATAAAGAAACTGTGATCAACTTGCATACAACAAAATCATGCAATTGCAATCATGTCCTACCTTTTGGCTTGATGTTCTCACAATAATTGGAGAGCTGTGAGTGGACAATGGTCAGTCCTGTCTTCGTGTAGGTCACATCGTCCCGAGAGCACTGACCAGTGGTCATCTTTTTAGCAATTGTAAAAGACTTGTCAAAATGGCTGCAATTTAAACAAAAATAATCACTTAATTTATAGGGATTCACTTCATATTGCCAACCAATCGAAATAAACATAGATAAGTATGGGATTTTTTCTTAGCAACAACAGAATTGTACACATTGAAGACTTAACAAAAGTTACTCCTTACCATATGACTTAAAGCAAGTCACGAAAATGAAAGATTAAAATGACCGGGGCAATGGAAAATCTTGTTACTAGGGGTCACCCGTTTATAAGGTCAATGCTTAATGTAGAACAGGATAAGTAACATATTATAACATTTTCTAATGCCCTGTAAGTGTGAGAGGTCATGGGTTCAGGTCCCTGACTGGCTTAACAATTTTCTCACCCTGTGATATTCGGCACTCAACATGGGACTGTGACATTACCCAGGTTTAACTCTGAGAGGGCCTGTGGTAATTATAAAAAACACCCCTGATTTCATGGACATATCCAAGTTTAACTAAGTTCACAGACCTGCAGACTGTTTCATCTGAGACATAAGGGTTGACGGTGGATAGCAACCCAAAGAGGTTGTACGCTCCACACCGGCAGTCCCGTTCCTTGGCCAGACACCGTCTCCAGGCTTGACTGTATCCCAGTTTCTTGGCGTATGCATGGATAATTTTCAGGGTCTCACCAGGTGCGCAGTCTGTCGACATCTTGTTCATGCAGTCCACGGCTTCGAACAATAGCCTATGTTACAATCGAGCAAAGAAATAGTTAAATTAATTTGAAATGGTTTATTTTATGTGCATCATACAAAAGAAGTTATATCTTAATTGCCAAAACTAAATTATTGGCATTGAAATGTTTAATAAGTGAAATCTGAGCAAGATTGTATTTCAAACTGTTTATACTAGTCATAGTAAAAATAACCAAATATTGAAAACGGAAGACAAAGTGGGATAATAGGTTGTATATCACAAAGGAAAATGGCCAACATATGACTAATTTATATGACTGTTTTCAGCTCCTATATACGGTACAGTTATGAATTTATTTTTTCAGATGTGATAGCTACCAGAAAACAAAATGTACTCCTTTTCAGACAAAGGCACAACTAAGTAAAAACCTCATTTTGAAACAAATGAATAACTCTGTTTACATACTTGCAGATCATTCCCTTGCTTTCATAAAGACCGGTGACTAGTTCAAATGCACATTGTGTCTGCTGGAATATTGTGCAAGTTGGATGATCCTCTACAAACAGAAGCATATTACCATCATACTCATCATCACTATCACAACACCACCTGCAGCAACCACAGCAGCAGCAACAGCAGCAGCAGCAGATACATCACCATAATCATAACATTGCCATTGTAGTCAGCATCATTGTAATTATCGATATTATCGTCAACGTGGTCATTGTCGTCATCATCATTACCATCATCATCATCATTATCATCAGCAGCAGCAGCTGCTGCATCATCATCATTAGCAGCAGCAGTGGCAGCAGCAGATCCATACATCATCATAATTGCCATTAATCAACTCAGAATTATTACTGTCAAAATCATCATCATCAGTGTCAATATCATCACTATCTTCTTGATCAGCACCCCAACCACCATCGACACCATCATCATTATCACCATCATCATGGCCAATGGCATCAATATCATAATTATCCTCAAAATTATTAACATAACTTGTATTGCTATAAATGCGAGTAAATATTTAAATGTCCTTAACTTAAGTAACCAGTACCTGTAGTATTGTTTTGGTTGTCATCGTTGCCACGGTTACAGAGCGGGCCCACACAGCAAGACCCACATTTGTCAATGGTACATGCTTCAGTGCATGTGTCTGGACTGACACACATCTTGGATATATAACCATTTTCTCCTTTCTTTTCAATGGTCTGGCACATCTGTAAATCAAAGTACCATATCGACTGTAGTATAAGCTGACATAGTATCTGTAAATATCATGACACTGACTTTAATTTACTGATTTTCACACCATAAATCATCGTATTAAGAAAACAAAACAAAACATAACTGTTGACCCTAACCTATGCAAATCAGTTAAGTAGCAAATTATTACCACCTTAAATTTGTCTTATGGGTTGGCCATTAATAGGATTTAACACTGGTTCCCCACATTACCTGTTTATCTGCAGAACATGTCTCTACGGGCTGGGCATCACATTCCTGGTGGGAACCAGCCTTGGTGCACTGGTGGCACTGCAAAGGCCTCACTGAAATACCAAATATTCTCCATATACATGGTGTGATACTCAATGCTTTTTTTTATTTTCATGATCAGGATATAATGAAATGCTTTAATTGTTAATGTTAACTATTGACAAATACAATGCATGCCTGTGTACCAATGTTTGACTTGAGAGGTGCATTATTTGCAATCATTTGGTGCTTTGATACTTAAAACTGTTGACGCAATAAACACTGTATAACAAACAAAGAGAAGGGAGTTACTTCTTGAATAGTTCTGACCCAGGTCCATTTTTACCTTAAAACAGTTACGAACTGAATGAGACATAAGAATCAACAACACATTTTAGATTGTGGAACAGAACAGAAAAAAAACAACACTGACACCAGCAAATACCTCTGCATTTGCTGCTGACTGCCTGAAGGATGGCACTAAGTGTTGACCTGACAGTGGGACCCACTTCATCACCGAGGGCTGCTCTATGTGCCATCAAGCAGTCCCAAGCCCTGTACAACCTGTCACATAGGCTCTTCAGATCTGCATGCAACGGTGAGGTACGAGGCTTCTGGCAAACCTTCACATTGCTTTGTGGAACATTCTTGGTACCAACAGTTGCATTAGCAATTTCACCATCAGCATTGTCGTTGTCATCATCAATGTCACCATTTTCAGCAGACGTAATCTCCTTCAGGACGTTCAACAGTTCGCCGCCATACCATGGTTCATCGTCAAAAGTGAAATCTGTACAGTTTGTCATTGTACCGGCATCAACATGTGGTGTACTGGCATTGGCTGGTGTGCCAGCTGGTGCAATTGTTGAACCATTATACAGTAGCAAAGACCAGGCTGAAAACAGAATCAGTGTCAATTTACTCCTTTTACTGTGTCTGGAATAGAGCAGCTGCAGCAGCAAAGTAACAATATCTTCCTAACAGCATCATTTATTATTCTAATTATCCATACAACTGCCATCATCATCATCATCATCATCATCATCATCATCATCATCATCATCTTCATCGAAATCTTAATCTTCACCAAAGACAGCATCATCATTAGCAACAGTGGTACAGATAGCATTACAAATATCATCATCACTATCATCAGCAGCAGCCATCATTTTAAAACAATTATCATCAACTTTAAAAAAAGAACATACTGGTAGTATAAATCATCAATATAATACCAATGTACTAATGATCAACAAAAATGTTTTGTGTAATTCCGAAAGATTTACTCACCAGCTTCCTTGAATTCAGCAAAACAAGTGCTGATTCTGTTTTCACAAAACTCATTGACATTCTGGGACAAGATTTTAGTCCTTGCCCATACATGTTGTGCATGCTCCATCCCACAGGTCAATGTCGTCTGCTTCAAGCATTCTGACACTTCTTTTGCAATTCTGCAAAGCAGTTTTGTTCAGTAAGATAAACCAACACAAAATGTGGCGCGCCGTGGAAAAACCGGACTTAATACATGTGCAGTCCGCACATGCTAGTCCAGGACGACACTTTCCGCTTTTATGGTATTTTTTGTTTCAAGGAAGTCTTTTCTAAACATAAATCCACTGTAGGAAGAAAGTGGCGTCCCGGGACGACACTTTATGCACATGCATTAAGCCCGGTTTTCCCATGACACGCCTCAAATAGTGGATAAAGCAATTTACTTACAAAATTATACATTTTTGTCCAATTAACATCTTGAAGTGGCTATATTTTTCATTATTAACTTAATTAAATGAAACAATTATTTTATTTCAACCCAATTTACTTGATTATATTATTAACATTTATAATATTATTAAGTGCATAAACTCCATTCAACAAATTATCCCAGTTGCATTTACCCATGAACTACAGGAACTATCCAATGTTTCCACTTCCTACCCTATACCCCAAACTTTAATGCTATTTACAACATTGGAAACAGATTTTGTTTAAAAACAAAAATTATTACTCACTTGCAATAACTGTCATTCTTCACCAAGCCGTCAAGTCTCTGAAGACATCGTTCAGCTTGGCATACATCACATGACACCTGCGGGCAGCGATCGGCCACACGCGCCATTAATTTCTGTCCAATGGACATCACTGTTGTCTTTTCTGCTTCCGAGCAGCCGTGAATGTGACGCTGGGTGCATGCCCATACATATGGTAAAGACCTTGAATAGAAAGTGAATAAATTAATGCCTTCAACATAAAACTTCAAAATAGGGGCAGCTCCTCAGATCAACCATTTTGAATTAACAATGCGTCCAGCCATTCAAAAAGCTTGAACTTCTTTGTTTGATGTTGGTAGATGTCTTGTAAAATCATGTATATTTTGTAAACGATGTTTGTCGGAGATTGACCTGAGTAGGTGAGGTAACAAATCCAATAGCTATCGGTCAATTATGTTTTCGTAATAAATCTCCAAAATAGAGACTGAGTGGCTACAAAAAAATTAATTCAAATCAATTATTAACTAAGTATTTATATACTATATATGGTTTAAGATACCAGACCTGTTGCTGTTCACTATACCATCATATGCATATACAACAGCAAATGTGCAGTCTGTCATAACCTTATTTAAGCAGTCACACAATTTACCTTAATGAATTACACTAATTTAATAGCAAAATGTAACAAAATGTGATCATAGTAAACAATGATAGCGAATAAAAATAGTTTCATAAGAAACTCCTCATTGTTTAATAAGCATATCCTTCTTAATTACTTACTAACTAAAACATAATCCATGAAAATGGACATTAAGCATAATTGAAATTTTTTAGAATGTTTGTCCCATTTGGAAATGCATGGACATTGCAATGGTTGCAATCTCAATCAACCAAGAAAGTTGTTCACAAGTGTACCCTGTCGTCTTACCGGCAGATAGACTTCCAGTTAGGTTTCTCGCAGTTTAGGTCTGAGTAGAGCTCATATAGACAGGTGTCTGCCTTCAGTAAAAGGCAGGAATAGCCAGCCATCGTGTTGATAGCTGAAATAGTGGGATGTTAAAGCCGCAGTCCACAGAATATAATTCAATGCATCTTAACTTTGCATTAGTTCTTATGAACGTTAATGACGTTTATTCGACTGAAAACTGTTTCTTATTTACAATAGCCATTTTATAATGTCTATTTTCAAAAACGCTTGGTACGAATGGAATATACACTAATGTACATGCTGATTTACTCCAGAGGCATCACCAGCTACTTTACGATGCAAAGCTCCCAAAACCAGTTTTTGTATTGTGATCGGTAATATGTCCATTAGAAACGATTTCTGCAAATTATTATTTTTATTAACATATTTCTGGACTACTACTTCAGTTAACATACAAGGAAACAAAGACAATAATGTGATTGTGACAGTTTTTGGCTAAGCAAATTTGGTAAGAGAACTAGCTATTACATGTAATACCTAGGGCACTGTTTTGTTGGTTAACTTAAGTAAATGCGTATAGAAAACAATACCTCAAAATCAGCAATATATAAAACCTTATATTCAATTGCAACAATATAATTGTAAATGATATGTCATTTAACATTGATTTGTTGTTGTTGTTTTTGTCCTTTTCAAACTTTAATACAGATTATGTTTTATTTAGTATCATAAAACAGCTTTTGTTGGAAACAACTCATATCTATAGTAATTTCCTTGTTAAGTTTGTACACATAATCATTTTCTTACTATATACTGGTACATTGTCCAAACTCAATGTAACTGAATAAACAAAATCTTATAAATCACTTGCACATTTTAGCACAAAATTCTGCATCCAGCACTCACCTTCAGTTTTATATTGAGGCAGAACTGCTGAGCACTGCATGCTTTGTTCAAGTTTAGTGGGTGTGGCACATGATTGCGCAATCACTCGGCTGACCCTTGAGTAGGTGCCTTCTATGGACTTCTTTACATCACCGGTGCACCCAGCAAGATTGTGGCTTACACACAGTTCACTTAGCAGGTGTTTCCTTTCAACAATACATTAAAAACTGCATGTTTGTGAATCTTCATCATATTGTGACAACAGAGCTTTTCAATTGAATGTGTAACAAGCCAATGACTGAGAAGAAAGAAAAGAAACAGACAGAATCATTGGCTGCTCAAGTAGAAGAGGACTGAGGGCAAATATGAATTTTCAAAAGCTGCAAAATGACCTGGTTTGTTACATATCAGTATAAGATCACGCATATATAATAAAACATATAGTTAATTAATACGTTATATTAGGGGAAAAGGTGCACACTTACGAACACAACGCATGTTTAAAGGTGTACACTTACGAGCACAACGCATGTTTAAAGGTGTACACTTACGAACACAACGCATGTTTAAAGCCTGTCTTGCGATACTCTAACACCTGGGACCCAAGCGTCTGCACACACTGGACAGCCATGGCAGGCTCACATCTGCGAACCATGGTCTCTCTTGCACAGAACCCGAGAGTGTCGAGAAGACCTTTTATGAACTTCTGGGTTCCCACAATTTCCAGAGTCTTTGTCCCGTTGCATGGTTCTGGCAGCTGAGTCAATTCTGACAGCATAGTTTGAATGCTGAAAGTGGTATACAAGATTAAGAACAGTGAATTCTTAATTGCAATAAGGAATTCAATGTTTCCCATAGTTTGTGTATGTACCAAAACGATATATGATATATATAAAGTTACATGTATATAGTATGCATGATTCTGAAGAATCTGAAATTACAGCTTAAAGACTTTAATAAACTACAAAAAAGGTTAAAGTTGCTTTTAATAGTCACTGTCACCATATTTATCAATATAACTTTAAAGGACTTTTTCACAGATTTTTCGTAGTTTTGAAAAATGACATTAAATATCTTTATGAAGAAAAATGTTAAATTAACAAATTTGCCTTTACCGACACCCAAACCGAGGACCTTTGAAACCAAATATCTCATGCGCAAACCACTCGGCCATTCAAACTTATACATTTGCTTGTTTACTTTTAGCGCTATGTAAGTGATACACGTGTTTTCCGAAAAATAAAAAGATAAAAAGTGTAACAAATGCTAGATAGTTGTATTCATTTCGACTGACTATTATTTATAAACAAAACGATATTTCCAATACATTTTTAGTCATTAGTGTTATTTCACTTGTTTGTATATAATGTATAATTTCTTTTTGGAATCAATGACCAAATTTTTGAAAATTTTCAATTTGCCAATCTGTAAACAGGTCCCTTTAAGAAGACTATGGAGGGGATAACATTCTTTCTCTTACACATTTTTACACGTGTTACCTAGAGCACTGTCCCAGTCTGTCAGCAAATGGGCGGAATGTTACCAAGGTAACCTTATGCAAAACGTCTGACAACTTCTCCATCTGAGTGTTAGCTAATGGACAAACACCTTCCACTGAAATAACAAAACAATTATTTCATTATTATTAATTTTTCATAACAAAATATCAATGAAAACATTAAACGGTGTTCAAACGAATAAAGTTAAAGTTAGCATTATGCAATTTATGGAATTGAGTACAATGAAAAATATCGCAACTACACTGTATATTACGAGATACTCTTCGGATGTGTAATAGACATTTAACTGTAACATGAACTGGTACAATGGCCAACATCAGGTTTAAAAAGTATATAAGTATAAAACAAATACTTCAATTTTACCTTTACAATGAATGCTAAGGCTTATTACTGAACAATTACTTTTAAAAACTTGTTTACCTCAATTTCCTATTCATATGTAATTATTCGCATTATAAACATTTAACATGAAACGTGAAAATTCCACGAAAACCAAATTTTTCGAACGCAATCCCTAAAAGTTAGTACTATAATAGAACTAGAAACGTGGTCACACCACGAAACCAGGTTTTCAATCTGATCTGATCTGAATCTCGACCTGATTGAGTATGGTTTCATATAAACAAAACAATTGTATTTATAGAAACTATGTATATAGAGAGATTGAATCTGAAAAATATGGATGAAAATTTACTGCAACAGCTAAAATGACAATCTTCTCTTGACCACTACCAGTCCATATGAATCCCAAGTGAGGTTTCAACATAAGGTATTTTTACATGAAATTTCACTGAAATATCTCAGATTGTTCTCGAGTCATTGAGTGGAAACTGTTTTTCTATTGTTAGTAACAGTGACCATGACCTTGACCACACCAAACCCATATGCAATCCCAAGCGAGGAGGGATATAAGGTATCTATATATGAAGTTTCATTACAATATCAAAAAAAATTTCTTGAGTAATTTAGCAGAAACCATATTTCTATTATAAGTAACAGTGACCTTGGCCTTGACCCCACCCAACCCATATGCAATCCCAAGAGCGAGGTCTTGATATAATGTATCTATGTATGAAGTTTCATTAAAATATTTTAATGTGTTCTCAAGTTACTGAGCGGAAACCGTTTTTCTATTTTTAGTAACAGTGACCTTGAAATGACCCCACCCAACCCATATGCAATCGCAAGCGAGGTCTTGATATAAGGTATCAATGTACGTAGTTTCATTAAAATATCTCCATGCGTTCTCGAGTTCTTGAGTGGAAACCCCAGTTTGACGCCGCCCACCCGACCGCCCGCCCACGTGCTCACCAGACGCCCGAAACCAAAGACATACCCCAATCTAATAACACAATTTTTTTTAAATTTGGTTAATGAAAACCTGTACATAAAATTTTGATGGAGAATAATAAAAAAAAAGGCCAAAATGTTTGGTCACCTTGGTGTAGTATATATGCCACATTAATATTACATACCTTCTGAGGTCTCATTCATTCCTGTGCAAGAAATAAAAAATAAAATCATTACTGAGTGGGAACTAAATGAGAAACAGTTAACAACTTGATTAAAAAAGTGACTTCAAAAAGGGAAAAAAGGTTATGTTTATAACAATGTAAGTGTGCAGGTAAAAACATTTTGCAAAACAACTCTTTCATAAAATAATATCAGCGCTCTAAATTAAGAAAGGAAACTCATGAATTGTGATAACAATATACCCTGACAATAGTCCTCGACAAAGTTTTCAATTATCTGTACAAGGGATTCAATCTTCCCTTTCAAAGCTGATGTCACTTCAACAGTGTTTGTGTTTTCTCTGAAAGAGAAATGTTACGTTTTAAGTGAATGCTGTTACGATTTTTCACTTAAATTAATGTTTTAAGTTTGGCAAAGCTGGACAACGGTAAATTTTATGGAACAAGAAAGAGAATTTTTAGTTAATATGTGTGCATAACTAATGTAATGCGACTGGTCTGACTGTAGCAATTTGATTCATTATAAAACATTCATTATAAAACAGGGTCCAGTAAAAGGACTTATTCCCCATTCCAGAAATGGTTGAATTGGGAAAAAAAATCCCAAATGTAATGTGACCAAGTCCAAAATATACAGGAAATGCGAATCTAAGAGGTAAATCATAAAATGATGTGGATGGTGTTAAAATAAAAAATATTAAAATACCAAATTCAACCACTATTACCTCAGTCTCAGAAATTAATTAATATAATTACTTGCTTTAATGTTTCCCAATCAGCAAAATTCCCAATGAGATGGGTACCAGACTCATTTCCGAAAGCTGTGAAAAAATTGTTAGACTGAAAATTCAGAAACATATACTTCCCCTTTCTCCTTTCAATTGGCCTCCCACACAATATGACTGTACAAAACTAGACAGCTTAAAGTCCCCAGAAAAATATGCCAGTATAATATTCTTTTTCTCATACCTCAGACAGTCTCTGAATCTTGCCGTGTTCCTGCAGACATCAGAGCTGGTATTTGTAAGGTGGCGACTACATTCTGCCCAGGGCTGACTTTTTACATAGCTCATGTCTATGGAGCACTTGTTTCCTAGCAACCGAACACTGATCAACTCCGCTTGCCCCTTGGCTAGATATTTCACATCATCTGAACACTGAGATAGTTGGTTGGCGATGCACATATTGACTTCCTTGATGGCTCTAGGGAAATAGAATCAATAACATTGGAAACATATGCACGTGAACATGTATGCACCTTCTTAGCATACCTGTAAAATACACTAATGCAACTATTTATAAATCAGCATACTCTAAACCCTGCTTAACAACCACCTCAATTTTACGACCACCCCGCTAAAACGGACACTTTTTAAAAGACCCAATTGTTTTCCTATTTATTTCAATGGTTGCAAACCCCGATTATACTGGCACCCCGCTATTCCGTATTACGGCCACTAATCCCAGACCGAAAGTACCAAATAGCGATCAAAATTACCCCATTATTGCGACCAGTGTCATTTGGTCGTTGACACTTTACATGATCAATTAACAACATATGCCGTGGAGATAACATAGGGCTTTTCGTGTCTGAACAATTTTCTGTGTTTGATAAACACACATGCCCCAGGTTGGTGCTGGATAGCCCATTTTTTAGTCCAAATTAGGTCAAGGTCATGGTCAAAGTAAGGTTGGGTGATATGGGTGGATTGGGGATAGTCATAAGCAACAACTGTGTAAGTATCCAATTGTTGTAGCAAGCGGTGTTGGTGCGAGACGAAACGGTAATATCTAGTTAACTAAGAAACAGCCCATTTGAATTATTCTACGTGCAAATTAGGTCAAGGTCAAGGTCAAAGAGAGGTTGGGTGATATGGGTGGATTGGGAACGGTCATAAGTAACAACTGTGTAAGTATCCAAGAGTTGTAATAAGCGGTATTGGTGCTAGATGAAACGGTAAAATCTACTTAACCTGGTCACGGACTGAAGGATGGACGGACGGACAGACGGAAGGACGGACGGACAGGACAAGCACTATATGCCTCCCGCATCTAGATGCTGGGGGCATAAAAACAATGTTACAGATGCTCTGATTATGGATTAGCATGTATCAGATATTGCATTTATTGACACCATCTGACAGATAGGGAGAACACTGATGAATGCTGAACTAATGCTGAGCCTACTTTATGTAAAGTTTATATGCATAAATAGAAGTCACATAATCTGTATATAATAAAACAGTATGTAGAAAACAACTGAAATTTTAGTTATCTATTCATAATTCATTATTTTCATTAAAACTTTAAATACATACAGTGATGACATAGGCATTTACTGACTCCATGATCTGCCGCACATCGATAATAAGGCCACCTCGCTATTAAGACTACTTGTATTAAGACCCTCAAATGGTTGTATTAGCGTTTTACTCTACTTGTTGTAGAATCATATAAACAGGAAACTGTTTGTACCAGAAATTCAATTTATTGAAAATCTTATGATGGCATTTCGTTCTGGAACGATGATTATGGGAATGTTCATAATTGCATTTCGAAATGAGCCTATTACGATTGAAATTTGTATGATGGCATTACAGACTGAAACTACAATGATGGAAATTTGTGTGATTGAACCTCATTTAACCTAAGATGTTTACCTCAACCTACCATCATGGACATATTTGTGACTGAGATGAACAATCCAATTCATGCACGTACTTTTCCAATATGTAGTAACCAAGCTACTGCAATTAATACGAATGTGTGCATTTCGATTCTGGCGAATAGAAATTTGAAGTGCTAAAGATATTCATGTCGTACCATGGTAGCAAAGAAGATATGATAAAAAGACGAATCATTTCTTACATGCATGTTGATTGAGCATCAGCTTTCAAGCAGGCATTGATGTCAGTACTACACGAGACAGGTTGCCCACAAAACGGCCCTGCAAATAGAGTATCACTGTTATCAGGTGACAGGATATAGAACCGGTACTCAGGATTCATCTCTCGATTTTAATACCTATAACCGAGTGCAGAGAAAACTAACAAGTCATGTCATATAAGCATTAACAAATTCATGTCTATTACAAACAAAATGATGTTTTTTAATTTCTATCAGTTGATACAATACTTATAACAAGGCTTTTCACAGGATGTGAAACATGGCCCTGAAACATACGTTTGTCAGAGGAAGGCAACAAAATGTCAGACAAAGGAATAGAACTGAATCCTACTAAAAGTGATTTCAAGGTTGTCCGTGTCGTAAAAAATTATACCTAGGCATAAGTAGTAAATTGCAACATTTAGGGTGGGCCGAAATTATATAAATATCCTTAATGCATTCTATAGTTTGAGGATGAAAAGGGCAGTAACTCTGAGTACATTGAAAATAGTTTTGGTTCTTGTTCATGACAAACCTTCAGAAACTGATTTACATTTACGCAAAATAAAATAAATCTATATGAATTCTGGAGTTACAGAGCTGAAAATGAAAATTCAAATGGACGGACGCACGGATAACCGGACAAACAGTTGTGACTACTATATACCCCTCCTTTGGGGGTATAAAAATATATGCCAATAATTCTAATTCATCTTGTTCACCAATCAATATATTTCATATATTACAATTAAAATATGCAAACAGAAACATCACATCTCAATCTTACAAGAACTTCTGTCCTCTGCTTCACCAGCGGTACCATTGATCACGTTTGCCCCACCCGCTGCACACCAAGATGGCCGCCGGCACTGAATATTTCCCAGAATGCTGTGCACATACTGCACTTCCTCCTTAATAGCCGCTGATTCATTTGCTTTACAACCCACTGAGAACTTCTCCACACAGCTATTGAATGCCTCCACATATCTGAATACAAATAAATTGGACATCAAAAGACCTTAACCTGAATTTCCAAATTCTAAATATTGTAATAAATAGCATTAAACAATTAAAATTGTGTAATCACTGCAAAATGATTATTTTCACACAATAAATCTGTCTTATCTATTAACATTTAGCAATTGTGCTATAATGACACAACAATCGGTGCTAAGAAAATTAAAGCCTTGAGACATCCCTGCAAAAACAGTTGACTAACTCCACTATGCAATTGCTTCAAGAAACAAACAAGCTAAACAATTTAAAAGACCAAGCCCATGGAAATAAGTATTCTTAAATTTATTTGTAATCATTGTTTTAAATTTAAGCAAATAAAAAATGAATCCTCATATGAAACCAGAATTTGTTATTAGTCAAAATTTTTATTTGAGTCAAAGTTGAAATTCAGAATTTCCGTAATCATAGGGCTGAAAATGACAACAAAACTTACTCGCACGCATCACTGTAGGGTGTAGCCAGAGCGATGTATTTGCCAACTTTCCACCCACACTTCCTCACTTCCGACAACACACAGCTGTTGCTAGAAGACCATTCAGACAAGGGACAGTACTCCTTCCTCAGCATTCCAAGGTAGGTAACTCCTTCTAGAAGCATGCTGATGGCTTGCTGAGAACATCTGGATGAAACTCCAGACAGGAGACTTTTTAGCTTGGTCTCCTGATCTGTGAACCTCTGGGCACTGGAAATATCGTGGACATCAAACAACAAAAAGTTATTTAGTTATTAATAATATGTTATTTAAGCATACTAATTAATATATATTTTGCTGCATTACATTGAGTGTTTATTTAAATTTGGATTCGTTTACCCAACTATCATAAAAGTGAAATCCTGTATTTTACTAACATTACAATAAGGCTACCATTATTTTTTATCAACTACTAGGCCAATTGACGATGCTACAACTTAATACAATGTTCAATGTCAAAAACAGCATGTCAGTCTGAATATTATCCCTAACGGACCGTCTATTTGTTCTGATACAATGCGTGCACATTTCTAGCACATACCTGCACGCCATATGGTATTTCTCCGCCGACCAAGTTGATCCTGCTAAACTTAGCTTTCCGGTGTAGAGAACAAAGAACTGGATGAAGTCATGAACAGGGCAGCCTGCCAGATCTTAAAAGGAAAATGATGTAATAAAAATGCGCAGCCTGCCAGATCTTTAAAGGAAAATAATGTAAAAAAAAAGCTTTGTTCCACAATATTCTGAATAGATTTGAATCACATCTTTTTTACATTTTTGTTTCTACAGATTTTAGATAATATTACAAATACATGTCACGATTTCAATAATAAATAATTAAATCATAATAAATCTCTGATCGTTCTGCAGATGTTGTAATAACTTACCAACTCTGTCCCGACTGTTTACAGAACCATTGACAGATACATGCATGCAATTTTCCATCCAGAAGTTCTCATAGAATCCCAGATGTTGGGCAGAAACTATCTTTTCCATCAAAGGGTAGCTACTGTTGCTTTCACATTTCTTGTACTGCGTCATGGCTCCACATATTGCTGATGAAAAGTTTGGCTGAATGCTGAAGACATGACACTTATGAAAAGTAATATTATGCAAGGCTCCAAGTACATGTTGGTAAACACATTTTCTATTTAAATTTTAAAGTCATGAGACCATGAGTCATGGGAAATTCTAGGTACATTATTTTGGTATAGGTTATATTTCCTGATTGATGGGTATATAATTGTGTTGTGTATTCTAGGTACATTATTTTGGTATAGGTTATATTTCCTGATTGATGGGTATATAATTGTGTTGTGTATTCTAGGTACATTATTTTGGTATAGGTTATATTTCCTGATTGATGGGTATATAATTGTGTTGTGTATTCTAGGTACATTATTTTGGTATAGGTTATATTTCCTGATTGATGGGTATATAATTGTGTTGTGTATTCTAGGTACATTATTTTGGTATAGGTTATATTTCCTGATTGATGGGTATATAATTGTGTTGTGTATTCTAGGTACATTATTTTGGTATAGGTTATATTTCCTGATTGATGGGTATATAATTGTGTTGTGTATTCTAGGTACATTATTTTGGTATAGGTTATATTTCCTGATTGATGGGTATATAATTGTGTTGTGTATTCTAGGTACATTATTTTGGTATAGGTTATATTTCCTGATTGATGGGTATATAATTGTGTTGTGTATTCTAGGTACATTATTTTGGTATAGGTTATATTTCCTGATTGATGGGTATATAATTGTGTTGTGTATTCTAGGTACATTATTTTGGTATAGGTTATATTTCCTGATTGATGGGTATATAATTGTGTTGTGTATTCTAGGTACATTATTTTGGTATAGGTTATATTTCCTGATTGATGGGTATATAATTGTGTTGTGTATTCTAGGTACATTATTTTGGTATAGGTTATATTTCCTAATTGATGGGTATATAATTGTGTTGTGTATTCTAGGTACATTATTTTGGTATAGGTTATATTTCCTAATTGATGGGTATATAATTGTGTTGTGTATTCTAGGTACATTATTTTGGTATAGGTTATATTTCCTGATTGATGGGTATATAATTGTGTTGTGTATTCTAGGTACATTATTTTGGTATAGGTTATATTTCCTGATTGATGGGTATATAATTGTGTTGTGTATTCTAGGTACATTATTTTGGTATAGGTTATATTTCCTAATTGATGGGTATATAATTGTGTTGTGTATTCTAGGTACATTATTTTGGTATAGGTTATATTTCCTAATTGATGGGTATATAATTGTGTTGTGTATTCTAGGTACATTATTTTGGTATAGGTTATATTTCCTGATTGATGGGTATATAATTGTGTTGTGTATTCTAGGTACATTATTTGGTATAGGTTATATTTACTGATTGATGGGTATATAATTGTGTTGTGTATTCTAGGTACATTATTTTGGTATAGGTTATATTTCCTGATTGATGGGTATATAATTGTGTTGTGTATTCTAGGTACATTAATTTGGTATAGGTTATATTTCCTGATTGATGGGTATATAATTGTGTTGTGTATTCTAGGTACATTATTTTGGTATAGGTTATATTTCCTGATTGATGGGTATATAATTGTGTTGTGTATTCTAGGTACATTATTTTGGTATAGGTTATATTTCCTGATTGATGGGTATATAATTGTGTTGTGTATTCTAGGTACATTATTTTGGTATAGGTTATATTTCCTGATTGATGGGTATATAATTGTGTTGTGTATTCTAGGTACATTATTTTGGTATAGGTTATATTTCCTAATTGATGGGTATATAATTGTGTTGTGTATTCTAGGTACATTATTTTGGTATAGGTTATATTTCCTGATTGATGGGTATATAATTGTGTTGTGTATTCTAGGTACATTATTTTGGTATAGGTTATATTTCCTGATTGATGGGTATATAATTGTGTTGTGTATTCTAGGTACATTATTTTGGTATAGGTTATATTTCCTGATTGATGGGTATATAATTGTGTTGTGTATTCTAGGTACATTATTTTGGTATAGGTTATATTTCCTGATTGATGGGTATATAATTGTGTTGTGTATTCTAGGTACATTATTTTGGTATAGGTTATATTTCCTGATTGATGGGTATATAATTGTGTTGTGTATTCTAGGTACATTATTTTGGTATAGGTTATATTTCCTGATTGATGGGTATATAATTGTGTTGTGTATTCTAGGTACATTATTTTGGTATAGGTTATATTTCCTGATTGATGGGTATATAATTGTGTTGTGTATTCTAGGTACATTATTTTGGTATAGGTTATATTTCCTGATTGATGGGTATATAATTGTGTTGTGTATTCTAGGTACATTATTTTGGTATAGGTTATATTTCCTGATTGATGGGTATATAATTGTGTTGTGTATTCTAGGTACATTATTTTGGTATAGGTTATATTTCCTGATTGATGGGTATATAATTGTGTTGTGTATTCTAGGTACATTATTTTGGTATAGGTTATATTTCCTGATTGATGGGTATATAATTGTGTTGTGTATTCTAGGTACATTATTTTGGTATAGGTTATATTTCCTTATTGATGGGTATATAATTGTGTTGTGTATTCTAGGTACATTATTTTGGTATAGGTTATATTTCCTGATTGATGGGTATATAATTGTGTTGTGTATTCTAGGTACATTATTTTGGTATAGGTTATATTTCCTGATTGATGGGTATATAATTGTGTTGTGTATTCTAGGTACAATATTTTGGTATAGGTTATATTTCCTGATTGATGGGTATATAATTGTGTTGTGTATTCTAGGTACATTATTTTGGTATAGGTTATATTTCCTAATTGATGGGTATATAATTGTGTTGTGTATTCTAGGTACATTATTTTGGTATAGGTTATATTTCCTGATTGATGGGTATATAATTGTGTTGTGTATTCTATGTACATTATTTTGGTATAGGTTATATTTCCTGATTGATGGGTATATAATTGTGTTGTGTATTCTAGGTACATTATTTTGGTATAGGTTATATTTCCTAATTGATGGGTATATAATTGTGTTGTGTATTCTAGGTATATTATTTTGGTATAGGTTATATTTCCTAATTGATGGGTATATAATTGTGTTGTGTATTCTAGGTACATTATTTTGGTATAGGTTACATTTCCTGATTGATGGGTATATAATTGTGTTGTGTATTCTAGGTACATTATTTTGGTATAGGTTATATTTCCTGATTGATGGGTATATAATTGTGTTGTGTATTCTAGGTACATTATTTTGGTATAGGTTATATTTCCTAATTGATGGGTATATAATTGTGTTGTGTATTCTAGGTACATTATTTTGGTATAGGTTATATTTCCTAATTGATGGGTATATAATTGTGTTGTGTATTCTAGGTACATTATTTTGGTATAGGTTATATTTCCTAATTGATGGGTATATAATTGTGTTGTGTATTCTAGGTACATTATTTTGGTATAGGTTATATTTCCTGATTGATGGGTATATAATTGTGTTGTGTATTCTAGGTACATTATTTTGGTATAGGTTATATTTCCTGATTGATGGGTATATAATTGTGTTGTGTATTCTAGGTACATTATTTTGGTATAGGTTATATTTCCTAATTGATGGGTATATAATTGTGTTGTGTATTCTAGGTACATTATTTTGGTATAGGTTATATTTCCTGATTGATGGGTATATAATTGTGTTGTGTATTCTAGGTACATTATTTTGGTATAGGTTATATTTCCTAATTGATGGGTATATAATTGTGTTGTGTATTCTAGGTACATTATTTTGGTATAGGTTATATTTCCTGATTGATGGGTATATAATTGTGTTGTGTATTCTAGGTACATTATTTTGGTATAGGTTATAGTTCCTGATTGATGGGTATATAATTGTGTTGTGTATTCTAGGTACATTATTTTGGTATAGGTTATATTTCCTGATTGATGGGTATATAATTGTGTTGTGTATTCTAGGTACATTATTTTGGTATAGGTTATATTTCCTGATTGATGGGTATATAATTGTGTTGTGTATTCTAGGTACATTATTTTGGTATAGGTTATATTTCCTGATTGATGGGTATATAATTGTGTTGTGTATTCTAGGTACATTATTTTGGTATAGGTTATATTTCCTAATTGATGGGTATATAATTGTGTTGTGTATTCTAGGTACATTATTTTGGTATAGGTTATATTTCCTGATTGATGGGTATATAATTGTGTTGTGTATTCTAGGTACATTATTTTGGTATAGGTTATATTTCCTGATTGATGGGTATATAATTGTGTTGTGTATTCTAGGTACATTATTTTGGTATAGGTTATATTTCCTGATTGATGGGTATATAATTGTGTTGTGTATTCTAGGTACATTATTTTGGTATAGGTTATATTTCCTGATTGATGGGTATATAATTGTGTTGTGTATTCTAGGTACATTATTTTGGTATAGGTTATATTTCCTGATTGATGGGTATATAATTGTGTTGTGTATTCTAGGTACATTATTTTGGTATAGGTTATATTTCCTGATTGATGGGTATATAATTGTGTTGTGTATTCTAGGTACATTATTTTGGTATAGGTTATATTTCCTAATTGATGGGTATATAATTGTGTTGTGTATTCTAGGTACATTATTTTGGTATAGGTTATATTTCCTGATTGATGGGTATATAATTGTGTTGTGTATTCTAGGTACATTATTTTGGTATAGGTTATATTTCCTGATTGATGGGTATATAATTGTGTTGTGTATTCTAGGTACATTATTTTGGTATAGGTTATATTTCCTAATTGATGGGTATATAATTGTGTTGTGTATTCTAGGTATATTATTTTGGTATAGGTTATATTTCCTAATTGATGGGTATATAATTGTGTTGTGTATTCTAGGTACATTATTTTGGTATAGGTTATATTTCCTGATTGATGGGTATATAATTGTGTTGTGTATTCTAGGTACATTATTTTGGTATAGGTTATATTTCCTGATTGATGGGTATATAATTGTGTTGTGTATTCTAGGTACATTATTTTGGTATAGGTTATATTTCCTGATTGATGGGTATATAATTGTGTTGTGTATTCTAGGTACATTATTTTGGTATAGGTTATATTTCCTAATTGATGGGTATATAATTGTGTTGTGTATTCTAGGTACATTATTTTGGTATAGGTTATATTTCCTAATTGATGGGTATATAATTGTGTTGTGTATTCTAGGTACATTATTTTGGTATAGGTTATATTTCCTGATTGATGGGTATATAATTGTGTTGTGTATTCTAGGTACATTATTTTGGTATAGGTTATATTTCCTGATTGATGGGTATATAATTGTGTTGTGTATTCTAGGTACATTATTTTGGTATAGGTTATATTGCCTGATTGATGGGTATATAATTGTGTTGTGTATTCTAGGTACATTATTTTGGTATAGGTTATATTTCCTAATTGATGGGTATATAATTGTGTTGTGTATTCTAGGTACATTATTTTGGTATAGGTTATATTTCCTGATTGATGGGTATATAATTGTGTTGTGTATTCTAGGTACATTATTTTGGTATAGGTTATATTTCCTGATTGATGGGTATATAATTGTGTTGTGTATTCTAGGTACATTATTTTGGTATAGGTTATATTTCCTGATTGATGGGTATATAATTGTGTTGTGTATTCTAGGTACATTATTTTGGTATAGGTTATATTTCCTGATTGATGGGTATATAATTGTGTTGTGTATTCTAGGTACATTATTTTGGTATAGGTTATATTTCCTAATTGATGGGTATATAATTGTGTTGTGTATTCTAGGTACATTATTTTGGTATAGGTTATATTTCCTAATTGATGGGTATATAATTGTGTTGTGTATTCTAGGTACATTATTTTGGTATAGGTTATATTTCCTGATTGATGGGTATATAATTGTGTTGTGTATTCTAGGTACATTATTTTGGTATAGGTTATATTTCCTAATTGATTGGTATATAATTGTGTTGTGTATTCTAGGTACATTATTTTGGTATAGGTTATATTTCCTGATTGATGGGTATATAATTGTGTTGTGTATTCTAGGTACATTATTTTGGTATAGGTTATATTTCCTGATTGATGGGTATATAATTGTGTTGTGTATTCTAGGTACATTATTTTGGTATAGGTTATATTTCCTGATTGATGGGTATATAATTGTGTTGTGTATTCTAGGTACATTATTTTGGTATAGGTTATATTTCCTGATTGATGGGTATATAATTGTGTTGTGTATTCTAGGTACATTATTTTGGTATAGGTTATATTTCCTGATTGATGGGTATATAATTGTGTTGTGTATTCTAGGTACATTATTTTGGTATAGGTTATATTTCCTGATTGATGGGTATATAATTGTGTTGTGTATTCTAGGTACATTATTTTGGTATAGGTTATATTTCCTGATTGATGGGTATATAATTGTGTTGTGTATTCTAGGTACATTATTTTGGTATAGGTTATATTTCCTGATTGATGGGTATATAATTGTGTTGTGTATTCTAGGTACATTATTTTGGTATAGGTTATATTTCCTAATTGATGGGTATATAATTGTGTTGTGTATTCTAGGTACATTATTTTGGTATAGGTTATATTTCCTAATTGATGGGTATATAATTGTGTTGTGTATTCTAGGTACATTATTTTGGTATAGGTTATATTTCCTGATTGATGGGTATATAATTGTGTTGTGTATTCTAGGTACATTATTTTGGTATAGGTTATATTTCCTAATTGATGGGTATATAATTGTGTTGTGTATTCTAGGTATATTATTTTGGTATAGGTTATATTTCCTAATTGATGGGTATATAATTGTGTTGTGTATTCTAGGTACATTATTTTGGTATAGGTTATATTTCCTGATTGATGGGTATATAATTGTGTTGTGTATTCTAGGTACATTATTTTGGTATAGGTTATATTTCCTGATTGATGGGTATATAATTGTGTTGTGTATTCTAGGTACATTATTTTGGTATAGGTTATATTTCCTGATTGATGGGTATATAATTGTGTTGTGTATTCTAGGTACATTATTTTGGTATAGGTTATATTTCCTGATTGATGGGTATATAATTGTGTTGTGTATTCTAGGTACATTATTTTGGTATAGGTTATATTTCCTGATTGATGGGTATATAATTGTGTTGTGTATTCTAGGTACATTATTTTGGTATAGGTTATATTTCCTGATTGATGGGTATATAATTGTGTTGTGTATTCTAGGTACATTATTTTGGTATAGGTTATATTTCCTGATTGATGGGTATATAATTGTGTTGTGTATTCTAGGTACATTATTTTGGTATAGGTTATATTTCCTGATTGATGGGTATATAATTGTGTTGTGTATTCTAGGTACATTATTTTGGTATAGGTTATATTTCCTAATTGATGGGTATATAATTGTGTTGTGTATTCTAGGTACATTATTTTGGTATAGGTTATATTTCCTGATTGATGGGTATATAATTGTGTTGTGTATTCTAGGTACATTATTTTGGTATAGGTTATATTTCCTGATTGATGGGTATATAATTGTGTTGTGTATTCTAGGTACATTATTTTGGTATAGGTTATATTTCCTAATTGATGGGTATATAATTGTGTTGTGTATTCTAGGTATATTATTTTGGTATAGGTTATATTTCCTAATTGATGGGTATATAATTGTGTTGTGTATTCTAGGTACATTATTTTGGTATAGGTTATATTTCCTGATTGATGGGTATATAATTGTGTTGTGTATTCTAGGTACATTATTTTGGTATAGGTTATATTTCCTGATTGATGGGTATATAATTGTGTTGTGTATTCTAGGTACATTATTTTGGTATAGGTTATATTTCCTGATTGATGGGTATATAATTGTGTTGTGTATTCTAGGTACATTATTTTGGTATAGGTTATATTTCCTAATTGATGGGTATATAATTGTGTTGTGTATTCTAGGTACATTATTTTGGTATAGGTTATATTTCCTAATTGATGGGTATATAATTGTGTTGTGTATTCTAGGTACATTATTTTGGTATAGGTTATATTTCCTAATTGATGGGTATATAATTGTGTTGTGTATTCTAGGTACATTATTTTGGTATAGGTTATATTTCCTGATTGATGGGTATATAATTGTGTTGTGTATTCTAGGTACATTATTTTGGTATAGGTTATATTGCCTGATTGATGGGTATATAATTGTGTTGTGTATTCTAGGTACAATATTTTGGTATAGGTTATATTTCCTAATTGATGGGTATATAATTGTGTTGTGTATTCTAGGTACATTATTTTGGTATAGGTTATATTTCCTGATTGATGGGTATATAATTGTGTTGTGTATTCTAGGTACATTATTTTGGTATAGGTTATATTTCCTGATTGATGGGTATATAATTGTGTTGTGTATTCTAGGTACATTATTTTGGTATAGGTTATATTTCCTGATTGATGGGTATATAATTGTGTTGTGTATTCTAGGTACATTATTTTGGTATAGGTTATATTTCCTGATTGATGGGTATATAATTGTGTTGTGTATTCTAGGTACATTATTTTGGTATAGGTTATATTTCCTGATTGATGGGTATATAATTGTGTTGTGTATTCTAGGTACATTATTTTGGTATAGGTTATATTTCCTGATTGATGGGTATATAATTGTGTTGTGTATTCTAGGTACATTATTTTGGTATAGGTTATATTTCCTGATTGATGGGTATATAATTGTGTTGTGCTCATTAAAGAGACTATGTCTACAAAACGGGCCCTGATACTAACTCTAATACCAACTCTGCATTGTCTTTTTCTAAGTATATTTGTTTACAGGGGTAATTATTTTTATCAACATTCTCATAATTAGTAAAGTATTCATACTTATTTATAGTACACGCCGGTATTGTTCATTCCTATAACATAATACATTAAAATTTCTGAAAAATATAACGTTTTCTTAGACAGGCCAAGTTACTTTACGGATATTGTTGGTAATCATGGTTGCAAACCAACCTCCATACCAACATTTGCTTCACCCTTATTCTGTGATCTTACCCAAGTTGCGCCACAAGAGCCTGTGAATACTCATAGTGACAGTTCGCCACAGGCAGTGTCGCATCGTCTCTCCAAAAGCTGAAATTTCCTCCACAGCTCTCTGCTTTTCTCTCCAGTAAAAATCTGAAATATATATAACAATAAATATTAGTACAATGTTGGAAATGAACTTTGGCTAGTAAAAGAAAGACACATGTATTAGCATTACAATGGTAAGGTATATAACATCTTTCATTTGATGTTTTCCAGTGATTTATAGGGAAATATCAGTAAAATAAAATTGGTAATTCACTGTTTTAAAAATGTGAAAATTACCACTCTGGTAATTTTCACTGGTTCAAACTGGTTTCCGATTTAATACAGTAAATAAAACGTTCCGTCATGATGCCGGGCTCAAAGTTTTGAAATGATGTCGCTATGTTCACGTCATGATGTTATGAGTTCCGCCAGAGTTTCCAATTTAACCCAAGTACATAGCAATGTAAATGTGAAAAAAAGCATTAAATAAAAATGAAGTTTGTTGATTTCAGTGCAAGGTCGTATTTTATTTCATGTGATCATAAAAAATATGATCGCTGCGCCACTCGTAAAAAATATCATTTTTTATGAACACTCGTGAAATAACATACGATCTTACACCAAAATCAACAAATATCCTCTATAAGACACTGTAATTGAATGTATTTGGTATTTTATGTTATTTTGGAGTCAAATTGTGCCTGACAGTTAAGTTCATTTACGAGTATAATTATTACTAAAAATTTGGAAAGCACCCATTACTGGAAAAATCTAACACATATCAACCACATACCTTCTGTAAGCCTGATGAGCCACGACAGTTTGTACGGAATATTCACAAGCCCCTGTTGCATTTTGTAAACACGGAATGACGGATCCTTCAACATATCTGAAATCAGAGACAAGTATTAAAGAGAACAACTGAAACATAGGCACGTTATTCACTTATGATACTAATTTAAACACTTGTGCAATTGTGAAACCGATATACTGAATTAAACTGTTTATTTCTAAATACCCATACCTTAGTTGACCTTACATGCAAATGAGTTTTTATACATACATCTAACATGTATACAAGTTGCATACGCACAATATATTATATCAACTACAATTTATTCAAACACCTACCAAAATGACATTTTTAATAGACAAATTGACTATATCTTTGTGTACATGTACATATTGCTTACAAGAAAAACAACACTTTTAAAATACATGTACAAAATACAATTAAAAAATATATCGTCTGCAAACAGCATACTGTAACCACTGAAATTCTTCTGCCTAAAATCATTTCTTTCACTTTTAGCCAAATTCTCTAAGTACCCTGATTGTTCATGCATATTTTAAAACTTTTCATTTTTCCTGTTTTCTAGTAGACCTTTCAATTCACTAGCTTAGAAAGCACTACATAATTATTTTATACTAGGTACATACTTGCATATATTCATGAACTCTATCCCTTCCGGTGTCCGGAAACACACTCCCACAGCTTTCTCCACATCACATACTGGGTCAGCTTGGCAAATATTTGGTGGGGAAAGATCGCAGTAAGCAGAGGCAAACTTCTTGATGGCATCTTTCATACGCGTCGTCTCAATTTCCAGTGGCACAGCCGCATCACAAGCATCTGTGTTTTTGAAGTAGCAGTCCATTCCTTGCTTGGCTAGACTGAAATACAACATGAACTTGGACTGAAATACGGTAGATAATTGGACTGAAATATGAAACAAATTGGGACTGAAATATATATAAAATTTAGACTAAAATATGGAAAACAATTATGGAATGTTATATTAAAATATGGAATCAATTTTAACTGAAATAAGGAACAAAGTTAGACTGGCTTGTTAGACTCGCTTAAAGAACAAATTTAGACCCAAATACTGAACAAATTTAGACTGAAATACCATTCAAAATTAGTCTATAAATGCTCATATACAGTAATCACGGTACTGATTTTATTAACTGAAACAATAGTAAACTTCTCATACACCAAACAATGGGGCAAATAGCTGTGGCAATGCACAAAATTTAAGGTTATGAAAAAGACATGGCTGAAAATGATTATTGATATGCCAAAAAATTAGATAAAATACTTTTGCATTGAGCAATTACACTTAATGTATGTGTTTTTTAAACTGAACCTACATGCACAAATCGGTGTATACTTCTTTTGCCTCAGCTTCCATTGCCAAGGTGACCAGTGCGCGAAGGTCAACGCATTTAATCGCTCGTGTCTGGTTGCACTGAGGCTTGTACTCATCTGCAGGAATACAGTTTTGCTGTGTGGAATTCGTAACTGGTTCTTCGGCCTTGCATAAGTCTCCCACAATCATCTTGACATATGATAATGAAGTTTTTGCAGTAGCCCAAAATTCAAAATCACCCTCGTCGATCGTTGAAAGAAACCTGAAAACAAAGATTCAAAATTTGGAAATAAAATCTTCATGATCAATAATACTGACAAGAAAACTGACATTGCAAACTCATACAATCCGAAGGTTTAGTGTGGAACTGTTGCATCTACTATACAAATGTTAAGAAGATATATCAGTTTCACACTCAACCCTCGATTAACACAATCAACTGAAGCTACTGAAGGTATAAAAATCCGGAGAAAAAAATCTTATAAATCTACAAGATAATATAGAAAACATATATTTCTACCTGCAAACATCAGTTTTCTCAATGTAAGGACTCGTCACAAGAGTGCCTATGACTGTGATGAGGTCATAATCTGGCACATCTGTTGCTAGGGTGAAGGTGTCTGGGCGACCATCACAGAAGTTGCCTAGCGACGAATTCAAGAAGTGCAGGGTGCTGGTTACGTAGTCTAGCCTTCCGTGTAGATTCTCCATCTGTGTTTGGAACTGCAAGGACATTGTGAATGAAGTACCTTGGTATCTTGTCAATTATTGAATATCAGCTAAAACTGAATGTGTGTATTCGTCTATATAAAGTACCTTAAAAATTGATTATGAATATTAGCTAAAAACTGAATAAATGTATTTGTCTAAATAAAGTACGGGAACCTTATCAACGGATTATAAATATAAGCTAAGACTGAATACATGTATTACATGTATTCGTCTAAATAAAGTACCATATCAATGGATTATTAATACTAGCTAAAACTGAATATTCATTAAAATAAACAAGAGAAGTTTGTAAAACATGTATGCCCCCCGACTTGCAGCCAAGTTGTGAATATGTGCAATTGTTAAGATTTTTTTTTTAATATGCAAGCCCAAGCGAGGTCTCGATATATGGTATCTATGTATGAAGTTTCATTAAAATATCTCGATGCGTTCTCAAGTTATAGAGCAGAAACCGTTTTTCTATTTTTAGTAATGGTGATCTTTATCTTGAACCCACCCACCCCATACGAAATCCCAAAAGACGTCTCAATATAAGGTATCTATGTATGAAGTTTCATTAAAATATATCGATGCGTTCTCAAGTTATTGAGCAGAAACTGTTTTTCTATTTTTAGCAAATGGTGACCTTGACCCCACCCACCCCATATGCAATCCCAAGTGAGGTCTCGATATTAGGTATATATGTGTGAGGTTTCATTAAAATATCTCGATGCGTTCTCAAGTTATTGTGCTGAAACCGTTCTTTCTATTTTTAGTAACTGTGACCTTGACCTTGACCCTACCCATCCCATATGCAATCCCAAGCGAGGTCTGAATATAAGGTATCTATGTACGAACTTTCATTAAAATATCTCGATGCATTCTCAAGTTATTGAGCGGAGACCGTTTTTCTATTTTTAGCAATGGTGACCTTGACACCACCCACCCCATATGCAATCCCAAGCGAGGTCTCAATATAAGGTATGTATGTATGTAGTTTCATTAAAATATCTTGATGCGTTCTCAAGTTATTGAGCGGAAAGCGTTTTTCTATTTTTAGTAACGGTGACCTTGACCTTGAACACACCCACCTCATATGCAATCCCAAGAGAGGTCTCAATGTAAGGTATCTATGTATAAAGTTTTATTAATATATCTCAATGTGTTTTCAAGTTATTGAGGGGAAACCGTTTTTCTATTTTTAGCAACGGTGACCTTGACCTTTGACCTGTTGACCTCAAAATTTATAGGGTTCTTCCTTTCCTCCCAAGTAACCAGCGTACCAACTTTCATAATCGTAGGTGAAAGCGTTCTCAAGATAAAAAAATCGTGCAGAAACAAAATGGTCTACCGTTTTTCTATTTTTAGTAACATTGACCTTGACCTTGACCCCACCCATCCCATATGCAATCCCAAGCGAGGTCTCGATGTAAGGTATCTATGTATAAAGTTTCATTAAAATATCTCAATGTGTTCTCAAGTTATTGAGGGGAAACCGTTTTTCTATTTTTAGCAATGGTGACCTTGACCTTTGACCTGTTGACCTCAAAATTTGTAAGGTTCTTCCTTTCCTCCCAAGTAACCAGAGTACCAACTTTCATGATCTTAGGTCAAAGCGTTCTCAAGATATCGTGCGGATACGAAATGGTCTACGGACAGACAAACCGACCGATCGACCGAACGACAGGTGCAAAGCAAGATACCCCCACTTCTTCGAAGGGGGGCATAATAATCTAATCAATGGATTACAAATATAAGCCAAAACAGAATATTCAGTAAGATATGTTATATCATCAATTTCCCAGTCCATTAGAGGCATTATAATAATAAGACAGTAAAATTTACATTAACCATATCACAATTGAGAAGTTGGATATTATATCCATATTGCAATTATGAGGTCCAATACTAAGCATGTTTTAACGAACTTGTGAAAACAATGGACTGTTTGTCAGCATTTTTTTGTCTAATTAAAAATGATTGTTAGCAAGCTCTTGTTATATCAACCAACACTTGATTATAATATTAATGCAATGTCTGTGTTATATGCTATATTTTGTCGCTAAATGGATCACTCATAAATTTGAATTTTTTTTTTCAAAGAAAAAAATAGTCTACCTACCTACCCATTACCAGCAACCTTGGGTAGGCAATAGCAACAAACAATTTTTTAAGATTGGCCTTACCTGTCAATTGACCTTACAACGAGATTTGATTGACACAGGGTTTAGCTAGGTTTATAGCTGAGTTTTATTGCTAAAGACAAACTTTTAATAGAAGCATAAAACATTAAATAAAATAACCCACAAAAAGATACTACCTTAAAAGTAGACTTGGAAAACAACTGTAAAAGCATTCAATTCCATAAAAAATATACTTTTTCTAGCTGCTGCAGTGCTGTATGATAATGACTGTGAATTTATAACTGCAGTCATGTCATAAATTAAAAAAAGTATTATCAAACAATGTTTAAATATAAAATATTCTTTCTACTCAAATTTACTGGCCGAAAAAAACCTAGATTTGTAACTGACAATTCTCACCTCACTTTGGATGTAAAGTTGAGCATTGTTAAGCTTATGTTTCACTTCCTGAGAGACACTAACGTTCCATTTTGCGTCCGAAACATTCATAAACTCTGCCAACTTCTGACGTAGATATCCGAGTCTTTTAACATTCATCTGGACATCTGAACCTGTCAGCGACTCAGATATTTTTGCTCTCAGGTGTTCCACATTGCCTTCTAACTCTTCAAGAGTTTCAGTAAAGTCATTTGCCTCATCACCCGTAGTGTTATTGCTATTTCTAGTCACCACTCCATCCCTCTCATCCAATTTCTTGATCAGAAATTTAACCCGACTTTTAATCGTATCGAGATGTTGAGAAAGCTGTTGATGTGCCTCGACTTTTACCTTGTCTGTGATGTCCACCTCCATCTCACCTGTATCATCTTTCTGTTCAAAAACCCTGTTTTTCCATGACCTTGAGTCTTTTTCAGCATCGTCATCCATTTCTTTGTCAACATCATCATCATTATTTTCATCATCTCCCCACTGGGCTTTCATATCTTTAACGAATGTGAGATATTCATTCAGTAGTCTCTCACTGCCGTCAGTGTTTGTGACAGCTGTGTTGCCAACATTCACAGTTGTAGTGGTTTGATTTGTGTTTCGTGCCGAACTGAAACAACAATGTACCAAATATAGCCTAGCCCGTCGGAGCAAACATACCAACTACATTGTGTAACGAACACAAAACTAAATGTTTATATCACAATGGATAAACAAGGGCACCTGTTTTCAATCAACAAAAACTAACAATAAAAGTATAAAATAATCACCAGTTATTTATTTTGCTTATGCATATTTTAAAATATGAAGAAGATATCACACTATTCCATCCACTAAACAAACAATTCATTATTTTACTAATAAACCACAAATGTGTATTTTCTAAATGCGAAGAAGACGTCACCTGTTTCCGTCAGCGTACCAATCCCTGCAATCGGCCGAGGAATGCATGGCACAGCTCACCCCAGATTGGATCATACTGAAAATTGGCAACCAACACTGTCGATGTTGAGTAACCATCGCCAATAATCTAGACTTTAACGCTTAAAATGTGAATTTAAGAAATAATTTTTGGATTAGAGTTGTTTATCGGCTAATAAACAACGATTTGGTGTACTGATCTGTATGATTTAAACCACGAGTGCGTTAGCTCGAGTTGTTTAATATACCGCGTTAGAACGACAAAGTGCAACAAAACAACAACCTGAAACAATTTTCAAAATCATGTACAACTACGAATCGTGTTGTGTACAAAATGTACTTTTAAAACAAAAAGAATATATTGCGTGTTTTTATTCCTCCGCCATGTCAGCAGGTTACTGCATCTATGAATAAAACTAAGAAAAATTGCTAAAATACATAAATTCCCAAACAAATCAGAACTGTAATCCACTAGCATACAGCCTGCAGCTCTCATGCAAAAAATGTATTTCCAAAATTAATAGACCTGGTAGTGTAAATATAGGGCTTTTTATGTAGTACATAAAGACCTGTGCAAAAAGCTGAATGGCAAGTTTTTTTTTTCATCTGCATCAAATCACTGTATTTATTAACATGCAAACTCCAAAATGGTTATTAGATATTAACAACATACTACATGACCGTAAGTCTGTAAATGAAATTCCTGCCTTAACTTGCCCACAATTGACAGAAGCCCTCTCTATACTTGGGATTAACCACTGCGTACACGGTACGTTCACACACTGTTCCACTACCCTTTAACTGCAAATTTCTCAAATGTAAATACATTTCCCATCTAAACTTACCCACAAGTGAGCAAAGACCTGCCCTCCCTGTACAGGGGGTTGTGCACTGCATAAACAGCCTCATTCACACACTGTTCCGCCACCCCTAGACTGCACGTGTCAGGCCAACATGCAAACTTCATCACGTTCTCGATGACCAAGGTGATGAGAGAAAACACATCCTTCTGCTCTCCGGTGCAATCGGCTGTGGCTTCTTTCAGACACAGAATGGTTGTTTTCGATTGCCTGAGGAAAAAGAACATGACACAGCATACGGTAGTCATTTTGGTTTGAAATCTTGAAGTTAATAAGCGTACAAGCATTCAGCACAAAAGAAGACTTACTATTTTAACTGAAATTATCATTTAGTTCAACGACAGAACTCCATTCATCAAAATATTTATTAACTTGCTTACAGGTAAATTCTTCACAAACCAACACATTGTAGTTCATTGAAATAAATGACTTAATTTTAGTTAATTAGAAGAATTAATAGCAAAAACTAAGATTTCATCATAACTAAAAAACTTATAACCAACCAGTTGTGTGCTACACAGCCTTATATTCTCCATTCTTGCCCCCTATGTTCTTTCTAAATGTGTACTGAACATTTAACGACTTTTGTTTCTATACCAAATACAGCATGACTTTAGTTACCACCTTAGGTAAGAAAGTCCATGGCTTGGAAAGTTTTCTAAACATGCAGTTTGTTACCAGTAATTCAATGAGGTGCCTCGTGGGAAAACTGGTCTTAATGCATGTGAGTAAAGTGTCGTCCCGGATTAGCCTGTGCAGCCTGTACAGGCTAATCCAGGACGGCACTTTCTGCTTTAAGGACTGCACAGGCTAATCCAGGACGACACTTTACGCACATGCATTAAGTCCGGTTTTCCCACGACGCGCCTCATTGAATTACCAGACACCTGCATGTGTCCAGCAGCGACACACACGTTTTAACTTAAGTGTGTCTTAAGAAAGTTTGTAAATATGGAACCTGCTCCTAACACAAAGTTGGAATATACGGGCACAGCACCAAATCCGTCTTAGCTGCATCTTAGGTTAAGTTGTTCTTAAAAATGTTAACAAATATGGAGCCTGCTAATTCCACAAAGTTGGGGTATAATCACTTAACTCCATTTTATGTTATGAAAGACTTACGAATGTTTAAAATCATTGAGCCTGCTAATGCTACAAAGTAAGACTAAACCTGTACACACCAAATTTGTCTTAGTTGCATCTAAGGTTAAGAACAACTAATGACTATTAACAAATACTGCTAATCACACAAAATTTGGGTATACTTGCACTGCACCAAATTCTGTCTGAACTGCATCCTTAGTTAAGGAGGACTTCAGCATGTTTACAATTTTGGAGCTTGTTTATCACTCAAAGTTGGGATATACCTGCATGTCGCTAGCAATGATCCGTAAGAAAGCACTTTCGCATAGTCGTTAAGGCACAGTCCTACGTGTCTGACAGCTGGGTTGCTTGTATCTGTTACAGGTATAATAACTCTACTAATGTTGGGGACAGTTATGTATGTAGTCAGTTAATTGCTATAACAAAATATTATTAATTAGAAATAATGAATGTAAACATGATTTTGCTTAGAACGACTAAATTAAAATGTTGTTTAAAATGTTGATAATAACAAAATACATTCAAGTAACTACATCTCTAAATTAAACTGTTCTAGCATAAAAAATACTTTTCATAATGACATACATGTAATGTACACTAAACTTGTCTTAACCTCTACACAAAATGTTGTAAATGCTTTCAATTACACCACATTTATGAGTGACATGGCAGCTTTAAGACAATTTTGTTGAAATAGTAATTTCACACCAATTGTTAACGATTCCCACTAACAATATTGACCTACACGTATCAAGTTTACACATCATTTTTCATTTCTAGTTCAGACAGTCAATTCAATTCAGTATTCTTCAGTATAATCTAAGGCCACTGGGCCATAATAATACATACACAATATTTGACTATAAATTATCTCAATTTGACACTTAATAGTTTAAAATACATCACCACATGATATCTATAGAAATAATGACAATGACTGTAATCTAGCATTACCCACCCCCATGACTCCAATTATGTCCTTAAATGAGCTCAAATTAATTTTGTGTGAAATATTATGAATTTATGAGTCTAATGAAATTATGATATCCCAATGCAAATGTTAAATTCCAGTACAATACCTGTAATACCAAAAGGTGAAGTGAGTTATCAAATAAAGGATTAACAACACATAAATTAGAAAATGTGTGATTTACACATTCTATTTAAATATACGTACCAACAACATTATCTGAAAAAAATCAAATAAAATAAGTCATTATTTAGCAGTAAATATATACATAATACAACAAAACCAGCTTCCAAAATACAATAAACAGAAAAAACACAAACACAAACTCTACGATAATAATTATCATCTTATTTCAACAATGATTATACTATTTATGAACTTTGATTTATGGTTTTGCTTATATATTTTGTCATTGGTGCCATTCTTGATTCATTTTATCATTGCAGTAGTTATTGTTTTCATTGCTGGTATTGTTGTTATTGTTGCTTATGTCGTTGTTGTTGTTCTCATGAATCCATCGCTGTCATTTGTGTTATTGCTGCTTATGTTGTTTGTGTTCTAATGAATCTATGGCTGTCATTTGTGTTATTGCTACTGCTACTGTTTTGACACGCGGGAACTTACACATGCCGCAGAAGACATCGGTCAATGTGGACATCGCACGGACATGTGGGGTCAGCACAGCCGACATCACGGCCCCGAATTCCTTCTGGCACAATTTCAGGTTTCTTGCCACGCATGACTGAACTGCATCCTTTGATCTTAAAGATGAGAAGAAATCAGCATAATGTCCTCATCAACACAAATGAATTATTCCTCTTAAAAAAAGTAATTAATTTGTAATACTTTATTTGGCAAATTCATTTTTGCCTTTTATATTTTATTTTGAAATATTTATAACATTTGCATTCCTAAATTTTGTTATTGTACTAAAAAACCTATACTTGTGCAGCTGCTAATAAAATACTACAGGGAGTCTCAATCCATTTGGAACACAATGATGTGAGAAAGTGTAATAATTTCATTAATTTCTTTAAAGGGACTATGCCATCGAAAAGGGCCTCAAGAGGACAATTTCTTTAAAAAATTCTGAAATTCAGATATTAATACTGGCATATAATAACGGTTAAAACAGGGTATATATAATGAAGAAAAGAGTGCACGCATTCCGAGATAAAAATCAATTTATAATATGGGTCTTGTTTGTTTGGCCCTTTTCATGTTTACATTTTGACGTCATAATTGTGAGCATTGTCTATAAACATAGTTTTCACTCTTTTTCTTACCAAGCATGATAGCGCAGTTGGTTAAAGCGCTGTCTACTGTCATTTCTTTATATGACTCCTAAGTCGTGAGTTAGATCCCTACTTGGGGTTTTATTTTTTCAGACTTTTTTGCTAATTAGTTTTTATCAAATAACTTATTTTGTATGATATTATGATTTATTTAGTTCATGCGCATATGTCTTTATAAAGCGCAATTCTATTATATAATATGAGGGGCGTCATGGGAAAACCGGACTTAATGCATGTGCGTAATGTGTCATCCCAGATTAGCCTGTGCAGTCCGCACAGGCTAATCCGGGACAGCACTTTCCGCTTTTATGGTATTTTCTGTTTCAAGGAAGTCTCTTCCAACATAAATTCACTGTAGGCGGAAAGTGCCATCCTGGATTAGCCTGTGCGGACTGCACTGGCTAATCCGGGACGACACTTTACGCACATGCATTAAGACCGGTTTTCTCACGACGCGCCACATATCATTTATAGTGTAGTAGGAATCCAATGGTTCGACGATATAGGCCCTGTAATGTTGACACATAATCTAAAGCAAATTTACAATACGCTATGGAATTTATAATCACGGCTACTTAGGTCCAACCTCGACAAACATTGCTGACAGTACAAAAATGTTGTCACAAGACATCTCCGTCAAACAGTTAAGTCCTGGCATTCTGATTGGCTAATTACATTGTAAATAAAATCTTGTTGTAAGGTCAATTCTGGTACAATATATGAAACTGTTAATGACATCATTACGACATAGTCGAGGTAACAACACCGCAGATGGACAGAGGTCACGTCATGCTCTCATACCTGCACATCCACAGCTTGTTTGGCTCCGTCATGGCATAGAATGTGGTATCCACCAGCTCCACGAAACATTCTCGCAGCTTCTGTATCTCGCATATGTCTAAAACGAGAGTTTTGGAAATCATGCCAGGCGTCAGAAGCTTTAAAATTTTCAGGTTGCAGAGGTGAATATATATGTGGCACGTCGTGAGAAAACCGGTCTTAATGCATGTGCGTAAAGTGTCGTCCCAGATTAGCCTGGCTAATCCAGGACGGCACTTTCCGCTTTAATGGTATTTTCCGTTTCTATGAAGTCTCTTCTAAACATCTACTGTAGGCGGAAATTGCCGTCCTGGATTAGCCTGTGCGGACCGCACAGGCTAATCCGGGACGATGCTTTACGCACATTCATTAAGACCGGTTTTCCCACAACGCGCCTCATATATGGTGACGGCACTGCAATCAGGTGGCATGACTTCAATCCCTACTCGGGGAGCGTTTGAATGATCTTTCTAAAAAAACACAAAGTACTGGTTTTACCCAGGAAACTAGACTCAAAAATGTCTCAAATAATTCTACGGCTTTCATCACAATCAAGCTTAAATAAAAAGGTTTAAACTAAAATTATCATAATATTATGCTTAAAATTTTAGTCTCAGTATTCAATATAGTAAAAAAAAAGGTGGTTACAAATTAACAGTTAAAACAAAACTAACGAAACTGTTTTATGAATTATTTTATGTTTAATATCCGTTATGAACGAAACAGATTTAGGAATTGTTATATCCATGTACCATATGTTTATATGTATGTATGCATGTATATTTGTATAATTTATATGACGAAAATAAAGGTTACATATGGAAAATAAAATTAACATGAACAAACTCGTTTTATTTCGCACTGTTCCTATTTTGGTATATTTTGCAGTCCGAACATAGCGTTTCATATCATTTCGTTATATTGTTCTGGGTATACGCGGGGCTATCAGACTATGATACTCATATATTTTTATGTCTGTTGTCTTATTACTTTGATTTTGATAGTTATTAATTGTTAATATACCTTTTTCTGATATAGGAAATAGTGTAATTAAAATTTCCAGTTAAGAGCCTACATAATGGAATACCCATTGCTTGTGATTCTGCTGGACTAGTTTGAGCTGTAAACATTATTAAAAGGAGCAGACAACTTTAGAAGAACAACCTGAAAAGATGTGTATAATTTATAATGAATGGTTACGTAGTTCAAGCAAGGAACATAATTACAGGTTCATAGTGCTATCATGCACTTGATTAACTGCCAGCAAAAATGTTAATAACTTGTCTGTCCTGCAACAACTATAGCATTTAGTTGCATTTTCCAGATGAAAGGCAGAAAACAAAGGAGAAACAGTGAAGCCTCCACCGGGGTTCGAACCAACGACCTCCAAACCACAAGTCTGTCATGATAACCACTCAGACAGACGGTCCAATATACACTGATATTATGTAAAATTAAATTAAAATGTCAATTTGCCAATCGGTGTACATGTCCCTTTAATGGTCATGTTAACATACCAATAGCTTTGGGCTACTTCATAACAAACCCGAAATACATTCAAAACATAGCCAGCCTTATTTTTTTTATCTGAAGGTTACATGAATACACAATGACAACAGCTATTCAATATGAAAGGCCATATGGAAACACGAGAACGTTCCCAAAGTCCGCAAAATTAACCTTTTCGTCCACTCACTCATCACAAAGCACTTTGCTTTTGTGCGTCTTTTGTGCCATTCAAATCCAACTATTTGAGAAAGAGGTGGTTATAATGAAACCTGTTATTGAAATAAGGTACTTTCTAGTATAATATTGAGTTAAAATCTGATATCAAGCACTTCAAAGGTTGACAGGATTTAAATATTGTGTTATTTATTGAATATAATACTGGGGCTCATTCTTTAGAAATACAGGACATGTGTCACAAATAGAACACAGAGACAATTTTATGTAAATGGTATTCATGTTCAACATTACAATTTTGTACTTTTGAGCCTTCAGTGACTTTGTCATGGAACAGCTATCATGCTCTTGTTATTTACAAAAACTGAGTTATATTATCTTAAGGTGAAGTAGATTTATTACAGACAATTTTTATCTGATTACTTATAATTAAGTCTCATTTGACATATTTTAATATTACCATTTAAGACACATTTTACATTTATTTTTACTTTAACTATTTAAGTCTGATTTCACATATTTTATTTGACTAATTTTAATTATTTTTATGTACATATTTTAAGACTAATTTCTGATATTTTATTGGACTATTGAAGACTTATGCCACATAGTTTTATTTCACTATTTTACACTGATGAATTTTTTTTTGGATTACTGTTTATATATATGGCTGATTTTATAAATTGTGTTTGACTGATTTCAAAAAGGACTTTATAACTGACTAAAAGCATATAGATATCAGTTAGGGAACTAATTAAGACAGATCAAAAATCACAAATGCTTTTTGGATATAGGAAAATACTTTATAAATATGCAAACAAAATACAACCATATTGTGAGATCCTTACCACCTAACTATATAAAAACTGCAACATAATACCCAAGTGCACAAGTTCACATTGTGATGTATATGTTTATAAAGTTTCATCAATCTAGCAGTTACAGTTTTTGATTAGACGTGACACAAGTCCAAAAATGTCATGTTTGCTATGAAAAAAAAGGCCACAACTCTGCTGACATTGAAAAAAACTGCGCAAAAATACCCAGGTGCACAAGTTCACATGGTGATGAATATGTTTCATCAATTTAGAAGTTATATGTTTCGAGTTACACGCGACACAATTCCAGTATTGTTATTTGTTGCTAAAAAAAGGGCCATAACTCTGCTGACGTCGGAAAGAACTGCGCGAAAATACCCAGGTGCACAAGTTCACAGTGCTTATGAATATGTTTATAAAGTTTCATCGTTCCAGCAGTTATACTTTTTGAGTTATGTGCAACACGGGACAAACAGATGGGACAGACGGATGCACAAGGGCAAATCTATACGCCCTCCACTCTAAAAGTGGGGGCATAATCAGAAAAACATTTGTTTTTACTCTTTTATTATTTGCAATATTGCTACTTTTAGGATTTTATGTTGTTTTTACAATCAATGCAGATTACTCAATACTAGAAATAGGTTTGAAGGATTTCGTTTATACAACTACACACAAATCCCCAGTACCACATACACTTCTACACAAAACAATAAACAATAAAAATTTTGTCAAACAATATTTTTCACTGTGGACATTTTAGGGGTAATTGTGGGAGGGGAAAGTAGAATATATTTTATTTCAAGCCTATAAAGTAGGATACTTTAGTACAAATACCAGTAGTTTATTTTTATGGAAGTAAACTACTGATAATTTTATGGACGATTAATTCAACAATCTGACATATAAATACACGGGTATGACGATTTGTTATTTGTAAAGGTGAGTCAGGCATAAATAACTGCATGCACACACAAAACAACATGTTATGCTAGGTGCCATATAACATTTGCAACTAGCAAAAAATTCAGAGTTTTATAATTTGACAAATATTTCATATTAATATACTCAATACAGCTGGAAGGAAAACTAGTTCAATTATCTTTATGTCCGTGACAACGTCTCCAATTTCGCCCATTGTACAACAATGTGCCGATTTTTTGTAACATAAGAATGACACAAGATGCTTTAAGTTTGATTGATGGTACCATCTCTTTTATTCACTCGCTCTTGATTTCAGAAAGATAACTATTGAAAAATACGAAAGCAGAAATATTAATGGATAAAAAAGAAAACCGCAGATAGATAAAAAAAATCTAAATTTGTTTGTAAAATACATGAAACTAATCGTCAGTAACCCGGTTTAACATATAAGGTGGGTGGAATTCAGTCTATTCAGGTATGGTGGATGTTATTTAATAACCCATTTCGCAATAGACGTATTACAGGACACAGTACCGGGTATGTGACAGTGTGAAGTTTAGATTCATGAATCATTCACAATTTCATTACATTAACCAGGCAATATTAGAGGGCATTTTAGCTGTATATATATATATATATATATATATAACATTTTTCCATGTTAACCAATATGACAACATTTGATAACATATACTGTTATACTGCTTGATAATTCTACAATAAAACATGATGATAATAGTCTACCGAAGCATTCGTTGAAATTTTGCATTAAACCGGCATTCCTTTTAAAGGAAATCGAGATAAACTACATGTGTACACACAGTCCAGTATGTAGGACAATGTTGGATTGAACAATTTAATTTGGACACTTTTTTCAAAACATCTGTGTAAGACCCATGTATCTGCAATAATGTAAAATCATTTTATTTCATAGTTCTCTCGTTTTCGCATATTTTACGGTCTGATAGAGCAAAATTTAGATGCTGCGTACATTTTTGTTTTACATGCTTATTAAAAAAAAAAAGACAACAATGGGAACATGTGCGAATTTCAGAATGTGCGGGTGAGCTGTTTTCTAGAATGCCAAAAATTTAGACAGCGCAAAATAAAATGATTTTATAGTAGCTTCAACTGTTGTTTTAACATGACACACGCAAAATTTCTGTTGTTGCCAATAAATAACTCAAAAATGTAGTTCTGAAACTGTAAAATATAGTTTGCATTTTAATTGCAGAATATGTTGTCAGGTCATGTTAGAATCAAAATGATTTGTTGCTTTATCGTTGTTTATCTGTAAATAAACAAAGATTTTTTGTTCTGATGCGCGTATATTAAACCACTCGGGCTAATGCCCTTGTGGTTTAATTCATACGCATAAGAACTCAAGAACTCAAAATTGTTGTTTACAGAGCTCCAGATAATTTTTTCCGTCAAGGGGTATTTCACTCATGAAATTTTGAATTGATGAGTAAAATACAAATACCAAGATTTTTTGGGAGTATTTTATATTACCCTAAAAGCATCGTAACAATTAAATGGTTCTATATTGCAGTGCACTAAGCACAATTATCATTTTTTCTATGTTTGTTTTTGATTGGGGGGGGGCAGACTCACATTTTGACAATGACGCTCAATAGTTGCAATGACTTCTGTACATTAGTTGTACCTTCAGGCTTCAGTGCTCAGCTTGTTTGGGCTTTTAGGGGAAGGCTGTGGGTCCTTTCATTATTTACAATCTTTGTAAGACAATGTTCCTAGTACTAATCTAGTAGATGTTGATTATAGTGCCAATATCTCTCTGCATAAGCTGATGTTTTTCAGAGCAGCAAATTCGTATGAGTGCCTTCAGCTTGACCTGTTGATTTTAACAAATTGTTTTTGTTGTTGTTGTTTTGGAATATTGCACTAAATTTACTTTCATAAAAACGTAATCAATGTAAATTTCAGATGCACATACATAATTACCTTTTGTGCAAAACACATATTAATCAAAATTAAATGTAAAAATCCTTTTTAATATTTAACAAGTTTTTATACCGTTACACAATTCCATTTTAATTCCAATACATGTATATTTCAGCACTCCCATTTAAATCTCCAATTTATCCAATGCAAAAAAAAACACTATCTAATTGTTGACAGCCTTTGAAAATTTCCCCAAAATGCTAATTCATTAATAATTCATTAATGGGCTATCCACAGTGCTTGCAGGCATTGTTCAGGTACAGTAGATTTATGCCTTTTCACCAACCATGTGCTTAGAGTGTTACACACTACTACAAGCCTTTTGACAATGACCCCAGCCACATCAAAGCCCTTTCATGTCAGACTGACACCATTGTTATGGCTGTTGCTAATGGCTTGGAGATTTAGAGGCCAGGTTAATTAATGATGTCACGCTTTCACTATTCTAATTTGTGACATGTGTTATTATCAATGACTGTGCTTTAAATGGATTTTACTGATAGTTCAAATTGTAAATATGAATGATTTAGGTATGACAATGAAAATAATGAATGATTTAATACGAAGTAGACACTGGTGGTATGACTGATAATAGCACATGATGCGTATAGTGGATTTTACCCTGATTATTTTTCCTCACTGAATTTAAATTCATTCGTATTTAGACAATGTCCATGCGTATTTTACGCAGATACATATCTTATCTGAACCTCTGTGTTTATTTACAGATAAACAACTCAAAATTGAAAAGTATTTCCTAACTGAACCACACCGCCTACCTCCCTGGTAGATTTACTCCAACGTCCAATCATTGTTAATTCGCTTATAAAAAATGATAAAACGACAATTACTTCCTAAGTACGCACCTGGACAGGCTTTGCGTGTACAAGCAACCAGTCCATTCATACACGTGCATGAGTTGCACTTGTCATCTGCCATAAATGTCTCACCATCAGCATACTGCCTTTCGTTGTAGTCACAATCTGAGAAAAACGAAAATCCATTTTAGGCGTTCCAAATAGGAGAATGGATTTCACATCTCTTAATTTCACAAGGCCATTTATAGCTAGTCATACACATATTGCAGATTTTTTTTTTACCTGATGTAGATAGAGCTGTATAAAGGTGTCATTTCCTAAATAGTTATTAGTTAGTTTTACACCTGGCAGTTTTGTCCCCTTTTTATTTTTTGGTTTGCATTAATATCTCCAAAACTTAGGGTCTAGGCCCCAAAAATGAACCGTGATTCATAAAGCACTGATTGAATACTGGTAATGTTACGCTGCTAAGCGGGAACATGTTTGTAAAACTGAAAGTGCATTATTTTTCTAACCCGTGTATATTGAATTAGTTCCTTCTGTAATAAAATTTGAACTTACTAGACGGTAAGCATGTACTGTTGGTGCAGACGACATTTCCGGCTGTACATGTGCAGTTGTTACATCCGTCATCATTGGTGAATGTCTCTCCATCACTGTAGGTCTTGTTGCCATGGTTACACATGACTTCTGTTGAGAATATATGCCAGTTCATTAGCAGGTACGAATAAGGATAAGTTACATTAGCAGACCTAGATAAAACTTTGTGATAATAATACAGCACTTACATAGTTCTTAATACATCTAGTATGATTTATTTATATATGATGTACAATAATAAAGTGTGCTTTTTAATGTACCATAGATATAATCTGTGGTAGTGCCCTGATTTATTTATGCACCAAATACCATACATCAATGATGTCAACTTAAATATTTCATATGCAGATCTACTCACCGCAAGTTTTGTTTGAGCAAACAATATTTCCATTATCACAAGTGCAGTTGTTGCATCCGTCATCACTTGAGAATGTCTCTCCATTTTTATATGTACGGTTACCATAGTTACAGGAGGTTGTTGCTTAGTAATAAAGTAGAGATCATTGTTAAATATGAATAAGAATATAAATGCAAGAAACATTTATAGATAAATCATAATAAAGCCATTTTATTTGATTCTATGAACAGAGATTTTACTCATACTTATTGCTACCTACATGCATATTAATATTTTATTTTGTTAATATGTGGCCATTACAATTATCATATCATTATTAATACGCTCTGGGAAAAAAATGCGTCATAGTTTGAGTTTTTTATTACTGCTATAAATATGAGTTTGATGTGGTTTTTCATTGCTTAACAATAATTTTTAATTATTTTTTATACTAGATCTATGTACTTTGTGTCAGTTTTTCGATTATTTCCAATACAAAAAAATATTTGAACTATTAGTTTATAAAGAAAAATGTACATACTTTGCTTAAGTCAATCGCCAAAATCAGTGTTTGTTGCTTTTAACATGTATTATTAATAAGTGTGCAAAATACATATTTTATTTACTCACGTGCTGGACACGTTTCGTTTGTACAAGTATAGCCGTCACCCGTGCATGTGCAATTGTTGCAGTTGTCCCCCTTTGGAAAACTGTCGCCACTAGCATATGTTACGTTGTAGTATACACACCCTATGCAGAATAATAATAAATAGCAACATAAAATAAGCAAAATATTAGCATGCAACATTTCCTCAGCAGGGCAATTATCGATATAGAAGGCATTTATTAAGTAAATGCGCCATACAAACTTCGCTCTTACCGACGATTTCAATCACGTTTGAATAACCGTAACAGTGACCTCCCTTGATGTGAGGTGCAAAAGGCAATCACATCAATAGGGGAGATCACTGTGTGGTGTTCGTTTTAAAGATACCGCAGAATGCGGAAGAAATTGTGCGAAGGTTTATAATGTAAAAATTATTTGTGTATAATTTGTAGTCTTAAATATTTTAACATATAAAATAGTGAAGGCATTTATTTGTTAAATGAAATTAATAATATTGACCCCTCTTGAACAGCGGTAAACAAATGTTTACAGGAGAGCAAATAAAAGTACACGTATTTGATATTGTTTATGAATAACTTACAATTGCATATTTATGTTAATGAGTATTTACAATAGGGATGGAAATTTCTGGTTTATTACAGTTGAAAGATCATAGGCAATGTCATTCAGTGCATCATTCATGAGTAGAAATGCATTGCCCTGTCCATATATGCTATAATGCTCTCCAGACGTGCCAAAACAGAAGGCTAGTCATTAGGCTTATTCAGTATTATTTAAGCTTATCCTTATATTTTATTTCACAATTACAAATATATTTAACAATACATCATTATTTACCCTCACATGTATATACACACATACACACAACAAGTGTATATTTAATGTAAAGTGACAACAAGTAAATATAGGCTATTAATAATTACATGCAACATATTACTAAACTGGCTGAACATACAACGCACGTGCGCAAGTATACAACAAATGAATATATTTATACACGAACAAATACACTGCATACGACACATTGAACGAAAAAATACAGTTTGCACATTGCAACAGAACAGCATATAACATGTACATGTATATGAACACGACAAAGTACCGTGACTAACAGAACCGCACGGTGCCGGGGGTGGGGGCTAAATCCGTACGCATTGCAAAAAAAAAACATATCAAGTAATAAAATAAACTCTGAACCAGACGGTTAAGTTTAAACTCTGAACCAAACGGTTAAGTTAAAGCCTCTGGATCGACATTTTCTCAGGGTCGCATAGCTTAATTGCCTAAGGGCCATTAACTGTGCAATATTCACACTAAGCAACGGCCCTAGTTGCTGAAAATTTTCAAATCAATTAAACTTACAGCCACATTTATCTTCATCGAAAGCGAACTTCTAGGAAATTACAATTAAGTTTATTGTGAATAGGTTTAATATATGTATCTATAAAACAATTTTAAAATGAGAGTTTCTCATTCAAGAATTCGTATTGGCGCGTGAAAGACTTAGCATACCGCCTTTAAGTCACCGTCTTACATCAGATCTATAATAACAAACTTTGAAAATATTAAACGACATGACAGACAACAAAAATGACAATAATTAATAACAATGTGAACGAAGTATATTAGTTCTAGGGACAGATTCAGAGCGAAATAGCCGGTGGCTGCACACTGTTCCCTCTTTGTTCTCTGCTGTCCTCTGGGCTGATCAACGGAGGAATCAGTTTGCATATCTTCGGGAATTAAAATACATATAAATATATTATCCAATTATTCAGTGGCAAATGAACAGACAATGTATACAACCCTTTATTATAAGCACGCATTGAAATAATAAACGGGTCAGTCTTCCACCACGTTTCCCCTTTTCCCCTTTTAAGCAGTACCCTGTACAGTTTTTGATCGTAGATCTGTCCCTTACGGTGCATTGTGGATATTATAACAACAACAATGACGGTTTACAAATTACATGTCGTAGTAATTGCAGAGTTTAATATAATTCACACAAACATAGAAGGAGTGTGTTAGTTCACATTCAAAAGAATGCCGAAAACTACAGACTAAAGTTACTACGACAACAGAGCGCAACAGTTAGGAAGACCACACATCACATACACACAAATGACGAGACACATGGCACGAGTACAACGAAAAACAACACCTGAGGTTCCGTTCGCTCCGTTGCATAAGCCGCAGTCACCATATTTGCAGCATAACTTCCCCGTTCCTTCACAATACGAGTCATCCACACATTCATTCTCACAGCTTGCGCCCTCGGGCGGACATACCAGCTCACCTAGAGACACAGTCCAAATCATGTCTAGGGTTCTTAGTAGTTACTATGGGGTTGCCAGCATCATATGAATAATGAAACGTGTAAATGTAAATCAAGCCCAAACGTTCAACCAAGATCTCGGTATCGTCCGTTCTTAACTGTGAACACCAAAATTTATATGACATTTGCATCTCTATACGAGTTACATGTATACGATGGGATGAATTTTTGTTATCCATTTATTGTTTTGTAACGATTTAGGAAGCGAGAACTTAATTACAATGATTTAGTTTAAGTGATTGTGATAACTCGTACATTAACATCTCAATACATATCCCTGACCAAAACATAATATTCTTTTAAGCACACACATTCTATAATACACATTAACACTTAAATAAAAACATAATATCAGATCTATATAAAATGTGTTAATTTTTACAGTTTAACCAAAACTGACTAATTTTATGTACACTGATGAAAATCTAGTAACGTGTTTAAACAGGGACCTATAAACAGGTCTTAATGCATTTGCGTAAAGTGTCGTCCCGGACAGGGACCTATAAACAAAGGGACGGGACGACACTTTACGCGCATGCATTAAGACCGGTTTTCCCACGACGGTTTTAGCAATTACTACCATTTAAACCAGGGACCTATATAGGTTTATAGGTCCCTGTCCCGGATTAGCCTGTGCGGACTGCACTTTCCGCTTTTGTGGTATTTTCTGTTTCAAGGAAGTCTCTTCTAAACATAAATTCACTGTAGGCGGACTGCACAGGCTAATCCGGGACGACACTTTACGCACATGCATTAAGTCCGGTTTTCCCACGACGTGCCACAAATATTTTCACTTAAGTTAAAAATGTCAAACTGTTATACTTAAAAAATGTTGTATAATTTTGTGATTCCTTTTATGTTTATGTGATCAACCATTAATACTTTAGGTGATAATTAATAAGAAGTCAGCACACTTAACTGAACACAAGAAGTAATAAGTTAAATAAAATGTTGATTTGAAGGTTAATGATAAGATATTACTTAAGATGTTTCTGGAATATGACTCCAGCTCTACTAGCCTAATTTCTCAAGCTACTATAGTATGTTATCACAACAAATATACCTTAAACACACCAGCTAATACTGAATGTTAAACATTGAACATATTTGGTCACATTTGCCCTATACATGTAGCTATTATTCATACACTTGGTCATATAGAGCGCGGTGGTATTACGGTATAGTCACGACCCCTAGCGGTAACAAAAGCAGTGTCACGTTTCTAGGCACAGCTGTGTTCCACTTCAACACACACAATCAAAACTCTGACAGCGTAGAAAGACTGTTGGCGACAAAAGAAACTAAAAAGGTTGTGAATTATGAGTGCATTTTTGCTAAAAAGGAAACATTTGTTCGAATGAAAATCAATTTCCCACTTTTAAACGTGATAATATGGCGTCTTATTCTATAGTATACGACATCATAATATAAATTTATTTGTAAGTAACGAATACGTGTTTTTCAAGCTTATTATCTAACGCAAACGGAATTATGTACATACCATTTAACAAGTCAATCTGCAACGAGCAATGCAGAATAACCGATAAAGCGTGGTAGTTAGGAGCATCGATTATTAGTGATTCGTAGCCTACTGAGTCAAAAGTAGGTCATACGATGCGTGCTCTCGATTTTCCATACTACAGTTTAAAATTAATACATTGCTGTAATTTGTAGTCAAAAAATATTAAGAACAAGAATCGGCAACAAAAAATAACACTTTCACAACGAGTCAAAAATAACCGATGTAGCGCATTAATTTAGTGGCCTTATTCCAGGACACCCAGGTGAATATTTCGGTTACATTCCAGTAAATAGCAAAAATATGGGTGTCATTAATATGACGTATTACAAAATACTTTTTAAAATTGCAATAAATCATGTGCACGTGATATACACATTATAATACACATGACATACATTATTTCAAATAATTAAAAGGTATGAAAACATCTGGGAATTTTTGCTGTTTTGAAGAAGGATCCTTTCAAGTTTCGATTTACTGACTCGTAGCCTACAAAGAAAAGAAGTAGTTTTTCGCGATACCTGTTTAGGAAATCGCAATGTCAGAAGACCGTTGGCTTCCCATCGGCCATGCATTCAGACGTACATGATGAATGTTATTTTACTCGTTGATACGTATTTGATATTTATTTATCGCATGTCCATCTCAATAGTTTGGTAACGCTGAAACAATTTAAATATTGTAAAATATGCTGGGATATGAATCAGCTAGTTAACAACTCATAAAACTAAATCCCGTTATGATATACTAGGTTTTTCATGGCATTAATTATTCGGGTGTATCTTTCTTTTTTGTTTCCACAGTTTCGGCATTAGCTACAGAACAGCACTCTTTATCAAATTATTAATTATAAATTTATATATTGCACTGCAGTGCAATTACATTAAACAATTACATTACATAACATTACATTATATTGTAATACATTACATTGCATTGCATTACATTACATGGCATAACAATTATTATTATTGTTATTATTATTATTATTATTACTATTGGTGTTATCGTTACTGCCGTTACTGATGTTAATTTTAATTTATTTATAATCGTAATTTATGCTGTTGTGTTTTGTTTCTTATTTATTCAAATATATTTCATATTTATTCAGCTTTTTCAACAGAAAGTATCAATAATATCATTTAATATGTACTAAACGGTACGCAAAAAGTCACCACCCCGGTGATTGTAATGATAGTAAATTACGTGGATTTTAATGATCGGATGATCTTCATTACAATAAATCATTGCATTAAATCATGTCGTTAAGTCCAGTTTGACTACACAAACATTAAACTGTCGTGATTAAGAAATTTATGTAAATCTACTGGATACCTAACAACGCTGATAAGACGCGATTTAGAGAGGCAAGATATGAGCATTTAATCACGCTATGAAAATGAATCTGTTAGTTATTTCATTTTGTTTTATTTTACGAGAAGCTATAGAAAACACACTATCATGTGCACAAATGAAAATATCAATTTTCAATGACCCCATATGAAATTAATTAAGTTATATTTCCTACATGTATACATGATTTATAATAAAATTTATAGACATGTAGCGATAACTTGTAAGAAACTAGAAGGCACTCGGAAGGCGTACACCTCCGCCGAGGTAGAGGGTATCCCCATGACGGTTTGTGGTGCAACTAGTGAGTTATGCAGCACATTAAAGGGCCTATGTCGTCGAACAATTGGATTCCTATTACAATATAAACGATAATATTATAATAGTAATGCGCTTTACAAAGACACGTGTGTGTAATAAATAAAACATAAAATAATACACAATAAGATATTTGATAAAAACAAATTAGCAAAAAAGTCTGAAAATTTAAATTCCCAAGCAGGGATCGATCTCACAACTTAGGAGTCAAGTGAAGAAATGACAGTAGACAGCGCTTTAATCAACTGCGCTATCATGCTTGGTAAGAAGCAGAGTGTAAACTTTATATGATTAGGCAAAGGTGTAACACCTTGTAAGTGCCTATAGGTTACAGTATACTAAATATTTCTGGTGTGCAATGCTATACTCTCTAAATAAATCAACACCATTTATTTGAAGACACAATTTTCTGTATAGTCACTTGCCATGACTTTATTTTTGAATATTTCTTTGTACGTGTGGTAGGAAAAACATTGTTGTGTACTAAAAATTCACTGTTTCGCTTGAAGGTTGGAGACTACATGACGAGACTTTGACAGTTGGCAGTATACCTTCAACTGGAGAGTAGCCGGTAAAAAGATGGCCGTAAAACAGTGAACTTTGATTCGCGTTGAGTTCTTTCTTACATATCACATGACCTATCTTTTTTATTGTCTAACTCAATTCGGCTCAGAATGCTCTTTAAGAAAAGGTATGGTTATGAGGGTCTCTACGCGCAAAATGTTGAGTTTATTTTTTGTTGAATTTATTGCTTTTACATTGAATTTGTTAAGGAAATCTTTTAGTATATTGTGACCTAAACTGACTTTGGGTTAAAATAAAATATCGTCTGCAAGTGCAAAATATGGATGAGAAAGCAGATTTTTGGTCATTTCTGAGCAAAAGAGTAGAAAATAAGTGCATTAAATGCATCAATTCAGATTGTTTGGTCTGGAATGGTTGTATTTCAAATAGTTCCTTACCCTATTATGGCCGAATGAGGGCTAAATTGCCTTCGGACATAAAATCAGAGACATACTTGGTTCACCGTGTAGCGTTAATGTGCTACATGAAGTCAGCATTGAACGCCAGGGACTCTGTGAGCCACTTATGCAACAATAGCTTGTGTGTTAAGCCTGAACATTTAAACATAGAGCCCCATTCCACCAACATGGAACGGCGGACATGTTTACAGTTCGGACAGTGCAGCGGGCATGGAACTGAGCCAGCCTGCATATTTGGTAAAAACATGAATACAACAAGCTTTATCACTTCCTTTTATTCATAGAAATACACTTAAAATACATAAATGCATGTTTTTTTTCATTTTATATCTATTTCTATTGGGTATTTTTGCCTTTTTCAGGTAGAGGAACGCCTGATGCTGACGCGAGGGCCACTTGTTAGAGGTCTCTTATGCCAAAACAGGTAATAATAACAATTTATTATCAGGTACACAATCAACTAAGCATATTTATGATGCTTAAGGTGTGGAAGACTGTCATAATCAGGTTTGGGGTCACTCATGCCCTTGCCGTAGTGTAATTCCTCATGCAGTTTGTATCGATAATTCCGCGTCCTGGCACGTAAAGCTCGTGCTTTGTTGGTAGCGGATGTTTGCTTTCGGTTAAGGTCGTTGCGGTCCTCATATGCTATCTGCTTAATAATCTTTGACCCCTGGGTAAGGTTAGCATTTAGTTCAGTGGTTTTTGCAATTACAGAGTCAGCATAGCCATTGTTTAATTTGTGAACCTGCCCGTGAATTCGACCTACACAGTTGCGTGAGAAAGTGACAGTTTTAGGATTGACAGCTTGGTACGACCTGTTTACTGCTTCACTTTTTTGGGTTGTGGTTAAAAGTTTGGTAGCGTCAAGAGCAGCTGGACCTAAAACCATTTCAATGCATTTTTTAAGGACTTGTTGGTCACTGTCAACCATTTTAACCTTTACATTGTCTGGCATGAAATTCTTAGCTTGCCTATTTGTACCAGCACAGACATAACTGTACTTTGCACAATGAGTACCGCAGTAACCACTGAAGCATAGAACAATGGTTGCGATTACATCAACCATGACCTTCTTTAGAACCTTGATGTCACCCTGGTGTTTAGTGTGGGCAGCTTTAAGCTCAGCCATACACCTAGCTTTGACCGAGAGAGCGAACCGACTCCTGATATTAGACTTGGAATGACCCTTGAGCATGCCCTTTGAGAAAGGCGCTTTGTTGAGCTCGCGCTTCAGCGAGTTGCCTAGGTGCCTCAGATCCTTAAGATGACCCACATTGTGACCGTGAGAGTTACGAACACCTTGGAATGCCCTACTGTCCCCATCACAAGTGAAATTTGCTATTTTGATGTCCTTAGAGATCTGGTCACCTAACAACCTATTCCATTTGCCTTCATCACCTATTGGTTCCCTCTCTGAAACATTTGCAGAACAATGCCCCATATGATTGGGGCACTGAACAGGTTTACCCTTATTCCTAAGCATTGATGCAGTCCTGCATAGTTTATTTGCTACTTGTACCCCTACAATTTGCTTGTTTCTGGTATTGTTTTCACACATAGTGCTTATGGCAATAGTTCCGGCTTGAAAGGGTGTCGCGTCAGAGTAAAAAATTGGATTGTTGTAGCAAGTGTCCCCTTCAACATTTACCTTAGAGGGATCTTTTTGACCAATTTTGGCATTTTCAAATCTGGTACATGCTTCTCTCATTTAGGGATTTAAGGGCAGTATTGACCTTATTTGCTTGTTTTTGCATAGCAAGTGGAGAGGGAGCAATGATATTGGTTGTGTTGAGAATTCTGCGGGAACCTGTGTTCCCAATAGAAGTACTTGCAACACCTATTTGGAAGCCTACATTGATCTGAGCTGCCTTTCTGCCCCTGGTACTTGATGGAACCTCATTGTAAAGCTTATAATGCTTGCCTACATATCTGCATCTTGTACATTTTAACCTTTCCTCCCAGCCTAAGCCCCACTTTATGGAAGCACTGTCGTCAATTACCAAGTCGCCCCTACATTTATCACTTCTTAACCTATGCTTTCTATTTTCAGAGGACATCATAGACTGGAGTAGGGCGGGGACATAGACCTTGTTCGTAAGTAAGTCGGGATGGACTTTTGATGGAGCAGGAACCCGTAACAGGTCTACATAGCGAATCTTGTTCGCTCTCGGACGCATGGGCTTAGCTGGGGTTTGAGAGCCGTCTACATCCCGAAAAGTAAGAACCTTGTCATTGTAAGCTACCCGTGCTTCAAAGGATGACCTTTCTAACCTTACATAGGTTGTGTTGGAATTTGACCTTCTTTCATAATTATGTTTTTTCCCCTTCACCGGACTAGTCCCACCTCGTTTAAAACCAACATTGAGCAACTTGTTCTTTTGCTTGGTTGTGAACCCCATTTTGACCAGATTGCCACCTTAAAAAAAGTCAAAGTACTTATTTTGTGCCCAAAATATGCAATTTTGTATTCCCTTAAACCTCTAAATGTGAGCAGGCAATGCAAATTGACCACCTGCTGCAGTTTAAAGGCACCCATGACATTATATACTAGAATATATAATTGGTGGCCTGTAATTAAAGAGGCTGCGACAAACAAGGTGCTTTAAAGATTTTACACTTTATTGGTTTGAAACAAGCAATTACTGGAAGCTGATTGATTTCTACACTTCAAAGTATCTTTGATCTCCCATTTTGACTAATTTGTTAATTGTCTTGGATGAAATTGGAATTTTTTTTCTATTAAATTTACATTTTTGGGGTGATTTTTTAAAAAAAATACACAAAAAATACATTATCAAAATGGCTTAGAGTAAAAATATCTAACAAAGTCATTCTCTCCTCACCCCACATAAGCCCCCCATACACGTTTGTTTGGTTTGTTTGGGTATTTTGTCACAAATATTGCAAATATCAGCTTTAATTGTTAGAGGGACATTTAAGCTTCAAGACGCTTGAAATCACCGGCTTCCGACCAAAATCACCTGTGTTTGAAAATATGAAATAAAATGGCCAAATGGACAGATATACAAGCCAAACTTAATATATTGGTGCAATATGCATGGGAAGATAATTATATGCAAGAAAAACTAATTTTAATGAGAACAAATTTCTCTTATAGGTTACAGTATACTAAATATTTCTGGTGTGCAATGCTATACTCTCTAAATAAATCAACACCATTTATTTGAAGACACAATTTTCTGTATAGTCACTTGCCATGACTTTATTTTTGAATATTTCTTTGTACGTGTGGTAGGAAAAACATTGTTGTGTACTAAAAATTCACTGTTTCGCTTGAAGGTTGGAGACTACATGACGAGACTTTGACAGTTGGCAGTATACCTTCAACTGGAGAGTAGCCGGTAAAAAGATGGCCGTAAAACAGTGAACTTTGATTCGCGTTGAGTTCTTTCTTACATATCACATGACCTATCTTTTTTATTGTCTAACTCAATTCGGCTCAGAATGCTCTTTAAGAAAAGGTATGGTTATGAGGGTCTCTACGCGCAAAATGTTGAGTTTATTTTTTGTTGAATTTATTGCTTTTACATTGAATTTGTTAAGGAAATCTTTTAGTATATTGTGACCTATAAAATCACGGATCCAGACGGTGAAACGAAAGTTCACCAAAATTTAATAACTTGTTCATTGACCCAAATCCAATTTTCCCAGAAATGTTTATTTAAAATCTGTTTTGCGAATGAAGTTGTTCAATAACAGAAAGACAATCTACGCCAATAATGTTTTCAGCCTGTTGGCGGAAGCCAACGGTCTTTAGTAAGGCGATTGGGAAGCGATTGTACTTTGCAGGCTACGAAGCACTAACAATTGATACCCCCAAATTTATACGTTCCATGTGCTATTTCGGCTCGTTCAGGATTAGTCGACACGTTGACTGTTATGCAAATTATTGCGTTTGCATACACCAATATGTTGACAGTAGGGAGTGTAACAATGAGTAGTTCGATTTGTCTTGGGAAAAAAATGGCATTGCAAATATTTAATTTCATTCAAACAAATGTGTCCTTTCTGTTAGAAAATTTGTGTACTCTATTTCCCTTGATTTTGGTATCTTTCCTTTTCCTCGCCAACAGTCTTTCTAGGCTGTCGGCGTTTTTATTTAAATAACCTTCTTGGCTGAGGTGACAAACAACAAAAATCAGTAATTTGTTTATCTGTCTAGTCCCTGCCTTTTGCCATTTGATATTTAGAAATCCAATACACATAATGTGCTTTCATATATTGCCGATTTTTAACAAATTCTGGCCTTAGCTGCGTTTATACAGAAAAGCGCAACACCAGCTGTGATGGCATAATATAAAAAAAATGGACATACACCTCATGTAAACATTAAAATCATTTCACTAAATATTGGAATGTTTACGTGTACAGTGATTTATAAAGTTTAAGTTTGACAGATAGATATCAAATAATAATTATTATTTAACGTCTTTAAGAATAATCTACAATGATATATCACATTCTTTAAAAGAAGTTTAAAGGGTGTGAACATAATTTATAGTTTGTAACATTTTCCATTTAACAAATATTTACGATTGTTATTGCATTTTTAATTTGAATTTAAAATATGTGTTGCTTGGAGGAAATTATTGCTTTTCTTGTCGGCTTATTTATCCAAGTAATAGTCCGCCGACTCTAAAAGTTGTTTTTTATCATTAACTTTATCTGAGTTTTGTTAAAATGAGAAGCTTTCGCTAATAAGCGGCTTTTCGGTAATTAGCAAACATTTCAAAATAGTCTGCGTGCGACAGGCGCTCTTGGAAATGGCATGCCGTAGTCTGCGTGCGACAGGCGCTCTTGGAAATGGCATGTCGTAAGGCACCGTTTCTTTGTTTGGAGGCGTTTAAACAGTTTACGGCAAGTGCAACATAACTAAACTGCATGGTGAATATGCTGCGAAGAAAAAAGTTTAAAGATTTTTGTTAACCTTCCCCTCTAGATTGTTTGGAGACGTAAAAGGAAACCAACAGTTATTGCGTTGGCCTTAATAAGAAATCATTCTAGAATATACCATAACAAAAACAGGAACTTTTATAATCATATTTGAAGACCAACTTGAGATGTTTCTGGAATACGAACACTGGGCCCATATCCACACAGCTCCTTAGTCATAACTTAGGTAAATTTCTAAAAAACACGAATTTCCTAAAGTATTTGGGTGGTTCATTTAAAGTTTATTTGGTCTAAAATGGTTTTAATCTTGTAGAGAATCAACAGATGCTTCTTATTTTACCATATTTTAGGTATAAAATATTGAATTTCCTAAGGGATATTTTATTTCATTTTTTTTTACTTAAATATGACTTAAGTTCAGATTTTCCTTCGGAGCTTCGTGGAAATAGCCCTTGGTCTTGCCAGCGGTGGGGGAGATGTGGTCTTTAACTCCTCCAGCTCAAAAATCTCTGGTCCATTTACATTTATTGTGTTATCTACTTATGTACAAATACCCCTTCAAGGTTTTAATACGCTTAGCGCATACTTTTTATATGAAAAAAAGTTGCGATTATGTTTGAAAAAAATATATAATTAAATACTGGTGATAATTAACGTTACACAAAATTTGACGTTAAAACAACACATATTTAGATCTACTTTATTTATGTTATGTATATAAGTCATTATCAATATTTGCAGAATTCAACACGTTCTAAACTTGACGAGTGCAGTTCCTCTGACACAGCGATGGAACTATCGGCTTTAATTTCTCCGTATATAAATAACAATGAAGCCGCTGGAACAACACGTGGCGCACTTTCCTTTTTCTGGTGTATTTGGAAGTGATGTTTTCAGTTTGTTTACAGCGCAGTGTTTTGTCGTCCGGTTTGAAAATGATTTTGTACATTTAGTGCTGTCTTTGATTTCCTTTTACTTGCCTTTTAGTGGCCTATACATTTGTTGTCTTCTGCGACATATTCCTTAATTTCCTTTTTTCTCACGATATGTGGTCTTTTTGAATGCTTGACCGTTTTCTTCATACGTCCTAACAGAGGGTTGTTTTTTTCTGCATTTAAATAGGATTGTCTTTTTATACGTTGTCTTTAATCCCGCTTTCTGTTTAAGTACAACTCAATTTATTTTGTTTGCTGAACTTATCATTTTGAACATTGGAAAGAATAAATACCCGTAAATTATATTCATGAATTTGTCGTTGGGATTGACGTTTAGAAACGTATGGACATTTTATGGGGACTAATTAATTTTTATAGTGAAATGCAACGTCGGATCGGCGTTAAATTTTAATAGTGTGTAATTAGAAAAAAGAGTATTTTTAATATACAATTGTTAAAAAAATACGCTTAAAATAAGAAATATTGGATCGCTTTACAAAGCGCATGTCGGGGGAAATAAATTGGGATTTTAAAAACATCAGCAAAAGAAAGACATACTGCGTCATATCAAAATTTCATTTGTATAAATAGGAATAAAAGAGTATTTCATGTATAAAATTGGTTACAATATAACAACATTAAACAGAAATAATATGGTTTAAAGTTAAAACTTATCAGTTACTTTTCAATTGGGACATTTCGTAGTACTTTGCAATTTCGCCTTATTTTTGTAAGAAATTACGTTTTTTTTTTACGAAAACAAACATCTGCATTAAAAACGGAAACGACGTTACTACGTTTACACAACCTCTTCTACATTTTCGCATGCATTTTGGGATAATAGTTTGGGTAAAACCTTCAAAAGATAAAACTAAATGTAACACGGGACAACGTATTTTTTCACAATTCATATATTTTAAAGGATCTGTATTTCTGTAAGCTGTAATTAAGTTCGATTCTTTTAAATCCGTGTGCTGCGCAATTTCATAAAGTTTAATTTGATATGCGGTTTAATTAAATGCGTTGATACATTATTTTTAAAATTCCGATCTTGGCAGTTCAAGTGGGCAAATTTTTAAATTATCACCAGTATTTGACGTTACGTATTGGAATATAGGTAAAATCTAAAATTTGCGAGTAAAACTGCGTATGCCATCAAGGGTTTCGTCATTAATACGAATATACCGGTACGAACAGAATTATATATACATAATAACATACTTGTTGTTTGCAATAGTTATTACTTTTAAATGAGTTTAAGTGTTCCTACCTTGAATCGACGTCGACGTTAGCACTACTACCAACGTCACTAGAAACGTCACCTGATGTGACGCCATTCTTTGACGTTACAGAGGAAAGCGAAAGACGCACACTTTTATTTTCTTTTAGGTGTAAGTTTTAATTGCTGTAATATAACAATATAAATCCCACTGAAAGGAAAGATAATGTTTGAACGGTCTTCAGCAGGTGTTGGATTCGTGTCCGTCTGCAGAATTCACGAAACATGTGTCGAGCTGAAGACGATATATTTATACTGACGACAACCCACACACAAACGCCTGGCTGGTTTAAAACGGAACTCAAGGTAATTTTTTGTTTCGGGTAGAATTCTGCATAACGAGTGAACCATAAACCGGTTGCCTATTTAACTCTTACAGACTGTTGTATGAAGAGTCGTCTGCGTACGTCAAACACGGTATAATGTTAACCCAAACCCATTCAAATCGTCGTGGTCATAATCATATCTACAAATATTAACATGAATAGGCGGATTTTTTAGTTCAGGACTCGAAAGTATGCATATTCCATATGATACGCTGTTTGAATGTTCTCAAAGGCTTGGGCAAAATGTTGTTGCGATCGCTCACGAAACACATGCCTGGTTTCTACTCTTTTTTTCTACCAAAATACGATTAGCACATCATTATATGATGCGTATGAAAATGGGTGCATTTTATAAAACGATCTAATTCATGAAAATTAATAAACCAATTCACCGCTAAGTCTTAATAAATTGTATGCATGAGAGATCCTTAACGTGTTCTTTCGTGCGGCAATTTTATTAATAAATAAGATAACAAAATATCTTCTCAGCGCATCAGCATGCATAACATCTCAGGGATTTTGAAATTTGAATTATGACTTGAAGCAATTTCAAACTATATCTTATAGTTTTCAATGGTGTTGTTCTTTCTTAGAAGATTTCGATTTAATCAAAATGCCATGGTTCATATCTTCTCAGTAATAGTTGTGTTCTTTAAAGGGCCTTGATAACAGATTTCATAAAAAAAAAAAAGTCATTTAATGTATTATCTGCAAACACTAAAGCAGTTGGAATAACAACAAAAAACACCAAATATTATATAAAGAAAAAGTATTCCTTTCCCAGGACTTGAACCAGGCCCGCCGGGATCAAATGTCTCAGGCTCGGGCTTTCCACTCGCTTATTCTGACTTACACTCATGGTAGTGAATTTTAAACGCTATATGCAAGTGATACACGTGTTTCACAAAACACGGATGAAAAGCGCTACAAACGCTTTATACGAGGGCTGTCCTAGAATGTCGTAGACAAACTGCATAGCTCTCATTCGACGTGGTATATTTACACTTTTTTACTGAAGTAGATTTAACCATTTTGGTAATTAAATTGGAAGTATGAACTCTGAAATATGTCCCTTTTATGAATTACAAGGTTTTTATTCAGCGCCGGTGGAATAGGAATAAGTATAGGAAATTCAGATTCACCCACTGTACGTCGGTAAACCAATTTGCAGATGATAAATCAAGTTTCAGATAAAACATGTCGGACAAATTACTTATTACCATAATTTATTTACAAAAGTTCATATATTTAAGGTAAGTTTCGACAATTAAAATATCGCACAAGATACAATGATATTTTTTACGTATAATGCAAACGATTGCTAATGGTAATTATTTGGCCAAATTAGTATAAATTTGATAGAGTGTAGAAAAACCAGTAAAATTGGCAATAATTTAGGTTAAAAAAAGTACTGATCAATTAATGTTTTTACAATTATTAATGTACGACCTTACGTATCAGCCATTCTTCTTTGTATATCTGCTTCATGCGTTGTTTAAATGCACCAAATACGCGTTATATTGTTATTTTCGTGGGATAATATAATGTAAAATGAATAAAGCCCTAACTTTTAGGTGATAACGTCCAAACTATTTTTTAAAACTTAATGGAAAGTAACCAAACTTGTACAAGAGTGCTTTATGTAAATGCTATAAATGTATGCATTTAAACCAATTTGAGCGAGATTTTAACATTGTTGATCACAAAAGTTCACTAAGCATTGTGCAACAATTTTATGCAAGTAAACATTGTTAAGGTTCTTATCACAGTACTTTACTGCTGAAGAATTATTCAAAGGGACTGCCAATCTAAAAACTGGAAAAAGTGCGATACCAGATCTGATCTTAAATGAATTTTTAATAAATGGCAGAGATGAACTTCCTCCGTATTTGTTTAAATTGTTTAACAAAATATTTTCCAGATAAATGGACCGAATGTTTTATTGTACCTATACATAAGACAGGAGATTTAAATGACCCAAATAATTGTAGAGAGATAACTTTGTTAAGTGTCATAGGTAATTTTTTCACAAATTTGATAAAAGTAGGCAATCAAGCTGGGCTGAAAATTACCATGTATTGCTGGAAGCACAAGCTGAATGTCAAGCGAAAATGGGAATAACAGATAACGTATTTGCCCTTCATCGTCCGCATACATGAGTAGGAAGCATTTTAACATGCCTATATCAATACCACTTGCACCTTTTGAGTACAATATATCCTCCATGTCATTGATATACAAAGAAAAAAGAATCGGGAATAAAACACTCGCCTTGTCTTAGACCTTAATGACTCTCAAATGCAGTTCCGATTTCATTATGAGGTCTTACTTTTGTGTACACATGAGTATACATTGCTTTTGTAACTGTAAAACGTCGTCCTCGAATACCGAGTCTGTATATTTTGTACCAAGGATATCCCTTACAATGTAATCAAATGCCTAAAATTGCTTATTTCAATTTAAAATATGTAAGCATACATGGTGAAGGATAAATAGGTGTCAAACTCAGCACACATAATGACTTTATATTATCGGAGACAGGGCTACTTGACTTTTAAACTATGAGTAAAATGAATATGATAAAGTACTGGTTTAAGGTGATCTGTGCTCCAGAACATAAATTCATTAAAATGATATATAAAATTATGCTAGACGATATTGAAAGTAATCACCTAAAAACCAACTGGGCAAGTCAAGTGAAATGTATTTTAAGTTCATTGGGATTCTATCATGTCTGCTTGGCACAAGTTGTTGGTGATCTCAATGGTTTCTTTTCTGTGTTTAAGCAAAGAATTACTGACACTTTTGTCCAAGGTGTAGAAGGACGCATACATGGCTATTCAAGGACATGATTTTATAGAAATATATTCTGTTTTGATCTTTAACTTTACCTTAAATGGGTTAACATCGAGAAGGAAAGGTGGAATAATACCGATATTATTAATAAGATAGTGTTTGCCCAGTTTGCCCTGTACTCGAAGATGAATATCTTTTTTTTAGTATGTAACATCTACTCACAAACAAGACAAACATGCAATATATATATCAGTATATTATCGACGTCACCCAGAAATGTTAAAAGCCGTCGAGTTATTTTCCTCACAGAATCCAAATACTATCAAGTTACTAGCTGTTTATGCATGTAGAGCTTTTGAAATGACAAATACTGTCAGTACATGATGATTAATGCTATTTTATTAAGTTACATGCAGTACAGATCACTTTTATGAATACAGTGCATATTACTTTAATGTTTAACTTAGATATCAATTATTTTTGCAAAGCATGATAATACAGTACCGATAACTTTCACGTATTACTTAAATAAAAATTATTTGTGTAAAGCATGAGAATATCACTGTTATGTATTACTAAAATATAAATTATTTTTGTAAAGCATGATAATACAGTGCAGATTACTTTTGTGTATTACTTAGATACAAATAATTGTTGTGAAGCACGAGTATACAGTACAGAATACTTTTATATAGTACGCGCAGATATATATAATGTATTTCTCATTCTTAAAGCATGATAAAAGTATTTGTTCCTATTTGTATAATTGTTATTCATGACAATCATGGGCCATGTTGGCCTTATTCGTGTTTTTTATACGCTACATTATACAATTTTTGAAAAAACTATATTTTTCTTCTATTACATATAGTAAAAATATGTATTTGTAATGACAATATGTAATGAAAAATAGCACAAAACAAACTTTCCTTTGCAAAAAAAAATCATTTTATCGCGCAGTTTGAGCTTTATCCAGTCTAAGTTTGGACTTTATTTACACATTTTCTTCAAACAGTTCGGCTTTATCCATAAATTAGCATACCATTCCAAGATATAATTGATTTTAACCCAGAAAACTCTAGGGTATCAAATAATAAACGTTTGAATGCCCTTCTAGATAGATTATTTCACTACTTTGTAACGGTTTAGTTCACTAATTAGTCGATTTATATGCCCAAAATTAAATAAATACGTCGCATTTTTAAAAATAAATATTGTGCATTCCCCCCAGACAATTTATATACTTCTTCTAAGGAAAACGGAGATTTCCGGCAATACACTTAATACATAATGGCGTTGGACATTACTTTATAAATGTGTACAATAATGTTGTATATATACTGACTAAAATCGCCGAAAAATTCAAAATATGTACCTAGATCTACCAATTGGGGACAACATGTTTTCTCTGAACTTTGATTTATCATCTGCAAATTGGTTTACCGACGTACAGGGGTGAGATTGGCTTAAATAAAATGTCATTTAATTCTGTGAGTAATTAAAATCGCGCGAAATAGCAACACACACGTTTACGTCATTTTATATGACGTCATTTTACAAAAGCACGTTGCGCAAAAGCGCGTTTTAAAACAACTTTGGCGGGATCTACGGAAACACTCGTTTATCATCCAACGCAAAATGTCGACGTCCGAAGAATGGGCGGCGCACAGGAACATTATTTAATTCTGTGTCGAGTCGAAAATGACGCCTACGCAGACGTTAAACAAAATGAAAGGGACAGAAAAATACAATTCAGTTTCGCGGGCACTTGTGTACAAGTGGCATAAACGATTTTTAGACGGATGGACTGATGAACAGAAGCTTAACCCAGGAAGACCAACGACTATTGTGGTGAATTGGCCGTTTGTGCTGACCGTTTCGACCGGTCACCGTTTGGTACGGGTTTGACGAAGCGGAAGTAGTCCAGCAGTTCCGGTTCCATATTGTGCTTCTGCGAGGTCAACTCTGCCTTTGGATGTTTTATCCACGTCCATCACTTCTGTTCAGCAAGTCTCCAGTCCTGGTCAGCGTCGATAAGTCCGCCATCTTGAATTTTTATTAAGGTAATTTTGTTACTCTAATTTTGAGTATATATTGCTTCATGTCATATTAATTTTGTATTTCTAGGTTACCAATTGGTTGAGTTTGGTGTTGTGTTCACCGCGTCATACAGCGGTGTAGTGAACCGTGTGGCGATCGAGTGATAAGCTAAATTTAGCTTGCCTTGTGTAATCTGTAACAATTTTACAGTAGGTTTAGCTGAGAAGAGAGTGGCAGCAGTTGTTGCAGCGACTTGCGTACAGTTGCTGGTGGTGATCAACGGTTGTTGCCGCGTCTTGCGTGCAGTTGAGTGAGGTGGTCGACGGCTGTTGCCGTGACTTGCTGGCGGTGGCGTGTGGTGGTCTGATGTGAGTGTTTATTTCGTTTTCATATAAACAAAATCTTGAAAATTTTCTCTAGTCCATACTTTTGAATTACTTTAATAACTTTTTTTCAATATTTGATATTTGAGGCTTTACCATTTTTCATTAGCAATAAATTTTTAACTATAACTTCTGTGTGCTATTCATGTGACCTGATTTGTGCCACTAGCATAGCAAAGCTTTATTTTCAATTAGTGCAATTTGTGTATAGACCTGCCAAACACCCGCATTTGCCCGTTGTGTGTTTTCTGGAGTCATTGCCATTTCACCCAAGAAATATTGTTTGCATTTGTCACTTTGTTGAAATTTATTTGCCAACTTGCATTCCAACATAAGAAATATATATCCATGTATATATATTTATAGCTCTTATCAACTTGTGTCACATTTGCCCGTAGCGCGGTGACTGGTTTTACTGTGCATCACGGGCAAATATCAATTATACGGCAATTTTGAAGGCTGTGCAGGGAATATGCGGAGTGCAAGAAGACTCGAAGCAGACGGGTTCCAGTGGTGAGAGATTTAGTGTGTGATTTTGTCATAATTTGACAACAACAATAGGAGTACTGACATTTCATTTATAAAAATCTCATTTTTTCAAACACAATTTAGTTAATTCATAATGGCTAGCTGACAGACAATTGATGCCGACACGGCGTCTGTGGTGGAATTGCAGCTGGTACCGGGCATAGGCCCTAAGGTGGCAGATGCAATTATTCAATTTAGAGAATTACATGGGCATGTCACACTGGAGCAGCTGGCGTCGTTACCCTATTTGAGGGCGTCCGAGCTCATGTGGGCTATGCTGAGGTTCAGTAAATCTGAACAAGCGGAGGAGGAGGGTGATGTGGCAGAGGGTCCAATTATTGGGCCGGCAGTGAGCCTAGACGGCGAGGCTCGAGGGATGATCGACAGGGTACAGGTGGCTATTGATAATGCCATGTTAAACGGGCCTCTTGGGTTGCCGGTCCCACCACCTGCAGATATTAAGGTGAGGGGGCGAGGGGCCCGGGCAAAAACCATACCACCTAAGGTGGAAACTATGGCACAGCAGGTTCATATGCAACCTGTGCAAATGCAACCACAAGGCCAGCAGTGCCAATACATTTTGGTTGGCAGTCCTGGTCAACCGATGGGTTCAGGCAACCCGCACATGTTGCCGGTGACCTACATGCTCCAGCCAGTGCAGCGGGAGTATGTAGCGTCACCCCAGGCGGTGCCCGGGGCGTCCTTTAACGTTTGTTTGCCGAGTTTTTCGGCACAAGCTGCGCCATCAGCTACGCGTGGTGCGCGCAGGAACTTGGCTACCGCGCTTGGCGGTATTGTAAACTACCAGGGGACCGGTCATCAGAGATCTGGGCTTCAAGCGTTGCCGAGATCTCTGGTGTATGACGGCAGGGGTAGTTGGCAAGCGTTTCTAACGAAATTCTTGAAGTACGCTTCCATTTATGAATGGAACGAGGAAGAGAAGAGGGATTACCTCTGTCTATGTCTGACAGATAAAGCGAGCGAGTTTTACGCCTTGGTCACAGACAAGGTGGAAGAGCTGGACTACAGTGAGATAGTCGAGAAATTGGAGAAGCGGTTCGGTTACCGTGAGCTGCCGGAAACGGCAATGGTAACATTCTCCAATGTAAGGCAGGGGGATGAGGAGTCGTTGGACGACTGGGCCGACCGAGTTCTGACTCTGGCCGGTAAGGCGTTCCGGGATTTACCGGATGAATTTATGACCCAACAGTCGATCTTGCGCTTCTGCATGGGGGCTAGGGAGAGGGAGGCTGTGGAGTAGGTTGTTAACCTGAGACCCAGGTCTATAGAGCAAGCTATAGACAAAATGAAATGGGCAATCCATACCCATGGGTTGATGTACAGCAAGCCCACAGCTGTGCGTAGAGTCAGCTATGGGGCGGAAGTAGAGGTCGCGGAGGTGAAGGTTGCCACACAAGGCAGGCCAAGTGGGAAGTATGACGCCCTAGAGAAGAGGGTGGGGAGATTGGAAGAGAAAATGGAGATAATAATGGGGAAGCTTGACAAGCTCCTAGCAAGGCCAAGCAGAAGCCCGGCTTCATCTCCCGTCCGGCAGTGCTACAACTGCAACGAGGCAGGACACTTCAAGCGCGAGAGCGAGATGCGAAGCCGGACACCGTCGCCGGCTCGAAGCGACAGTTATTACGGTTGCAACGAGTTCGGACACATGAAACGGGACTGTCCGAACGCGGCGAGAGACAAGGGCGGCGATACCCCGAAAGAGGGCAAGAAGGTGGCGTTTGCCGATTTAAACGGCAGGGGGTCAGTGTAGGTGGCCCTGACCTGACCTCGAGGCTAAAGGGCCAGCACGTGATTATAAACCAGGTTAGATCAGATTCAATGTTCCGTGTGAAGGTCTCACTGAATGGCCTTGCAATACAGGCCGTAGTTGACATGGCTGCTGAGGTAACCCTGATCTCAGATTGGGTGATGGAGAGGTTACCGGGCAACATACCGGTGCTGGAACATGTGAATATGATGACAGCGGGGAGGGATTTGCGCATGAATGGAACCATTGTTGGGCCCATTGAAATCAAATTGGGAAGTAACGTTTTCAATGAGAAAATGTATGTGGCCCCTATAGAGGATAACATGTTGCTGGGGCTTGATTTCATGCGGAAACATGGTGTGCGGATTGACATTCCGAGGTCAATAATTAGTGTTGGTAACGAGGTAGTACCAATGGACAACGAGGAGGTGGCCAGCCAGTCAACGGTGGCCAAGATTAGGGTTGATAGGTCGGTATCGGTGCCGCCGAATTCGGTAGCAATGATACCTTGTTCCATTGACACGATACGGGACACGTTTGTTGTGGAGGCTGAGGGGGTAGACCTGATTGTACCAATGTCGGTATATGACCGGGATGCCGGTCTTAGGCTCTCAATGTTAAACTTTTCTGACCATGCAGTTAAGTTAAAAAGGGGCTGTGTGGTAGGCAAAGCTGAGGAGGTTAAGTTAGTGCGACCGGTGCCAGAGGAGCTTGCTCCTGAACCGGTTGCCAACTGCCCTGTAAGTGGTGTAGGGGTGGTAGTACAAGAACACCTAAGCGACCTAATGGTGAGGTCAAGCGTGAACTTGAATGAGGAGGAGCAGGGGAAGCTCGCAGTTTTGCTGAGCGAGTTTCAGGATGTGTTCGCTCAGAGTGAGTTTGACGTAGGTAAATTCACGGCAGTGGAGCACTGTATTGACACGGGGCCCGCTAATCCCATAAGACAAAAGATACGCAGGACCCCTGTGGCGTTTGTGAAGGAGGAGGAGAGTCACCTTAAGAAAATGTTGGATGCTGGGGTGATCCAGCCCTCCAGTTCGGAGTGGTGCTCCGCACCTGTGTTGGTACGGAAACGGGATGGTTCAGTTAGGTGGTGTGTGGACTATCGGGGTTTAAATTCGGTCACAGTGAAAGATGTGTATCCTCTGCCCCTAGTTGAGGATTGTATAGACATGTTGGCAGGGCAGAAATGGTTTTCAAAGCTTGATGCCAACTCCGCGTACTGGCAGATTAAAATTAGGGACTCGGACCGAAAGAAAACCGCATTAACGACCAAGTACGTGCTGTTCGAGTTTGTTCGGATGGCCTTTGGTTTATGTAATGCCCCGGCTACGTTCTCTAGGGTAGTAAACCTAGTGTTACATGGTCTGAACTGGAACAGAGTTCTAGCGTTCCTTGATGATATTATGGCCATGAGCGCAACATTTGCCAAACACCTGGATACCCTAAGGTTTTTTTTTTCTTAGATTAAGACAGTACCAGCTGAAGTGGAAACCCAAGAAGTGCGAACTGTTTCAACATGAGGTCGAGTTTCTCGGCCGTACGGTTGGTCTGGGGGGTTAGGACTGTCACCAAATGACACGCGGGTGGTGGTGGACTGGCCGGTGCCAAAGAGCTGTAAAGATCTTGAGCGCTTCCTAGGGCTGGTGAACTACCATCGTATGTTTGTCAAGAATTACGCTGAGAGGTCAAGGGCTCTTTACGAAGTAGTCAAAGACTGTGAGTGGGGTGATGAACAGGAAACTGCTTTCCGGGACATGAAGGCTGCATTGGTGGAGGCCCCTGTTCTGGGACTCCCCAATCGCAGTGACCCGTTCGTACTTGATACGGACGCCTCTGATAAGGCTATTGGGGGGGTGCTTAGTCAAATACAGCAGGGGACCCCCAGGGTTATTTGCTATGGGTCGTACGCACTTACAAAGGAGCAGCGCCGGTACTGCACTACCCGTAAGGAGCTACTGGCCGTTGTGAGGTTTACGCGCCTGTTCCGCCATTACTTGCTTGGGAGACGTTTCCTGGTACGTACTTACTATAGCAGTCTAACATGGCTGTTGACCTTCAAGGAGCCCCAAGGGCAGATAGCCCGGTGGATTGAGGAGTTGAGCCAGTATGATATGGAGATCGTACACCGGGCTGATAATAAACATGCGAACGCTGATGCGTTGTCACGGTTAGTCGTGGACGGAGAAGACCATTACCAGCATGGGGTGCGTCTCGACTGTCTACCCTGCAGGGGTTGCTCAAAATGTACCCGGGCGGAAGAGAAGTGGGGCAGGTTCATAGCCGACGTAGATGATGTTGTGCCTCTGGCATTGAGGCCGTCGGTTACGGTGCAGGAGGTGAAATCTGGTGGAGGGTCATCGATCACTGGCCCAGACCATGCAGGCCAGTCCAAGATCGGACGGCCCATGTCACAGAGCAGCAGGCCAATGAAGATGATTTTCGATTTATTCGGAAATGGCTGATACATGGCACAGAGCCGCCGGAAGGCGAGCTGTTCCTTGCAAACACAGCCTCGAAATTTTACTGGGTAAACCGCCCATGTTTTCAGCTGGAGGCTGGTCTGCTTTGGAGAACAGATCCGAAGACAGAAAACAAACAACTGCTAGTGCCCAGGGAAATGCGCCAGGATGTCATGGTCCTGGACCATGATATACCCATGGCGGGGCATCAAGGTGAGAAGCGCACAACTGCGCGAGTTAAGGCCAAGTATTTCTGGCACCGGATGTCTAGGGATATAGTCAAGTATGTTTCTAGCTGTCCGCAGTGCTCTGTGAACAAAAAGCCAACTCGTAGGCCTAAGGGGGCGTTGATTTCCTTTCACTCGGGAATACCGATGGAGAGGATTCACATTGATTTCTTGGGGCCAATGCCAGTGACCCAAAAGGGGAATCGGTATGTGATGATGGTGGTGGATCAGTTCACCAAATGGGTTGAGTGTATTCCGCTACCGTCGCAGACGGCGGAAGTGACCGCAGAGGCTATAGTCAGCCAGGTGTGTTGTAGGCTGGGTGTCCCCATGGAGATCATGACCGATCGGGGAACAAACTTTGAGAGCCTCCTGTTCACGGAGCTATGCAGGTTGTTCCATATCCATAAGACCAGGACTACGGCTTATCGTACAAGTACCAATGGCCAAGTGGAAAGGTACAATCGCACGCTCATGGACGCGGTCCGATGCAATGTCGGATCGAGGCAGAACACATGGGATAGGGACCTGCCGCAAATAGCCGCGGCGATGCGTTCGTCTGTTTGTACAAGTACTGGTTTCACCGCGAACCGATTGATGCTGGGGAGGGAGGAGTACACTCCTGCCGAACTGGTGCACCCTGCACCACCTCGGGAAGACCAGACTGCCGGCGAGTATGTTCAGGGACTGGAGCAGAGTTTTGCTGCAGCCCATGAAACTGCCCGTAAGTGTCTTGTGGCATATCAAGCCCATATGAAGCGAGATCATGATGTACGACTGTACCAGACCGCATATAAGGTCGGGGACGTCGTGTATGTGCTCAGTGTGGCGGGAAATAAAGGCAAGGCCAAGAAACTGCTGCCTCAGTGGGCGGGGCCAGGGGTAGTAGTAAAGAAGTACTCCACCTTCTTATACCAAGTCCGTTTAAGGGGTAAGAAGGTCAATGTGAACCATGACCGATTAAAGGGTTGCAATCTTGATAACCTTCCAGCATGGGTGGTTCGGGAGTGGGAAAACTGTGGGCCGGCGGACGCGGGTCCGAACCTACAGGAATATTGTTTGTGCAGGGGGATTGATGATGGGTCCTTCATGATTGCATGCGACTCATGTGAGGAATGGTTTTATGGGAGGTGTGTAGGAGTCACAGAGGAAGAAGGTGAGGAAATTGACATATATAAATGTCCTGGGTGTGAGGCGGGTTAGATGTAGAAATGGAAGTATATATCAAGGTCCTGGGTGCGAGGCAGGTTCGAAAGGGAAGAAAGAGGATGATTATTATTAGGCCATGATTACTGTTTTTCAGGATGGCCGGTTTGGTTTCCGGGTCGATGGCCGGGACATTTTCCACGAGGTGGAAGCGGCCACTGAGAAAGGGACGCTCTGGTTGACTGGGCGTGGCTTAGTGATCGACCTGGGTACGATGCGGCCATTAGATCATGGCCGGGTTGAGCGGGCGGTAGAGGGCCAGGTAAGTTTGGCCAAGAAGAAAGGTAAGTTTCAGTTTGTCTCGGAGGTGAGGAAATATGGTCACCAGATCCTTGGTGACGATTTCTTGCACCGAATGCTGGGTTGCCCGAAGAAGCGGAGGGTTCCCGGGGATCGCTATCAGCAAGGACCCGGACGAAAGTGGAAGTGTCGAGGCCGGGACCTAGTTCGGTCCGGGCCTTGACGGTAGATGATTTTCCGGCTCTGCCGGAGAAACAGGAGGCTAAGGTGGAAGGTGGTGGGGAGGTCATCGTCATCTCTGACTCTGAGGAGATGGAGGTGGAAGCTCCAGGTGAGGGGGTGTCTGGCCTTGGCCAGATGGCGCCTGGCCTGGGCCAGATGGAGGGGGTCGGTAGTGTAGTGCCCGCGGAGGAGGTAGTGACCGAGGTTGGTTGTCAGAGTTGGAGGTAAGTGTAGGAGTAGGGGAGATCACCGGAGGCGGGTCCCATTGTGGTAGGGGACCGAAGTGAGAGACGGTCCAGGGGGAGGGAGAGGGAGGAGGTAGTGGTGGGGGAGGAGACCAGGGATAGGTCCAGGTCTCAGTTGGACGAGGTGTGTCCGGTAGGGATGAGGCGTGGGCGGGATCAGGATTGTCCTGTGGGGTGCCAGTTTCGGACTCGGTGTGTGCGCAAGCACGTGGAAACCCGGCACCTGCCCCCGGTTTTCCGTAGGGACGCATGGGAGAGGCCGGAATTGGATGGTCTCCGTTTCTCAGGGGTCATGTGTCTTATTAAGAACCTGGGTCTTAATAACCTGGACGAGGCTATGATCTTTGTTCACCGGGTACAGCTGGCCATTCCGGTGGACTCTGTCCTATACGAGAAGGACCAGGGTCGGTTGGAGAGAGTTTGCCGGCATTTTCACTGGCACATTCCCGGCGTCTTTAACGTGGCGCGAGTGAACTCCCGGGCACTCCTGTTCCACTGGAGGGTGATGGCCGCATTATTGCGACTGGCCGGGTCGGACTTGAGGTCGAAATTTTTCGACCAGGAGTTTGCTTGGCGTGGGATGGCTCAGGTGGCTGAGTCGGCCCAGGTGACTGAGTCGGCTCAGGTGGCTGAGCCGGCAGAGCCTGAGGGGGAGGTGTCTGATATTTTGTCGGATGCAGGGGAGGTGGACGAGGTAGACGTAGTCCGAGAGTGGGAGTGTGCTCGGAGTGCGTTGCCAAACGCATTTGACAGCCACTTCCACCTGGATCGCACCTGCAAGGCGTCCGGAGTTAGTGGGATGGAGGTGTTGGTGAGGCACACCGTAGGGCCTGTCCCTGAGGTGCCTGTTCAGGTGAGTGGGGGGGGGGTTGCAGTTTTCTGCGACCCTCCGAGCTGCCCAGGGGAGTACCCCTGTGTCGCTGGGTTTTGGTCGGCTGTGGGGGTGCATTCAAAAACATCCCTTGCTGACGTCGACCGGGCAGTCCGGTTGGTGGAGGGGGAGTTAAGGAAGAGTGGGGTAGTGGCGCTGGGGGAGATTGGGCTGGACTGGACCAGACCTGAGCAGGAGTGGCCCAAACAGGAAGAGATGTTTGTGGGCTTGCTGGAGCTGGCTTGCTCTAGACGGCCAGTTGTCCTGAAAATTCGGGGCAGGGACACTTACTCATGTGAGCTTAGTGCCCGTGCCCTCCGAGTGATGCGGGATAATGTAAGTCCCACACAAAGGGTGCATTTCCACTGTTTTGCGGGCACCGTGGACCAGGTCCTTAGCTGGTCCGCCGCATTCCCCCGTTGCTACGTCTGCATCTCGGGCTTGGTTTCGCACTTCGACGAAGTGCAGAAGTCAGCGGTAAGAAAGATACCGTTTGAACGTCTGTTGGTTGAGACCGACTCGCCCTACCTTAGGGTCCGGCGCGGTGGTCACAATACTCCGGCGTATGTGGGGGACGTGGCCCGGGTGGTTGCCAAGATCCGGCAGACGACCCTGGATGAGGTCCTCCGCGTCACTGCGGAGAATGGTAGGCGCCTCTACAACCTGTAGGCGTCGGGTGCAGGGAATTTGTAGAGGGGGGGTTTAGACCAATTGGCGGGTAGCGGAGGACCTTGGGGTTGTTCATTGGGTCGGGTGTCGGGCTCGGTGGGGGGGGGGCAGTTGGTCGCGCAGGGAGATCATGGGGGCTGAGTGGGGCCAGGTGTCTGGTCGGTTGGGTGTCTGTTAACCGCGGTGGGCGGTTGGCAAGTAGTGGTCGAACCGTGTGATGCGGTTGTGGTGGATGTTTAGGACCAGGTGTCTGGTCAGGTTGGTCGGTCAAGGTTTGGCTTGTGTGCCGGGAAAGGTTGATCGCGTGGAGCGGTTAGTAGAAGGTGGTTGGGCCGGGAGACTGGCACAACCGGGGGGTTGGTATACCCAGTCGGCTGGAAGTGTGTGGCCAGTTAGGCCAGATCTTTCTGACCTAGGGTGACTGTGTCAGGGGGTCTGGAAAGGTGGTCAGCCAACGCGAGGCCTTCACATTGGTCAATTATTTGGTAAGCAGTTTATTCACCCAGCTTTAAAGAAGCTAAGATGTATCCCTGTATGGTTAGCATACCATGTGGCATACCATATGACATGGAGGGAGTGGTTGATTGGGGGATTTAAACTTTTGAACTAATTCTGGCAGCATAAAGCATATTTGAGCAGTGTGTGCCCTTGGACAATTGCTAGACAACCTTATTGTGTTCAATACCTCGCATTGCCTGAATGGTCTGGGCCAGATTTTTGGCATGGGGGTGATGTTCTTGAGAGGACTATTTTGGCGGGTAAGGGGGGGGTTAAAACAGGGGCGAATGTGGTGAATTGGCCGTTTGTGCTGACCGTTTCGACCGGTCTCCGTTTGGTACGGGTTTAACGCAGCGGAAGTAGTCCAGCAGTTCCGGTTCCATATTGTGCTTCTGCGAGGTCAACTCTGCCTTTGGGTGTTTTAACCACGTCCATCACTTCTGTTGAGCAAGTCTCCAGTCCTGGTCAGCGTCGATAAGACATTGAAGGTACGTACTTCGCTTTAAGTACAACACTATTGCTGACGTCGTAGTGAGAACGATTAAGGAAGTGATTGGCGACAATAGGCGTTTGCATGTCCGGGAAATAGCTACGATGGTGGGTTGCAGCCAATCGGCGGTACATCGAATTCTACATGACGATTTAAATATGTCAAGGGTGTTCGCAAGGTGGGTCCCGCGATTGTTAACGGCAGAAGAGAAGAACCAACGCGTGCAGGCGTCCATAGAATGTTTGCAGCATAGTGAGACCGACTGTAATTTCCTCGACAAGATAATAACGGTAGACGAAATCTGGCTTCTCTACTATGATTTGGAGAGCAAGCAACAATCAAGCGTCTGGAAAACCACCTACTCGCCACTCCCGAAGAAGGCAACAGCTACACGTTTGATCCATGGGGAAGCATACGTTCATAGTCTTCATCGATAGACGTGGGGTTCTTCTTTGCCATGCAGTTCCGGTGGGCCAGACAATAATTTTATCCATTTCAAATTGTCAATTGATGATTTTTCATAAACAACACTATATTTCCAGTATATTTCTTTGTCAGTACTGGTTAGCGACCATTTTTCCGCCCGTACAATTATTCGTCCACTACTGAAAACCAGTCAAAACAACAAACAAATACTCTTCACCATACTGGAGTCGATTTGCCTTGTTGTTTTGTTAAACTTCAGCCGATTATTGCAGGAATCTGTAAGTATTCCGTATTATAATATCCATCTAAACAAACAATGCACTACTGGCCTTGTCGGGAGCACGCGGTAGATGACGTCATCACACACGCACGCATTTGTTTGTGTCGCTGAAAGGGGTCTGTTTTTTCGTAATGCTTTTTTATTCTCAGACGATTGTTTTGTAAGTGAACCTTGAATTACTCTAGATGTGTAAACGGCCCCTTCCAGTTGTAACTAAATATATTTGAATTATTAACAGTGCAAAAATAAAATGATACTTTTACAAACACTTCAGTACCCCTATTCGGGCCTCAGTTGTTGCTATTTATATTTTGTAAATGTGGCTTACGTATATAGCTTAGCCTATGCTTTAGATGTGAAATGTAAACACAAATAATGTGGTATATAATGGAGTATCATCGTATAGAAAAATAAGCAGTTTGTTAAACAATATATTTTGTTGAGTATCGAGAAAATTGTACATTGCCTCAGTGTTGTGAAATGTTCAGGTGTTTGTCATATATAAAGTGATTGCGGGCACATTTGAACATGAAATTATCTCACAAAAGCTTTCCTAAAATGAAATAATATTACGAACAAGATTTTAAACTTCGCTTTTCAAAATAACACGTTTTTTTGTAAGGTTAGCGAATAATTGGTACAGTTGTTAATATGTATTAATTCAATTACAGGGGGTTTTCGCAAGTGATATAATTAGATCTGTGTGAGTGGATTTTGAAAAAAAGTTATTGATTATTGTCTAAGGTGACTCACATGTATTGCTTGTGCAAGTTTTATTACAAACTGTTTAGTAAGACGCGTGTACGACGAAAAAAACCTCCATTTCCGGGCGAAAATGGGTCGCTATAACCGGTAGTGCAATTTAAAAAAATATATATATTTTTGGGATCTACACCAAAAATTTGTAAATCTTCATTTGCCAATCCGTGGAGAGGTCCCTTTAAGAATATGGTTTAATCTACAGATTCTGACTGCAATGCTGCCTGCTTGTTTTCACTGTCGCGGTCTGTGTAATTTCAAAGCCGTCGGATGGTTATTGTACGAGACTGTTGATGATAAAATAATGTTTGCAAGTACATTTAAAAATACTTATCGACACGTTCGGCATACATGGATATTTACAATAAAATTACTTCGGTTTATAATAGTTTTTCGGCGAATTCTATTCAAATGGGACATACATGAAGATTTCTATTCAAAGGGTCATAGATTGACATAATGACATTTCCCACAATTTTTGTCACAGGTTCCAAAAAATGAAACAACATAATTATATTTATATAAACAGCGAAATAACACTACTTACACAGAAATATATTTGAAATAATGTATATGAGTAAACATACATTGGAATAGATACAAATACAGTGTTTTTAACGTATTTCGTCCATATTTCTGAAAACACGTGCATCAAATTGCACATTAAAATAAGGCTGTAATGCGCGTAAGTCTAGAGGTAAGCATGCAAGACATTTGGTCCGGATGTCGCTGGATCGATCTCTGATGGATACATGTTGTGTTTTTTTTCTTGTATGTTTTTTCTACATAATATTTTGGATGGGTTTATCGATAATCCTTAGTTTTTGCCGTTATCGTTATGATGATGTTATATGACATTTGTACAAACATCTGCGATTAAAGGAGCTATGTCAACAAAACATTGACACCAAACATGACATTATATGATAAAAATGCACTATACTAAGACATATCCATTAAATAAAAAATACATAATATAATACATAAATGAGATATTTGATTAAAAAAAAATGTTTGAAAAAATTACAACCCTAAGTGGGTATCGAACTCACGATTAAGGTGTTACATGAAGAAATGACAGTAGACATCGCCTTCACGAACTGCGCTATTCTGCTTTGTATGACAAGTGTGTAAACTATGGTTATCAAAAATACTCACAATTCTGAAGTAAAAACGTAAACATGAAAAGGGCCAGATAAACACAATCCATAGCATGTATTGATTTTATCCCAAAACTCTTTTTCCATAATATATACAATATTTTAACATGTCCTATTTTTATATGAAAATATTACAATCTTAATATCAGATTTTTAAAGAAATTGCCCCCTTGAAGTCCTTTTCATTGACAGTGTCCCTTTAATATCCCCCTTGAGGTCATTTTCATTGACAGTGTCCCTTTAAGTCCCTTTAAGTTTAAGATGGACCAACACAGCTGTATACGGATTTGCATCTCACGCGATAAAACGGAAAAAATGAAAGCAAGTGCATAAATTGTATTCAGAATGGTATCATTTAGCTTAAAGTGTGTATTTACGATCGTTCATATCAATTATTGTCAAAATAAGCATATGAAGGTGACAATATAACTTTAAAGCAGACAGATAAACAGAACCATGACGAAGGAAACACTACCATATCAAATAAATCAACAAATAAAAGGTTGACTTCTGCATCATGTATTAGTGTTGTGTAACCTAAAGCAACTGTCATGTATCGGAGTTTCTGGCTGTACAGCCGAAAACTAGTTTATGATTCAAAAGAAGCCAAATACTGTATGCATTTTACAACATTGGTTCTTATAAACCTTTCTTCTATTTTAAATCGAAGTATTTGGTATTAACTTCATCAGTTCGTTAAAATTGATGTGACTATTTCTGTTGTAAGATCGCACAAACACTCTTTAACATGTATTTAAAGGTAAGGTACCAGTGGCGGATTTTGTCAGACATGTTTTAAAAGTGCTATATACGCAGGTTTGATATGATTTCAAGAAGAGTCTTACTGTATTTTAGGGTGTATTGTAAGACCGACACTGGACTGGGTTAAAGGCTTAATTATAAGGCATGCATAGAGGTCTCATTACCCCAAAACGGGAGTCACATCCTCAGGGTTACGTGTCAGTTAGATAATAAGCACATGTGGTTGAGTGCAGGATGCATATAATTTGTAAAATACAGTTTAAATGATATGTTTTGGTATCATTTTAAAGGTATATATGTAAGCAATAAGAAAAAATGCTGTTTTGTGCACTACTTTTTGTCTAGTGGTTCCTAGCTTCAAAACTTTTGGCCCAAGTATTCATGCGCAAAATGGCAGCCTCCATGCCCGTCAAAACCGGTGTGTTTTTTCTAAGGTAAATATTTTGAGTTACAACACATATAATTTTTGACATGCTGTTTTTTGAAAAGGTTATGTCCTCATCTTTCCAACAATGTTTGGTGATATATTGGAAAGTAGCTTGGTCATGGTGAAAAGTGAGATCAAATTTTGAATATTTTATATGTAACAAAGAAGGAATTTATTTGCGCATGCGTAACCTAGATACAAATGTGCATACTCTCCTCGGTCCGTATTCATCCACACATTCTGAGACTTAAGAATTAAGAACTGGGGCCATATTCCAGAAACATCTTTAGTAATATCTTATTCTTAACCTTAAAATCAACACTTTATTTAACTCATATTTTATTTTGTCCAGTGCATTGTGCTTACCGTTTATTAATTATCACCTATACGATTAATGTCTGTTCATATAAACATAAAAGAATCACAAAATTATACCCAGATTTTCAAAGATAACAGTTTGAAAGTTTCAACTTAAGTGAAAATATTTTAAGATGAACTTAAGATGCTTCTGGAATACGGCCCCAGACTTACATTCATGAAACAATACGGCCCCAGACTTACATTCATGAAACAATACGGCCCCAGACTTACATTCATGAAACAATAATGCCCCAGACTTATACTCATGAAACAATACGGCCCCAGACTTACATTCATAAAACAATACGGCCCCAGACTTACACTCATGAAACAATACGGCCCCAGACTTACACTCATGAAACAATACGGCCCCAGAGATACACTCATGAAACAATATGGCCCCAGACTTAAACTCATGAAACAATACGGCCCCAGACTTACACTCATGAAACAATACGGCCCCAGACTTACATTCATAAATAAATACCGTCCCAGAGATACACACATGAAACAATACGGCCCCAGACTTACATTCATAAAACAATACGGCTCCAGACTTACACTCATGAAACAATACGGCTCCAGACTTACATTCATAAAACAATACGGCCCCATACTTACATTCATGAAACAATACGGCCCCAGACTTACATTCATGAAACAATACGGCCCCAGACTTACATTCATAAAACAATACGGCCCCAGACTTACATTCATAAAACAATACGGCCCCAGACTTACACTCATGAAACAATACAGCCCCAGACTTACACTCTTGAAACAATACGGCCCCAGACTTACATTCATAAAACAATACGGCCCCAGACTTATATTCATAAAACAATACGGCCCCAGACTTACACTCATGAAACAATACGGCCCCAGACTTACATTCATAAAACTATACGGCCCCAGACTTACATTCATGAAACAATACGGCCCCAGACTTACATTCATGAAACAATACGGCCCCAGACTTACATTCATAAAACAATACGGCCCCAGACTTACACTCATGAAACAATACGGCCCCAGACTTACATTCATAAAACAATACGGCCCCAGACTTACATTCATGAAACAATACGGCCCCAGACTTACATTCATGAAACAATACGGCCCCAGACTTACATTCATAAAACAATACGGCCCCAGACTTACATTCATGTACAGTAATACTCTTTTGAATAACATTTATCATCGCTCCCCCCCCCCAAAAAAAAAATTATCCATTAAACTGCGTCGCTTAAGGGGATTTTTAATTTGCGATCAACGATTAGTTTGAAATATGATCCATATCGTTTAAAAGGACTTGTTCACATTATTTGTGAAACGTTGTTACAAAACACTTAAAACATCATACGTGCAAAACCAAACCATTTGGTCTAAATATTTGAAAAAAAAATCAGAAATCATGCGGCGGTGTCGGCGATCGAACTGTTTTACTCGCGTTCTACAGGCTAACGAGCCATCCACATCTTAGAAACAAAAATGATACAAGTAGTGTATGTTGAAGCGATAATTTGAAACACGTGCCAGGTAAAATACCAGCTGCGGAAAACAAAGTATTTCTTCAAATATTACCTACATTTTGAGCCAATTAAATGGCTGGATTCAAACTATTAATTAACCAGTAGACGCATTTCTGTTTTTCAAGGTTGTTTGTCCACGGGTTTGAAGTAAATCGATTGGATTATGCAACCATGTGCTATTATTTATCTCCGGGCTCGTTAAGTAACTAACATATTTCGGCCAAAATGTGCTACAACTATTGCATATGTCTGTACCGAGCCCGTAATTTCGCTGATTAATAAATAATTACTGATCAAGATACTGTTCTTTCGTTTTGACAAAAATCCGCTTTCTAAATTGCAAATTCGAGAACATGTATCTTTAATGCAAGCAATAGTTTACTTGGTTCAATACTAGTAACTGTAGTGTAAAGTCAATAACGTTTAGCAAAAAAATAACGCCGTCAATTATGTTCGGGTTTACTTAGTTCTTAAAAGCGCTTCAATGGGGTATAACTTCCATTAATGGATCAACACTTTAAAATGGACAACACCCCTAACACAAGCAAACTCATTTCTGTTTCTTATGGCGTCTATAGCTACCAAGTGTTATGTCAATAACGTTAACATAGGCGATATGAGAGCAAATCAGCGTGCGCCCCCGTGAATCTGTCTAATATTCCTTTTATTCATAACTGAAAAGAGTGATATGTTTATGAGTGTCTTTGATGATGTTAGGTTGCATAGAAGGTTAGTACAAGTCTAGAATTTCTGCAAAAAGCTGAACAATGATATCGATCTATTTAAGTCGCAGTGGTGTAATGCATATTGTAACCGCCCTGCGATCTGGACATTGTGAGTTCGATCCCCATTTGGGGAGCGTTCAAGCCGATCTTTCTCAAAGATACCAAGTAATTATTTTTGTGAGAGAGATGTCCAACGCGTTTAAAACGGCTCGATCCTTTTATTTGACTTGCATGACGTCAACAACAAATACAACGGACGTGACTCCATGACGGCGTAGCGTGCAAGAACGTAACGTTACAGTGTCAGAATTTTCCACGGCCGTCTATGACCATATATGGATATAATCGTAAATGAATACGGAAAGGGCCGCTGCTTCTGATAGGGGATGTAACCGCTGAGAGGAGTTTTACTCTCCATTAGAAGGTAGATTAAAACTAAAAAGTTTTAATGCGATATTTTTACAATTAAAATATTAAAATAAAAATCAGTTCTTATTAAACGAGAGGTGCACTTTGTGAAAATCTGTCGGTTACTGTTAAAAGGTATAACTCTTTCTTAATGTAAAAAGTTCCATTGCTCGTATTTAATTTGTTATGGAATATGTACTTGATATGTCATTAGATTTCGCGAGCCTCGTTTTTCTAGCGATTATTTTGTAAAGCTAATCTTTCAAGCGTATCAAATACACATTGAGTGGAATATTTGTATGTTCATAACGTTTGAATGTTAGCCAAAACTAATTAATAAGTAGCCTATCAATGTAGTGACACTAGATTTGGTATGGTTTTGAAGTGAAAAAGTCCTGAAGGCTGAATTCCGGTGGGGGATTAAACCCGGGTCTCTCCATGATTGGCAGACATTCTAACTGCGTTGCTAAAGAGCTAGCCCAACAGCATGGCTGTTGGGGGTGCCTTATAGGCCGCACCCAGTGCGGGGATCGAACCCCCACGCACTCTACACTCCTCCTATTAACCTTTAGACCGACTCCAGGCACTCCTACCTTGTTTCCTGACACCAGTTATGTAAACCTTTAAGAAATAGTACGCGTTTTTCCTCTATATAAGTCGGTACCGGAAAACGGTACCATTCCCAATCCGATTTTCTGACCTTTTTTCCCAATTTGAATTAAAAAAAATTCCCAAATGTAATAAAAACATCCAAAAAGACCCAGAAAAGATCGACTATGTTCCTGTTTTTTACTTTTGTTTTACCCAAGCGTAAACTTCCGTGCACAGCTCAAATCAGTTACTGTTAACGGCTAGGGGAAGTAACCGCTGCAAGGTTTGGTGTATCTATTGGCGATTGGTTACTGTTATCAGTTATACATTGCGTGCGAGAATGGATCCAGCTGAAATGTAACGCGTTTTCGCGAGTGTCATTGATGAAACATGGCAATTCATAACACTAAATACTACCAAAAAAAAACATTCAGGGATGCTATCTTTTATCTAGCTATGGCTTTTATGGCATAGCAGAAAGTATAGATCCACAACCGTCATTAACGGCGGAAGATACTAGTAATTTTGTTTATGTTCTGTCAACCATTGACACAGACATTGTCAGTGTCGAGTCCGAGAGCAAACTTGTGTCTCTGGGGCAAGTTGTGCAGGTTGAATCCCACAAGCACGGCATTTAAAACCATAGTCTGACTTGAATGCAAGTTAAAGAATAAATGGAACAAATTGTTTTAGGGTTTTTTTTTTTAACTTGCTGTTTTTACATCCTTTTCGACAGTTTTTAATAAAAGTGGTAAAATTCCCAATTAGGCTGAAAACACCGCTAATTTTCCCGAGTTGACCGGTACCATTCCCAAAGTGGTGAGAAATAACGCTGATAGTGCATCCGGTACAGAGCTCGAACCTACGACTGCCAAAACGCTAGCACAGCGCTCTACCATCTGAGCCAATCGGGCGGCTGGTTTTTACCCACGCACACTACAGTTTGTTTGTTTGGATTTTTTGCCATTTTAACAATATTTCAGTCATATAACAGCGCAGTTAATATACTCACATTTTTGCTCCGCAAGCTGACCCTATCAAAGAAGTTTACCAGTACCAAGGGCACATACTTGTGCCAGTAACTGAAAACTGGCCTATGTGAATCAGAGGTAGGGGGAGAATGGTAGTAGAAATTATTTCATGACCAATCCCCACACAAGGTATGTGTCCGTGCTGGGGCTCGAACACACCAAACCCAGATTGACTTTTTGAGAGTCCAGCGCTCTATCAACTAAGCTAGCTGGGCCCAGCATGTTTAGGAGTGGGTTTGTATAAAAACAAACCGATTACATTTCACAAATAAATACTGCACATAATTGTGATCATACTATAACAAGCTGTATGGTTACCTTTATTACATTGTCTGGTCAACTATTACATTGTCTGGTCAACTATAACAATCAGTTGATGTCATTCATATTCATTCATTGGCTCTAATTAATTAAAGTCAAGCAAGGCCGGAACCAGACATGACTGTGCTAATGGGGAAGGGGCACGAGCAAGTAGGGGATAAGGGTCCATTTTGTTTGTTCCTCTGACCATTCATTCATTTATTGTGTCGTCTGAAAGATGACATATAGGTGTTACTTTTGGCGGCAGCAGCGTCCCCTTCAGTTTGTGCAGACAATAACTTGAGTAGTTTATGTGCTATCATTATGAAACTTTATATGGAAGTATTTGTAGGCATGAAAGAAGGGTCAAGTTCGATTTTCCGCATAATTGCTCTTGTCATACTTGAGTTACGCCACTTAAAAAAAACAATTCAAATAAGGCTTGTGCAGGCAATAACTTGAGAAGCTTTTGTGCTAGGTCAGATTCAGATTTTTGCATAATTGCTCTTATCGTACTCGAGTTATACCCCATCAAGCGACACATCCGACTCACAGAGTTATAGTTTTATTCATTCATTCATTTACTCACTTAATTCAATCATTCGCCTACTCATGAATTAATCCATTCGTCCATCCAGATTCAATGCAAATCCATCTATCTATCATGCACATACATGAATATATCTCGACCGAAGTCGCACCTATATCAAGTCAGTCAGTACAGAGTATGTAGTTCATCTATTTGTATACCAGATGAATTTACACCTGGTAATGTTCTTTGCTATTTATTTTCTGTAAGAACCTTGATACCTGTCTCTACCTTAGAAAAATGTAACTGATAAAACTGGTGACTAATAACAAATAGTTGTCTGCTGCCTGCTATAATACAAGCTTTTCACCCTGGGTGACACAGGTGTGCTTCTCAATCATCGCATAAAAGTTAGGTTCGTGGTGGAATTCTATGCACTCCTGCCTCGGCCCCAACCACGAGACCACACACAAATTCAAAAACAGTTGAAAACAACTCGTAAAAGCTGAAAACTGCAGCTAATGCTTCAATTTCTAGAAGAAACAAGCATCTTAAAGTGGGAAAGGAAGACATCACTTTAGCACCAGTGCTACAATGTTAGTAAAGTGGTCTTATGAATTCACGTTGAGGAATCGTTGGGGTGAGCTGGAAACACATGCAATATTCCAACTACCCGCCGTGAGTCAGTGCCTATGAGTTTCCTAAGGCTTTTGAAACTGATAAAAATCAGTTTATGGGCACCACCTGGGCTGGAGGCTTTGTTTCATAATACAAGTTTTAGAAATAAAAAAAGCATTATATGATTACCGTTAGTGTCCACCTAGAAGCACATGCCCCATGTGCCCCCCCCCCCCCCCTTTAAATCTGTGGCGTAGAATTGGTCTTGGATTAGCAATAATGATCAGTTTAGGGGCCCCGGGCATTTTCACAATCTTCATTGTTTTTATTAATTTTTTTTATAATTTTATAGTTTCGTGTTTTAGATATACAAAATGTATACAATACACACGATTTGGGGTCAGCATGTGCCCCCTGTGTCCACTGGTAAGCTGAGCCTGCCAAGGCATCATCAGTTACATGCACTATTGCTCTATATACACTGCTAGTAGTTGTTTTTTTAGTTGAAACATATTTACTTTTACTTGATTGAGTCATAAGCCAAAGTTTTTTATAGACATCTTCGATTCGTGTTTCCTGGGTAATACCAGTACCTGGTGTCTTTTGAGAAAGATTATTCAAAGTCTAAACACTCCCCAAGTAGATCTAGGTACCGAATTTGCGACACCCCTCCCACAAGGGGCCGCTGTTTGAGCTAAATAGGCTGTTATAAACACATTTTAATAAAATACATACCTTTTTGATTTAGAAAAATGATTTAAATGTCCTACCTGACTACCACATGTCAGTGTAAATGTGCGTTTAAATAAAAGCCATTTTTGTTCATTATGTACTACAATAATAGAGTTACCAGTATTAGAATATATATATTTCAAAATAACATTTATTTTGCCTATTAAATTGTTAAATTTGGATACAGATTTTTATTTCTTATTGCCAAAATAGTACAGGTACATGTTCGAGAAATACTATTTATATATTGATGGCTCAGCGCAAAACCATGCTACATTACATGCATTTAGCATATACTAACTTAGCATAGTTTTGAACTAACCCATTGGTATGGTCTTTGTGTATTTAATAATTGATAATGTTAGTTTTTGTTTCAATCTTAACTTCTGGGGAGGGGATTTCTGACCTTTAATGGGGGGAAAATGTTACAGTTTTTTCTGGGGGAAGCAGCCTTACTTCGGCTGTAAAAATGACTGACTTAGGGCTCTATCGGTCTTTTTATCCCTTGCACTAGGGATAAATGAACTTGATTGTCTGCTACATATCACTTTTGTTTATTTCAGAGCAAATGAAGACGAGATGAACAGAAAACAAGACAACGGAGAAACCGGGGCAAACAGGTTTTAATGTGTTGATAACTATTCTACAGTTTATTCATGTCCCTAAAGTAACTATATGTCTACTACAAATATCTGTGGTAGTAAGAATGATGATGCATTACAAAGAGTTCAACATAAGATATAAGCTCCATTATTCAACTGAGAATTAGTAGCGAAACCATAAGCACAAATCATCATTTTAAAATATACATTGCTAACAATAATTATACAAGACAACTGTTGATCATTGACTGAGTTTTAGCTTAAACCTGTTTATTTAAGCTCGGTTGTGTCAATAGCCTAAGGCTTATCGAGATACTCTCAAGTCTCGTTCCTGGGTAGAACCAATACTTGTTGTCTTTGGGGAGATCTTGAGAACGCTCCCAGAGTGGGGATCAAACCTGGGACCTTCAGATTGCTAGGCGGACACCATATCCACTATGCCTACGTGAACTTCAAGTCTGTGTTTTCATAATTGTAGAGGAATATAAGTATTTTAATTTTTACTTTCAGGAATGTTAGCAGATTTGATGGAAAGGAACAAACCTGTTGTTTGGTGGCGAAAACCGTACGGAATGTGTACCTGACTGAGCATGTGATGGATTACCACCATGTGTTGAAAACACAATGCAGTACAATGAGTACATGTATATGGCAAAAACTTTTATTAATTGGCACATGTGACCTGAGTACAAATGTTCAAGGTGTACTTTTGTGGTCAGTGACAGTCCGGCAGTTTATCTTTTGTCCGTTGATGTTAACAATAGACATTGAACAGCTACCTCTGTGAAATTGCCTAGATTTTAACAAAACGTGGCAGGAGTGTTCCTGGGATGGGTTTTTTACCAAATTCTTTGAAATCAATTGATATGAAAAGCTTCTTGTCAGAAACCGCTGACTTAATTTGAAAAGAAATCAGTTAAACTTATTAAAACATGGACAGAGGGGTGGGGGTGGGGGGTGTTTTTCTTATGCCTACCGGGTATATAGAAAACTTTATTGTTACAAACCACTGCTGAATAATTGAATGTTGAACGTAAATCTTCATTGGGTGACCATGGCTCATAAACAAAATCATGGCCACGACTAGGGGCGGGCAAATTTTCTATATTATGGCTATATAGAAAATCAAAAAAAAAAAAACACTGGCTGGATTTCAAACTAATTTTTTTCATCAATATTCTTGGGTATTCCTGTACAAAATCCCTTCAAATCATTTTGATATGTGGGGGAGTTTGTCTTATATGGATATATATTAAATTTTGAAAATCTTCATGTCAGAAACCACTTTGAATTTAAAAAATAAAAAATGCGTGCTACCCAATGGCTAATAAAATCATGTGCATATGTTAAAAAAACTTTGCTCCAGGGTGGTGGTTCTGTTTTTCTTATAATTATTGGTTTATTTGCTGTAAAGAAATCTTTGAAAATCTCCTTGTCAGAAGCTACTGGCTGGATTTCAAAATACTTTCGCATACATCTTCCTTGGGTGACCGTGTACCAATTCCTTCAAATCGTTTGATTCATTGAAAAAGCGTGACCATTAGTGGTTGGTGCAGTTATACTGTCATATTGTCAACTTGGACTATGTTATTGTCTGCAACTATTGGACTGATTTAAATAAGCTGCAAACAATAGCCTGGCACTCGTGATCTCTTATTAGCATAAATAACGTGCTCAAATTGTTTCCTATATTTATACGCGGTACCATAACAGTATTTTCTGAGGGCACTTTTTCATCGATTTAACTCAATTTGAGTACGGAAACTAATATAATTTATGCAGCATAAGGGTTTTCAGCTTTTGGTATAGGGGGACTGTCCAGTGTCGTCTGTAATTTGTCAGCAGTTGGGCTCGCGGACGCAATAGAGACTTCCTTTTTCATTGAATATTGACCATAGTTTGTGTATGACAATAAAATCTCTGCCAAGTTTGATAATGTGATAGTTTGGACCAGGAACACTAGAGTTGTTGCTCCTTTTTCATGAGAAAAATATTTACCATACAGCCTTCATATTTCATTTGATCTTGACCAAACTTGCACACAAAATCCAAAATTACCTAGATTGGGGTACAAACACCACAGTTATTGCCCCTTGTTTGTGAGAAAACATTGTGGAGGAAAGAGACTTTAGTTTTGTCTAATCTTGACCAAACTTGCTCTGTTTGTGTATTACCATAAGGTCTCAGTTAATATCCAATATGGGCCAGACCGGACCAAAAAGACCAGAGTTTTTACCTGTTGTTTGTGAAAAAAAATCCAGAAATTTGTCAACAATTGGCTTTCAGCCCCACGGAAAATTAACTTTTCATTAATTGGTGACTAAACTTACAAAGTTTATGTATGAACATACAATCTCATCTGGGTGCACAAATGGCTCAGATAGAACCAGAAACACTAGAGTTAACACGTAATGACAAAACTTGCAAGAAAAGGACTTTATGCAACACAGAAACTACACTTTTTATCTACTCCTGACAAAACAGTCACATATTGTGTCTGGTCATAAGATTTAATAATAAACCAAAGAATTACCCTGATTGGGGAAACAACAATTGTTATTGTCCCTTGTATGTGAGCTAAAAAGGACTTAATGTTCTTACATCACAATGAATTTAAACGTCATTTAATGTAATACAAAAACTTATTATATATAAAAAATTTAAAAAGAATAAGATGATTTGCCTTCACCAGGACTCGAAGCTGCATATTTTTTCTTTTGACATCTATGAGATAACAAGTAAAATTGTCAATTTGCCAATTTGTGAACAGGTTCCTTTAAATGTAATTTCTTTAGAACTGGTGTATATGCAAATAATAACACTATAAGTTTTATATTGTTTCCCAATTGCAGTTGAATCACTTAACCAAACATTAATATTAACATTGTTTTTAACAATAATAATCATAATATTAGAACAGTATGAACATAGCGAATAGAATAATTGTTGTTTTAGGATGACAGTTCACTGGTGCAAGAAGTGAGGAAGAAAGACTGGGCAACGGTTTGAAGGATTGGGAAACCTGGTTATGTTATATATTTATGTGTTTATCAGTGACAGATTACTTGTTCGTTTTGTCCAGCTTGTCCCAGAACATGTATGGACAAGTGAAATATTGCCAAAACATAATTACTGTTCTGACAAACAACAACCATCATTTGTCAAAAACAGACAAGGAAGGATGTGAACACTGCACCTAATGGTATTTTTAGAAATCGTATTTAACACGTCTCAAAATGTGGCTACAAAACGCGTCCTTGTCAAAAAAAACCTGTTATTTGAAGCACCTATAACAATCTTGATGTGTTTTTTTATGTTGAAACTGTCGGTTTGATAATCTCAATGATTTTTAACAAATTACATATTGGTGTAAATGGATCTCATAGGCCCAAAACTAGGTCACATATATTTAAAAACATTTTATGGGTAGTACCCTTAAGATTACAATTTTAATTACTGACCGATCAATTTAAAATCTTTGTCAGTTTTTTTTTTCATTCTAGGTTCAAGTATAATACAGGTCATTTGTGTTCAGGTCAGGTTGATAACCATAATGAAATAGAGCAAAGCTCAAATGTATGGTTTGCTTTCGTTGCTTCACTAGGTGTAAAATTCCAGAAACATCTTTAGTAAAATCTTATCCTTAGCCTTAAAGTCATCGTTTTTCTTTAGCATTTTATTCCATGTGTACGTGAAAGTCTGCTTAGTGTTCACTAATTATCAACGTATTATTAACTACAATTGACTAAACAGTAATTGGAATCATTAATGTGTATGTAGTTTTAAAAATATTACCTTACAAAAAATTGGAACTTGAGTGAAAATATTGTATAATAAACTTAAGATGTTACTGGAAAATGGCCCCATATCACTTTGTCTAATAATGGAAAACATGCTTGGAACAATATTTTCATTGGATCAGATTCAAAGTTAGTGTAATTGATTTCCATCACGAAATCTTGTCAAATTTAAGTATAGCTGTGGGTTTAAATCTAAACAAAGCGAAACTCCAGCTGCGACAAACTTGGTCTCTGGTTTAATAATACTTACATAGGCAAACCTTATTTACACTCTTAAGCTTTTACACATCAACATTACTTCTATGTAACTAACCAACATATTCAAACAAAGGGTCCTGGAATAATACCAATACATTATTGTGCTCCAAGGACTGTTTGATTTATTCTGGAAAACTGTTATTTCCTGTTGCTTCTTCTACACATTTTGACATTAAAATGTTACGGTGCACAGTGTATTTAGTTAAGTAAGGAAAATCAAGAGCAGGTTTCGTAGCCCTACTTTTTAATTCTGCATGCAATATTGCGCTGCAAATCAATAATACCGATACTCTGCATTGTCTAAATTCACCTGTTGCATAGTTGAGTATTTACTTATATGCATATACAATGGGTGTTTAAAATGTTTCATGACAGTTTCATGCCATAATATAATATTTTTATGCCCCCGGCATTTTGATGCACAAGGCATATAGTGATTGTGCTGTCCGTCCGTCCTTCTGTCCGTCCGTGACAAGGTTAAGTAGATTTTACTGTTTCGTCTAGCACCAACACTGCTTACTACAACACTTGGATACTTACACAGCTGTTGCTTATGACCATTCCCTATCCTCCCATATCACCCAACATCACTTTGACCTTCACCTTATTTGGACTTACAATAATTCAAAAGTGCCATTTCTTGGTTAACTAGAGTTTACCGTTTCGTCGTTACAACAACACTAGGATATTTACACATTTGTTACTTACGACCCTTCCCAAACCACTCATATCACCCAACCACACTTTGACCTTGACCTAATTTGCACTTAGAAAAATTCAAATGGGCTGTTTTTTGGTTAACTAGATTTTATGGTTTCGTCTAGCACCAACACTGCTTGCTACAACAGTTGGATACTTACACTGTTGTTGCCTATGATCATCCCCAAGCCATCCATATCACCCAACCGCCCTTTGACCTTGACCATGACCTTATTTGGACTTATAATAATTCAAACGTGCCATTTCTTGGTTAATTAGATGTAACCGTTTCGTCTAGCACCAACACCGCTTACTGCCACTCTTGGATATTTACACAGTTGTTACTTATGACCGTTCCCAAACCACCCATATCACCCAGCCTCACTTTAACCTTGACCTAATTTGGACTAAGAAATGGGCTATCCAGCACCAACCGGGGGCATATGTGTTTACCAAACACAGAATCTTGTTTTCAATTAAATTTCCAAAAACATAGCAACATGTATGTTCTGTTGCCATATCAACATCATTTCAACAAGATTGGGGCAACTTTGAATGCGTAAAACATAACCGTCTCCGAGGCCTAGTGGTTAGGGCATTCATCTACGGAGCGGGAGGTCGAAGGTTCGAGTCCTACACAGGGCGAGTTCTGATACGGCCGGTTGCCTACCCAGCAGCTAGTTCAATCAAGGGGTACCGATCACCTTCCTGCCAAGCGCCCGGCATATTGGATAGGAATCGGGAGTAAAGATGTTCATCAGTAAACGTGTATCATAAGTCAAAACTTGCTGGCCCTTAATCGCGAGGGGTGACACTGTAATAAACAAACACTTTACTTCAATAGTAATTCTGTTTGCATTAAATACAGGTGTTTGTACAAGTATTTAGTAATCCCGTGCCGCGAAGCGGGAGGGGGGTATAGGAATGCCCTTTATCCGTCCATCCGCCCGTCCGTCCGTCCGTCTGTCCGTAACATTTTCGTTTCCGCTCCATATCTCCTATAATCTTTGAAGGATTTTCATGAAACTTGGCTCAAATATTTAGGTCATTGATACCTAGTGCAGAAGGCATGAGTCAGTCACGCCGGCTCAAGGACAAGGTCACACTTGAAGGTCAAATATTCGAGCCTCCATGTCATGTCCGCTCCATACCTCCTATGCCTTTTGAATGATTTTCATGAAACTTGGATCAAATGTTTATGTCATTGAGACGATGTGCAGAAGGCATGGGCCTTTCACGCCAGCTTAAGGTCAATGTCACACTTGAAGGTAAAAATTTTGAGCTGCATTTTCGTGTCCGCTCCATATTCCCTATACCCTTTGAAAGATTTTCATGACACTTGGCTGAAATGTTTTGCTCATTGAGACCATGTGCAGAAGGCATAAGCCAGTCACGCCAACTCAAGGTCAAGGTCTGACTTGAAGGTTGGATGTTTGAGCCTGTATTTTCATGTCCGTTCTATATCTCCTGTGTACTATAAAAAAATATGAAACCACTGGGCCTTGCAGTTTCAGAGGAGAAGATTCTTGAAGTTATTTTGCTATTTAAGTCTATACAAACAATGTGACCCCCAGGGCGTGGCCAGTTTTGACTCCAGGGCATCATTTGAACAATCTTTGTAGAGGTCCCCTATACAATAAAACCAACCGAATAACAAACCTTTGGGCCTTGCGGTTTCAGAGAAGAAAATTGTCAATGTCATTTAGCTATTTAAGTCTATATAAACCATGTGATCCCCGGGGCGTGGCCAGTTTTTACCCCATGGGCATAATTTGAACAATCTTTGTAGAGGACCACTATGCAATGTTACATACCAAATATGAAACCTCTGGGCCTTGCAGTTTCAGAGGAGAAAATTTTTGCAGTAATTTTGCTATTAAAGTCTATATAATCCATGTGACCCTGGGGCGTAGACAGTTTTGACCCCAGGGGTATCATTTGAACAATCTTTGTAGAGGACCCCCATACAATGTTACCAACCAAATACCAAACCTCTGGGCCTTGCGGTTTCGGAGAAGATTTCCAGTTTTAACACCAGGGGCATCATTTGAACAATCTTTGTAAAGGACCACTATGCAATGTTACGAACCAAATATGAAACGTCTGGGCCTTGGGGTTTCAGAGGAGAAGATTTTTAAAGTCATTTTGCTATTTAAGTCTATATAAACCATGTGACCCCCGGGGCGTGGCCAGTTTTGACCACAGGGGCATCATTTGAACAATCTTTGTAGAGGACCACTATGCAATGTTACATACCAAATATGAAACCTCTGGGCCCTGCGGATTCAGGGGAAAAGATTTTCAAAGTCATTTTGCTACCCTACATCAATAGCTCACCAAGCACTTCGTGCTCTGGTGAGCTAAACAGATCATATTGAAATAATACAACAATTATCATATATTTTTGAATATGTTGTTTTTAGATTTTCAGGTCACAATGGAACTACTACTGTTTATTACATTTTTCACAATTTACCATTTTATCGTGCTTACATTAAACGAAATGAAAAGACCTATGCCTGTTCACAATTGTTGGAAAAAAGGCCCTGATAGCACCATTCTCCTTCTCTGACCCTATACTATGTTTCCATGAAGTTAATATATTGATAAATATTAATAGAGTACTTGTATAAACACCTTTTTTAATACTCGTTCGATACTTGTATGTCCTACTCCTAGAATGCAGCCAGTTACATCTAGCACCCTACATCATAAAGTCAACGTCATGTTCTTCCACCTACAACATTTTAATGAAAACAAATACAATTAAAATGATTGAAAACATAAAATGATGAAATGAAATAATAAGATAAAATAATTAATATAAGGTCATACTTGAATTACACAATCAGTTTTACATTATATTTTGCTATAAGTTATTTGCTATCTTTGCTATTTTGCAGAGCCTTCCTTGATTAATTCACTGATTTATTAACCAGTACAACCAGTAGTTTTGTGGGGTGTCTTGTCTAAATGAGCACAACACAATGTAAAATATTGATAAATAAAAAAAAAAAAAGATACTTGCTGATTTTTCTGAAGACAAAGAACAAAATTATAGTTCTTAAACTACCCAATAAACACAAAAACACCTGATTCTGAGCGGAGCATAGTAACATGAAGTTCTTATTAAACTTGCAAAAATGTGTGTCCGATCATATTAGAATTGCAATAGTTTTAGCATTATAATACTGGCCAATAGACAACTCTTTGTCGTTCTGATGTTTTGGCTATTAAACCACTCAGGCCTACGTCGTCGTGGTTTTATTCCTAAGCATCAGAACTCCAAATTGGTGTTAATTGGCCAAATAACAACAATATTGAAAATTATATTAATAACAATTACACTAGAATAGATGCAACATGCATAAACATTTTAATATACAAGATAATTACTAAGAAAATTATAATTAGTAAAGAAAACTTTCAAAAGACTGACAAACTGACAGTTTTGAACTATGGTTTCATGGCCATGTATTGGCATGCTATTTGTTTTTACTATGCAACGCATAAATGTGCCATTTATTTAAATTAATAAATAAAAGGAGAAGTGCCTTACGTACTTTTAACAGTCTTGGTGCTTTTAGTTTTGAGCTAGCTCTATAGACATAATAGTGACATGGTTTCAGTGTCTGCCCGCATGAGGGAGATTGGGGTTCAATTCCCCAAAAGTGCTCCAGGTTTTGTAACTTTACAGTTTACAGACTTTCATATCAAGTATTTTCAAAATAAGCATTATTTTCAAAGTGACAATATAACGTGAAGCAGATAGATAAACATTAACATGTAGATGGAAACTCAAAAATACTGAATAGATCAACACATATGAGTATTGACAATTGCATCGTTTATTAGTGTTGTGTAACCTCAAACAACTTTCAAAGTCAATGTATATACATATATTGGAGTTTCCCGCTGTACAGCTGAAAAATAGTTTGTGATTAAAAAGTAGCCAATTATGTGTTAAACAACTCGTTAACCTTTACTTTTCTTCCATGGTAATTAACTGTATTGGGTTGTTGATATATCACTGATAATTTATGTCACTATGTCTGTTGTAATATCTTACCTACTCTTTAATAATATACAGGGCCATTAACACTAGAATGTTTACTAAATGCTAATATCAACATTGAGACCTGTAGTTTCAAGTAATAAGCTTACTAGGTTGGCGCTAAGAAATCTGAAATAGTAGCCAACAAATTTGATTTTGCAAAGAAAACACATTATTATGAAATATTTTCAGAAAATATGCTTCATGTTTAAATATTTTCCAAAAGTTTTAATAGCCAAATATAATTTTTAGTAGCCATTTTATTTAGTAGCCAATGGCTATTTTGACTACTGGTAGCGCTAACATAGCTTTAAACCTTAATTTCATAATGTAATTTAATAATTGTACGCTAGGCTGCTAGCCTCCTTTTGTAATCCATACTCCAGGACGGTTGGGGCGAAACGTCTTGGGGCGAAACAGGATTCTAGATTTAAAAAAAACAAGTATAACAGAATAACAACTAATACCACCTACTAGTCGTTAAATTTTAACATTACTATTGTTCATGAAGCATTTCTTCAATCAAAACACGTTCAAGTTTCAGCTAGATTTATGTAGAAATCCGAGTCTAAGCCTAAGTAGGTCACGTACAGTTGAAAACAACATCGAACGATTGATTCGCCAAATATAACCTATAAAACACTTTCTAATATATATATATGTATTGTATAGGTACAAAATGTATCTATTGTTCACTTTACGAATAAAAAGTGCAACAATTTTTGAATATTACGAGCCAACTAACTCACCCTCTAAGCGAATCCAACATGGCGTCCAATCTAAAAACGTTCGGTATCGGTCGTTGAACTTCGGTCGTTTTCTTGTTAGAAGCTTGCGCAAAGCCATGGACGGCCGTGGACCATCCGTCTAGTGTTACAATGGGGCGTTTATATAAAGTAGCGTTACTAAATCCAAACATTTCTACCCAGAAAACGGACTAGAAAATGTCTCAATATGCCTCTGGCTTTCGAAATAATCGGACTAAAATAAATAGGTTTTAACTAACTCAATTATACCTGTACGGTTGATAGGTACTTAATTTGGTGCCACCCCCTCGTTATCTTACTCCAAATACCGCACCTGCGCCTGGTTAACGACAAGAGATTGTACTTCAAGGCTCGAAAACATAATTACATGACATTATGTCACGTTGCTGAAGTCGTTTGTACCACATTGCACGTGTGGGCGACACCGACTAAACCAGTCTAATAAAACCGATTGAATTGCCTTGAATTAATATAATTATTGGTCGTCATGGTTCTTTAAGAGACTTTTTTTATATTATATTTCGCTTTAGCTACACGCTATGTCAATATATTCACCAGTCTATTCAGATGCTTCTCAAAGAAGTTTAAATAGAAGATAATGAACGCATATGCAATCTCAATAGTATTCAAAACATTTCGGCAAAGTGGGTTGTCAGATCAGGACTTTTGGTCCGCCAACGCAGCGCTGCAACGCTTTTATTGCTTATTCAATAAAATATTAACCCGTGTGTGTGTTTTTCTATAATTGTAGAGTACAGTAATTCAACCAGATGTCTTGTTTGGTTAATTAACAGTCGAATATTTTAGTCCCACAGTAGCCAAAAGAAATCATTGAATGGTTTATTTAATCCAGATCTTAACGTCGCTTGCATTCAATTTCTGTGCCATTAACAGATTAGCGCAGTACATGTATATAACTGATAAAAATGCAACTATAATGAAGTTATATCTAACATCTAATGAACAAATGACTGTTCTATGTCGACACATAAACATAGAGACGACGTTAAAGACGTTCGCAACAATTTCCTTCAATTTTTTTCAAACGACAGATTTTCTTAAAACTTGGCACAAACATGCATCAATGTACACATGTATCCTAAAATTAAAACAGTGTTAAAAATAGGGGTCACCGGCCTTTTTCCGGAAATATTGAATTTTGAATACGGTATCTGTCGAAGCCTTTTTTAAGTTTGTGTTACTTAGAATGTTAAATAATAGAAAGCGTTTATAGTCAAACAAAAGATGGAGATTTTTAAAGGCATCTTTTTTTTAAATGTTTCGTTTGGTAATATACAAGTGCAGTTTGGTGATAAAACGCGCTTTATCTACGGTTATCATTAAACAAATGACTTTTAACGGACACTTAACGAGGTTAATTATGCATTAAATATGCCTGTGGACACATCAATAATTTATCAAATATACGAATATCTTTTGTTCCGAACGACAGATTTTGTTAAAACATCCCACATACATGCGTCATTGTATACTGAAACTAAAAAAGTCTTAAAAAATAGGGGTATCATGCCTGAAAATACGGTACCTGTCGAAGCCCCTTTTTTAGTTTGGATGTTTATCAATGTTTTAAGTACAAAGGATAGCTTTTTTCTAACAAGGTTATGGTTCTTTCAAATGATATGTATGTACATGCTTTTTTTGGCAATATACATGTGTATGTTGATAATAAAAACGCTTTACCTACATTTACTGCTTAAATAATGAATTTGACTGGACGATTAAGTGTGTCAAATGGGAACTAATAATGCTTTCTGAAACTTCATTTTTTTCAAATACATATTTTGTTCCAAACGACAGATTTTCTTAAAATTTCGCACATACATCAATGTGTACTTACACCAAAACATTAATAAAAAGAATGGCTTACCGAAATTGTTTCGGAAATATTGGATTTCATTTAGGGTACCGGTGTAGCCTTTTTCTTGTTTGGTTTTAACATACAAAAACAACGTATCAGTAGAATGGAGATATTGAATGGATCAGTTCTGAACTAAATTTGTTTGGAAATACATTGCATAAGTGTGTTTTTGATTATTATATATGCTTTATGAACTTTTACTACTCAAATATTTATTTTCAATGGACATTAAAGATGAAATTAGTATATTGTAACCTATATACAATAAAGAAAAAATGAAGGAAAAGGAGAAATTAACCCAATTTTCTTTTTGTTGCGAACGTCTTTAATAATACGTTATGACGAAGGAGTTGAGACAATGATGCCACAGTTAACATAAAGGCGACGTAAATGTTGTAAAGACGAGAGAATCGAGACAATGGCGATAAAGTTTACATAGATGATGTCGTGACGAAGGGATTGAGACAACGGCGACACAGTTTACATAGAGACGAAGTTAACGACGTCATGACGAAGGGGTTGAGACAATTGCGACACAGTTAACATAAAGACGACGTCAATCACGTCATGAAGAAGGGGTTGAGACAACGGCGACACAGTTTACATAGGACGTTTATGAAGTCATGACAAAGGGGTTGAGACAATGGCGTCACAGTTTACATAGAGACGACGTTAACTACGTCATGACGTTAGGGTTAATACAATGGCGACACATTTTACATAGAGACGACGTAAATGACGTCATGACGAAGGGATTAAGACAATGGCGACACAGTTTACATATATATGACGTTAATGATGTCATGACCAAGGGTTTGAGACAAAGCCGACACAGTTTACATAGAGACGACGTTAATGACATCATGACGAAAGGGTTGAGAGAATGGTGACACAGTTTACAGAGAGTTGACGTTAATGATGTCATGATGAAGGGGTTGAGACAACGGCGACACAGTTTACATAGAGACGACGTTAATGCTGTCATGAAAAAGGGGTTGAGACAACGGCGACACAGTTTATATAGAAACGACGTTAATGACGTCATGACGAAGGGGTTAAGATAATGTCAACACAGTTTACTTAGAGGCGACGTTAATGGCGTCATGAGGAATGGGTTGAGACAACAGTGACACAGTTTACATGGAGACGACGTTAATGACGTCATGTTGAAAGGGTTGAGACAATGGCGACACAGTTTGCATAGAGACGATGTTAATGACACCATGTCGAAGAAGTTTATACAATGTCGACACAGTTTATATAGAGACGACGTTAATGGTGTCATGACGAAGGGGTTGAGACAATGGCGACACAGTTTACATAGAGACGACGTTAATCACGTTATGACGATAAGATTGAGACAATGGCGACACAGCTTAAATAGAGACGACGTTAATGACGTCATGACGAATGAGTTGAAACAATGGCGACATAATTCACATAGTTAATGATGTCATGACAAAGGCATTGAGGCAATGACGAAACCATTTACTTGGATACGACGTTAATGATGTCATGACGAATGTGTATGTACAATGTCTACAATATTATTGCCGTTAGGAATAGATAAAAATACTATCATGTAGTTTTACATCTACTTACATTCATTTTATTTATTTATAATTCTTAAAACTATTCTTCACAGCATATTTTGTGGAGCACTTCGCAGTGCCTGCATATTTCACTGTGCTACCGTTATGGCGCTGCGTATTCTTTTATATACGTGTATAAAAATAGTTTGTACCGCTAATCACATCAATTGTGTAGTACTGAACAGTTTCTTACCATTAAAGAAATAAATATATGTGCAGTATTTGTTTAATGCAAACTTTATCTTAAGGGAGCACTTGTCGCTAGATACCTGATGTGTTGTGCAATACTTGTTTAATGTAAAATTTATCTGTAAAGGCCCTGTCACACTGCGAGCGTACAAAGTGAGCGAATAAAAAATATATACTTAAAATATAAACGTAAACGCTGTCATTCGCTCCAAAATTCATGATTTTGAGAGCGAATGAAACAATCTTTTCGAGTTGAAACATGCATCGCATTTGAAAGCGATTGAATAGCGAATAAGAAGCATTTAAATAGTGTACGAAACCGTTTAAGAAGCGAATGTAGTGCGTTGGCATTTTGATCACGATCAAGGTTGTAGCGAATAAGGAGCGAACGCGAGCTAATAGTAGCGAATGGATAGCGTATGCGTTGCGTGTGTGTTGCGAATGCGGCAGCGATCGTAGCGAATGCGTAGCGCATACGTAGCGATTGCGCCTTGTTTTGGGTACCGCGTCCGATCGCGGCAAATAAAACGCGACACGGCACCCTCAACCTCAGTACCAGTCGTCACAGCCATTGTACCACCCACAGCCTCAATATCAGCAACAGTACCCGCCACAACGACGGACCCACTGCGACCGCAACCGCCACCGCCACTGCCGCCGCCATCTCCACTGGAAGTTTAACTGCACTGTTGCTTTCCTCCGACATGACCCTGATTTTCTCTGGAATATCAGGCATGGATACAAACGTGAAGACCCCATATCGTGTCGATCACATCTAATCGTGGTCTCAGCACACCTACAACCCTGAGCAGATCCACCTCCCCATTGTTTAACACCCACAAATGATCCAAGTTTGTGGTACAGGATGACCAGGGCCTACATCCATACACAGCATAGCATGGATTACTTTCATCCACTTGATGCTATTTTATGTACGTGTTGTTTTGTTTCGATACAAAACTTGTTGCTTTCTTTATTATGAATCAGGTGTACAAAACAGTACAGTGCTGTACGCTGTTTCATTGTTTACAGTCCAAGTGTCTAGCTGCAGAATGCTTATATCATGTTTTATATTTAATTAGATTTTTCATAACTTGTGAACTATTAATTGTTTTCACTGTGCCTTAGCACTTTAGCCATGATAATATAGAAAGGTGGCCCATGTGGTTGTGTGTCTGTTACCAGTTTTGTTGGGTTGGATACAGGTTGAAAGCAGTCACATTGCTACCTCTCTGCAGCTCCACCCAACAAATCAGGTAACACACACAACAATATGGGTCACCCATCCATATTATTCATATATGTTTTTAAAATATTTATATGTCTGTACGATAGACTTACAAAATATATGTTTAATTCCAACATGATTGTCTCAGTTGACTGGCGTAAGGTGTCAGAAGTCAGCTTATACAAGCATGTTGAAAATAAACATATGTGTAACTTATTCTCTAATGCACAAAATAATTATTTAATAGTAAGTGTAGTTCCAACATGGTTGTATCAGCTGGCTTCTGTCGTAAGTCGGCTGCTACAAGCTTGTTGAAAATAAACATGTATTCAAATAAATCTCTCGTACAGAGAGAATATTTACTAGTATTTAATATGACAATCACACGTTATTATTACAACTAATAATTAAAATAATAAATACACACTTTATTTAACAGTACACATGTTCATACAATAGAAAAATAACTGCATACTAATATGTGTGTGATGAGTCAATCAATATAATGCATATGAACAGTATTGTGTGTAATCCACGTGAGAGTTCTCCGTCATCTACATGTCAATCATGCTATCTTGCCAGGGCACGGATCCTGCAGGGGAGTTGCACCAATGCTTGATGAGGTTTTGCTGCAGCTTGCCTTCTCTTGAAGCTCGGTTAGGTGCCTGCACTTCCACGGTATCCACCAAGTTCTGGTCCTGCCTCCAGGCACCAGGGACCACGTTGCCATTGGGGGCATCCCTGTATATTAGTTGGTTCTGCAGGACTGGGTACCTTGTCCGCATAAGATTGTGCAGCATGGTGGTGAGGAGGACCTGGAAACGGTTCGCTAGGACACCGAAGGCATTTTCAACCACCCTTCTTGCTCGAGATAAACGGTAGCTGAATATACGTTCGTCTCTAGTCATCCTTTTGGTGCTGTATGGTTTCACGAGGAATGTTCTGAGGGAGAAGGCGTCGTCACCGATAATGAAGAACGGTACATCTTGAGTGTCGCCGTGGAAGGGTTGTGGCCAGCCAGCTATATCGCCTATTTCGAGTCCTTCCCTCAGCTCGCTAGCGTTTTAGATCTGATCATCGGAGCAGGACCCTACTCCATCGACATCGGCCCACACGAAACGGAAGTCAGCATCAACCATAACAAATAGGATGACACTGAAGACCCCTTGTAGTTATGGTAGATTGAGCCATACTTTGGGGGTGCTTTACACGCTACGTGTTTGCCATCAATGGCACCCACGGTGTGGGGAGAGTTCCATTTCTGGTACCACTTGTCTCCGAGTATTCTCCATCCTTCTTCGGTAGTGGGACACGTCAACAGCTCATCCAGGTATTCGTCTACAATGACTTGGCAGACCTCACGGACCACAATTGAGATGGTGTTTAGGGGGACCCTCCAAGCAAACTTCAGATCAGCATACCTTGCCCCTGAGGCTAAGTGGCGAAGGGTAAGTGCCAACTTCAAACCTGGTTCCAAGGCGTCCCTGTAGCGAGTGTCCTGTTTCGTCAGCCTCGGTGCCAGTCTCTGCAGCAGCTCATCAAACATAGCTGAGGTCATGCAGAGAAAGTTATGGAAAGAGGTGGGATCTTCCCTCCTGAGCTCAACCATGAGTTGATCGAACACACCAAGCTGGGGTCTTCTTAGGATCATAGCCTCACCCAATGGGCACGCTGCCTCCTTCTTAGACTTCTTCTTCTCACCGTGAGTTGGACTTTCAGAATCTGCAGATTGCGCTGATTCATAATTAAAGCAAGCAGGAGGTCCCTTCTGGCTGGATCTTGACAATAGTTTTATATGTGTACTCGGTGAAGGCTGGATTTGCAATGGAGATATCCAGAGGATGCTTGTTCTTTTATACTCTAAAGTGGCAAGTGCGTTACTCGATCGGAACACAATCGGAACACAATCGCTATAATCGCAACTCAAACGCCACGCAATAGCTATTTCATCGCTACTTCATCGCTACTCACCCGCTCCCTATATGCGAGCGAATGAATTGAGTACCAGCGAATGACGGCGAACAGGGACGCACGAGATCCGCATTGATGCAAATGCCGAACTAGTGGGGAGCGATAAGTGCGAACGAGTAGCGATTAAACAGTATTTTTGTCATTTTTCATATGCTTCGCATTCGCAATGGCTTATTCGCTGCAGTGTGACAGGGCCTTAACGGAGCACTAATTGTTAGATACCGAAGGTTATGTAGTAAAACACGCACGATGCAACAAAACGCTGAAAGCGTAGAAAGACTATTGGCGGGAAAAAGAGACTAAATACAAGTGAATTATGACTGCATTTGTTCTGAAACGGAAACTTTTTCTTTTAATGCAGTCCAATTTCTCACTCTGAAACGCCGTACTTTTACAAAAGATAAATGATAATTGTACACATTACTTTCAAGATATTGGTATTATGTGGCAGTAGACCTAGATTTACATACAAGTCAAAAGAGTAAGTATAGGGGTGTATGTAATGAAAGATTAACAATTTTAATAAATTGACTTTTTCAGAATCTGTAATTGTAATAAATCAAAATATAAACATAGTAATACACATGGCATGAATCATCTTAAAAAATCAAAACGTAATGCAATAGGCGTGAAATTTTGCTGTCTTGAAGAAGGACCCGTATGTATCTCTGAGTCAAGATAAGACAACAGTTCACAATACTGATAAATAACTGATGCACGAAGCAGTTTCGACACGGAACCAAATGTAACTACATCGATTATTGTTAAATGGACAAGGCGAATCGACGATTGTTGGGAAAATAATGTACCGTTTTCTCATGTACATGGGACGGCTACTGAACATGATTTTTCCAGGTGTGCTTTACTACATCTATAAAAGACGTACTTTATTACTGACTGGAGTTCTATTATCTACTGCATCTTCGAAACGTTTGTGAAGCTTTTTAAATCGAATTAAATCGGATTTTAAAGCCGTTAAAGATCTTGTTAGTCAGTTGTGGGCCTATAAAATTTTATTTTGATGGTCTGTTTTCGACCAACGTCTTGGGTCAAACTATTAAAACCCGCAATCGCGGTGTGTAGGAATAACACGGAACAATTTTGAAATATATAATTTAACCTCAGCGTTTTTTCATGAAATAAGAAAAAAAGCATGAAATGGTTGACAAGCTAGTAATTATATGCGTTAAGAATTTATTTTTTTTAATCATCAACGAAAAGTGGATTTATATGACTGGCGTGTGACGACTTTATTGGCAGTCTTTTTGAAAGAACCAGACTCAACGTTCACAATTTGCTAATTACAATATATGCATGTGTACACACATCGTGGAAAAGTGATTTCGTCAGGAGTGTGATCGTCATTATGTTTGTTTGTTGGGAGTTCAAGCAAACCCCGAAGTGGGTAACTTACAATGTTGTAACAGCCTTCCTTGTATTGCTACTGGTGTACTTAGGATACCACGTGCTATACGGGTGCCTTTCAGTCGCACGAGCAAAACTCGGGCCAAATGTGGGATGCAATATATGCGAGTAACGATTTATACGACTGTTTTGGGATAATACACGGAAACACCAATTAATAAACAATCAGAAGGCATCGGCTATTGCCCCGAAGCGTGCCGGAGACCGCCGACTTCCGGGTAGTTACAGTGTGTTAGCCGAGAAACGGAGTATCTTTGTTTCCTTTGCAGCCCATGGCAAGATCTTCTTAGGGGTTTCACAATACCATATAACGAGATAAACGAGTTTTTGTCGCGGAGTGACGAAAATCAAATCTGATGATAAAACTGTGTAAGATTTTTATCATCATCAATTTAACATCAGTTGCTGAACACGAATTTACAGCAGCTTTTATGACTACCGGTAGACAAAAAATTCCTTAGTGAATCTGTAGATAACCTCAACCTAACAAATGACAAGGATTTGGGGTGCACCAAACTTGCCACTCATGTATCAGTTGCTGAACATGGATTTACATGTACAACAACATTCATGAAAGGTCAAACCATTCCTCAGTGAATGTGTACCCGGTATATACCGAAACTCAATACAGGAAAGGGATTTAGGATGCACCAACAGTGGCACTCATTTATCATACATACATGTAAAGCTACCGAACGCGAATTTACATGTACTATAACATTCATGACAGGTCAAACAATTTCTCAGTGGATCTATATATAACTGCAACACAACAAAGCACAGAGAATTACGGTGCACAAAAGCGACACAATAATTCGCAGTCTGATTTTAAAATTTAAGATTAAAATTACTTCAACAACTGTCGTAAAAAATACCGGGACCGTATTCCAGAAAGATCTTAAGTATATCTTAAAATAGTTTCACCTTAGGTACAATTCTTGTAAGACAATGACGACACAGTTTACATAGAGACGACGTTGATGATGTCATGACGAAGTTGTTGAGGCAATGACGACACAGTTTACATGGATACAACGTTGATGATGTCATGAAGGTGTTGAGTAAATGACGATTGTTTACATGGACACGACGTTGATGATGTCATGACAAAGAGGTTGAGACAATGAATACGCAGTTCACGTAGAGACGACGTTAATGATGTCATGACGAATGTGTTGGAACAATGGTGATATAGTTTGCATATAGAGACGTCGTTAATGATAACATGTCGAAGAGATTGAGACAATGACGACACAATTTACATAGAGACGACGTTAATTATGTCATGACGACGTTACTGAGGTCATGCCGAAGGGGTTGAGACAAAGGCAACACAGTTTACATAGAGATAACGTTAATGATGTCATAACGAAGGGGTTGAGACAATGGCGACACAGTTTACATGGCGATGACGTAAATGATGTCATGACGACGGAGTTGAGACAATGACGGCACAGGTTACATAGAGACGACGTTAATGATGTCATAAGGAAGGTGTATAGACAATGTGTATAATTATTATTGCCGTTACGAATAAATAAAAATACAATAATGTAGTTTTACATCTACTTACATTCAATTTATTCATTTATAATTCTTAAACCCATTCTTCGCAGCATGTTTTGTGGAACACTTTTTTGCAGTGCCTGCATATTTCACTGTGCAGGGCCTTCGGCTACAGTTATGGCGCTCCGTACTTTAACACTTTTATATACGTGTATACAAAAAAAGTTTGTACCGCTAATCATATCAATACTGTTGTACTTAACATTTCTCATTAACTTTAAAGACATAGTATTTGTTTAATGCAAAATTAATCTTATGGGAGCAATTGTTGTTAGATACCTGATGTCATGAGTAATACTTGTTCAATGCAAAATGTATCTTAACGGAGCACTAATTGTTTGATACCGAATGTTATGTGAATGAAACAACGCACGATGCAACAAAACGCTGATAGCGTAGAAAGACTATTAGCGAGAAAAGAGACTTAATGCAAGTGAAACATGAGTGCATTTTTTTCCTCAAACGGAAACATTTGTTTGAAAGAAGTTCAATTTCTCACTCCGAAACGTCGTACTTTTACAAAAGGGAACAGATAATTGTACACATTACATTCAAGATATTGGTACTATTTGGCAGTAGACCTAGATTTAAATGGAGATCCAGGCCGCTGTAAAGACTAGCATGCGAGATCTTTTGCAACTTTAACTTAATCATTGAATGCCGCTTTTTATACAATAGTATACATCATAAAAAAATGAATCTGTAAGTAACGAACATGTATTATTCTGAGCAAACTATCTAATGCCAACGGAATTATATGCAAACCGACAAACAAGTCAATCTGTAACGTGCTAGAATAACCGATGAAGTGTAGTAGTTCGGATCATCGATTGTTAGTGCTTCGTAGCCTACATCTAGTCAAAAGTAGACAATACGATGCGTGCCCTCAATGTTCCATAAAATAGATTCAAATTGACCACCAAATAATATGCATTGATGTATTGTCAAAATATTAAGACACCCAGAAACAAGAAATAAAACACAACGAGTAAAAGAAGAAGTAGCGCATTAATTTAGTGGTCGTATTCCAAGACACACATTCGAATATTTTGGTTACATACAAGTAAACAGAGTAAGTATAGGGGTGTATATAATTTAAGTTTAAGAAACAAATTTAATCAATTGACTTTTTCAAAATCTGTAATTATAATAAATGAAAATATACACAAAATAATACGTATGGCATGCATCATCTGAAAAAAAATTAGATAATGGAATAGGCGTGACATTTTTCTGTTTTGAAGAAGGACCCGTTCGTAAAGTTTCGATTTACTGACTCGCAGCCTACAAAGAAAAGAAGTAATTCCCACGATACAGGTTCTGGAAATTACCCTTGAAAAAACTTCTGCCATATGTCTAAAAATTACAATATATTAAATTAATATCAATTGTGAAAGAGGAACAAAATATGAACAAGAGATGGTTGTAAAACATGTATGCCCCCCGACTTGCAGCCAAGTTGTGAATATGTGCAATTGTTAAGAATTTTTTTAATATGCAATCCCAAGCGAGGTCTCGATATACGGTATCTATGTATGAAGTTTCATTAAAATATCTCGATACGTTCTCAAGTTATTGAGCGGAAACCGTTTTTCTATTTTTAGTACTGGTGACCTTGACCTTGACCCCACCCACCCCATATGAAATCCCAAGAGAGGTCTCAATATAAGGTATCTATGTATGAAATTTCATTAAAATATCTCGATGCGTTCTCAAGTTACTGAGCGGAAACCGTTTTTCTATTTTTAGCAACGGCGGCCTTGACCCCACCCAACCCATATGCAATCCCAAGCGAGGTCTCGATATAAGGTATCTATGTATGAAGTTTCATTAAAATATCTCAATGCTTGTCAAGTTATTGAGGGAAAAGCGTTTTTGTATTTTTAGTAACGGTGACCTTGACCTTGACCCCACCCATCACATATCCACTCCCAAGAGAGGTCTTAATATAAGATATCGATATATGAAGTTTCATTAAAATATCTTGATGCGTGCTTAAATTATGAAGCGGAAACCATTTTCTTTTTTTAGTAACTGTCACATTGACCTTGACCACACCCATCCCATATGCAATCTCAAGCAAGGTTTCGATATAAGGTACATATATATATATATATATATATATATATATATATATATATATGTAATCGTGACCATAGGGCGAATAAATTGTCGAACAAAGCAGACTTAAGGCGACCGCGACCATTAAGGTGCCGGTGACTTAATTCTCGTAATTAATTACTAATGACCTATTTATGCAATCATATTGGATTTTTGTATGGACATACTGTATTACCTACACAAATATTTGAAACGGTATTAAGTTCGTTGTAAAGATAAATATATTTTTCTTTATTTTTGGAAAATATATTATCTATATGGTCGTCAAATCCATGCTTCGGGCGAAAAAATAAATATATCGTTTTTATTCTCTTAAACTAATAATATATCTAATGGGTTTAACCCGGTAAAGAATGCTTTTCTAACACTGCTTTTGCTAATACTGTCTTTCCGGACATTCCCAGTACCTTTCGATTAAACAAATCCATTTATAAATGTTGAGGTGTCTTCAATTTTGCGTTGTGTAATTTTAACCGGAAAACGTTTCGCAGTGAATGCGCGTTGTTAGCAATTCAAAAAAGACTTAAGAAGCACAGCTCCTGATTGCTGATTTCGTTGAGCGATGTTTTAAGTGTGCGTTTTATACTATTGTATTTGACAAAATTATTAAATGTAAACAATACAATGACCCCAGCAAGCAAAATATATGGGACCCACATGGGTATTGCAACCGGGAACCATGTGGGACCCATATGGGCAGCCCCTATGGGCTGAATATGGTCCTATATGGTTCCCATATGGGCTGCCTATATGGGCAGCCCATATGGGTCCCATATTGGCTGCATATGGGTCCTATATGGGTTCAATATGGGCTGCATACGGGCAGTATTTGGGTCTATATATGATCCTTTTTTCATCCTATATGGTTGGTATACTGCAATATTCTGTAAGTCATACCTGTCAGAGGTAAATAAAACACGAACGTTATCGATAAGATACAGTTTTAATCAATCAAAAACATTTACAGCTGACCTTGTGATCTTCGCCACATAGAAAAAAACTGTCGCCTCGTTTGTTTCACGATTTGGTGACTTTTTTTGATCGACAGAAAAACCCTTAGTATGTGACATTTTGTGTAATCATTTACATTAATAGTTTATCTTCTTTTGTGAAATAACTTGGCTGCTTTATCAATTGCAATAACAATAAAGTATGTTAATTGTGTGGCAATGTAATGTTTGTATGTCTTTTTAGTCTCAAGTATACAGTAGAAAGTGTTTCTCTATATGTGTGAGATTTTATTTACTGCTTATAAAAACTGCTGGGAATATTTATGAAAATTCCTCTATCTTAATTAGTTTTTGTTCAATTTTGGTCTATTTTTAAAAAATCCTATATTCTGAGCGTAATTCAAAGGTAAATATTGGGGGAAAATATACACTCTTTAAGCAGGAGAATGGGGCCAAAGTTCGGCCCCAAATAGGCCCTAAAATGACTGGCTTTGCACGCTCATCAATATAATTTTGAAAATGAATACAGGTAAGCGAGCACTTTCGTCTACAGCAAGCGAAGCTTCTGCAAACACAAGTTTGCTAGAAACGTCAGTGTTCGAAAAAAGTGAAACTACAACCAAAAGTAACTCTCAACCCAAAAACATGAAAAATAAATCAAAACCAGATCCCAAAAAACCAGATCCCAAAAAACAGAAAACAATGACAACTTTTGTCGCCAATGTGCCAAACGAAAATCGCGACACAACTGGAATATCAATATCAATTGAAATACGCCTTGATGAAATAAATAATAAATTATCCCAAGTGCTTACCAAAGAAGACTCCACATTTATAAAAGAAATTATAAAAGAAACTGTGGAACAGTTAAAAGAAAAGCTCCTGGGGAACGTCATTCGCCGCATCGAAATCCTCGAAAGTGACGTTTTTGAACACAAATGTGCAATTGACTTACTTAAAAAAGAAAGTGCAACCAAAAGCAAACAAATCGAAGACCTAAAATCACAAAATGAAACTTTAGAACGTGAGAAATCCAGTGAATCTATAAACCACGACGAGTTTGCAAACAACACCGAGCAGTATAGCAGACGAAATAACCTTAGAATAGCCGGTGTTCCAGAGGACCAGGACCGTCAATCCTCGGTGTCGGTGTCAAACGAAATCGTCACGCTTGTGAATGCACATCTGGGAATCTCACTTGAGCCTAGTGATATAGACATAGCCCACAGGCTAGGAAAATTCAAACCAAACACAAATCGGCCTGTTATAGTGAGATTCGTCAGACGACAAACTAAGATTGACATTCTGCGCAAAGCGAAGCTTTTCAAAGGGTCTGGCATCTTTGTGAACGAGGACCTTACGAAACTCAATGCAGAGGTGCTGGCGTCCTTACGCCTGAAGCAGCCTAGCGCCGTTGAAAAGTCATGGTCTTTTGAAGGGAAAATATTCGCGTTGTTCAAAGGTAACCAACATGCTACGCAAATAAAACACTCAGAGTTCAAAAACTGGTTAGAAAAGCCGTGGCCGAAAAAATCTTATTCCGAGTGTGTAGAGAACCCCGCTAGTGCAAAAAACAGAGTATCACCACGCAAGTGATAAATAGTTTGAAGGAAGTGTTTATCGAAGAACATTTATTCCCATTACACTTATGTAGCAACTGCTTCATCGTGTGCTGTATATCAAGAGTTGTGCTTAATTTACTGCTGTCTAAATTAACATCTTTTTTTAGCAAAAATAATATATATTGAACAACAAAGTAAAAGTAACACGAGTAATGGTTAAATAAAACACTGTCTCTTCGTGTCAATTATAGTAAATTATTAGGCTACGCACATGCATTAAAGCTGTTCGTATAACATAGTTACGTCCCTTGTTAACAAAAATGTCATGATTCATAATGTAAACACGGTATATTGGGAATACAATTATCAGAAAAAATAAAACTTAAAGATTAAATACATTTTAAGTGTGCTTGTATAAACTGCCTTTTAGCTCATAACAGGCGTCGTGTTCTCGAATATAATTTACTATCCTTTATTATGAATATTATCTATAGTGCTAACTTTCTGTTCATGTTTATGCTTGTGTTTTTGTGTCATGTTGTGAGAACTTGAATATGCACATAAATTAAATAATCTGATTTTCATGTTTACAGTTTAAATTTATATTCACACATTCTATAATGCATGTAAATGGCATTATTTTTAACACTCTATTATGATTTTTTTTCTCAGATAAGAATAATCTTATTGGCAAACTTTCTGTTTATGTATATGCCTGTGTATGTTTTATGTACTTGAATACGCACATAAATTAAACAATCCAATTTTATTTTAGCACTTAGGATATATACTGATACTTTCTACCACGCATGTAACAAACATTTATTGCTAACACTTTATAAGTACTATTTTTCTGTTTTGTTTGTTTTATGTTCAGAAGTACATGTATTTTTCTGTGTGTATATAAACCTACATATAATAATGTTATATGCATGGTAGTGGTAAGATTTTATATTCCTACATTATCTAATGCACGTTACACGAATCCAGAGTAACTGCTTAATTAAGACTAATCAACATATTTGAAAAAGTATATGCATATGACTATGTAATTCGGGATGACTTTATTCTAAAATATCAAGTTTGTGTTTTTGTACATGCTGAAAAAAAAATCTGGTTATTGTCGATTTTAATTCAATACCTCGACAGTCAGTGTAACCCCTTACTTAATAATTTATGCACTTAGATACCTTCAATGCCAAGGGTTCTATTATATCAGATAATGTGAAAATAAACTATGTCTTGAAGGTATTAAAAGTGGTGAACCTAAGATCATCTGGGAGATTTCATTTAGCACTTTTAACCTGAACTTTCTTTCTTTATATTTCAAAATTCCTGCTTCATTTTCGCTTTCATATGAAGCTTTTTTAAGGTGTTAAGTGAAAAATAGATGTTTAATACAATTACACTGTCTGATTCAATATCCTTGTATATCAAGAGTTGTGCTTAATTTACTGCTGTCTAAATTAACATCTTTTTTTAGCAAAAATAATATATATTGAACAACAAAGTAAAAGTAACACGAGTAATGGTTAAATAAAACACTGTCTCTTCGTGTCAATTATAGTAAATTATTAGGCTACGCACATGCGTTAAAGCTGTTCGTATAACATAGTTACGTCCCTTGTTAACAAAAAAATGTCATGATTTATAATGCTTGTCGAATGTTTACTCTCTTCTGTATGTTTATATAATAAGATTTAGGCTACAAATTAATTGATTAGTTACAAAAATATTAGAAATAGTAACATGCTTGTCGAATGTTTACTCTCTTCTGTATGTTTATATAATAAGATTTAGGCTACCCATTAAAACTTATTAATATGTTTATATACTTATATTAATGCAACAAAATTATCACTGCTATACTTTTTATGCTTCTAATTAAACTCTTTCAGTAGAAAGCTTAAATTATGATGCTTCTAACCACCTCTATAAATAGCATGAGTACTTTTATTACATAAGTCAAAACTAAAATAGATGTTGTCATTTCTGCCTTAGTGTTTTTGACCAAAATGAAACTCTTTAGTATTCGTTTTAGTATAGTGACATGCTTATCAAACTTATGTCTGTCCTGCGTGTATCTGCTATGCAACATAATCAAAACTACTTAGCGGCTTCTGATAAACAACTGCTGTTTATATTAACTTGTGCAAAGCTTAAAACTACATGCATGGTACCAGTTTTATCAATTTTATTTAAGTTAACTGATTTGCATATGCTATTTTATCTTTTGTTATGTTTAGCCAAGCTGCCACAACATATATTGTTATGTCTTCCTTTTTTCTATGCCAATGTACTTATTTTGTCTTCTCACCTTTCTCAAATCTACAGGTCGTGCATACACGTGTCACTTCGTCGTGTAACCCTACTTTTTGTAATATAGAGCATATACTATACATGTTAACTCATTTATGTATGATTGTTATTTTAAATGACTGACAAACTAAAAATTGTATCTTTAAATTGTAGAGGTCTAAATGGTTTCAAAAAACGTGTAAAGGTTTTCAACTTTCTGCAAGAGCTCAAGTCTAATATTTACTGCTTGCAAGATACACATTTTACAGAAGACATGTACAACGTCATCCATGCTGAATGGGATTGTGAACTTTTTTTAAGCTATGGTACATCACAATCTAGGGGTGCTGCAATTTTTATAGCAAAAAACTTTGAATATAAAGTTCATAATACTGTCACCGATGAAAATGGAAATTTTGTAGCGATTGACATAACCGTCACGGGAACACGGTTTACCATATTATGTATTTATGGTCCTAATTGTGACACTCCGTCTTTTTACACAAATATTTTTAAATTAATAGAGGACATTGGAAATGACTCTTTAATAATGTGTGGAGATTTCAACCTGGTATTAAATACAGAACTTGACTATAGTAATTATAAAAATATCAATAATCCTAAGGCTCGGAATATACTGTTGGAAAATATAAATAATTACAATCTCATTGATCCTTTCCGCGAAAAATATCCGTCTTTAAAGAGGTACACGTGGCGAAAATCTAATCCATTGCAACAAGCTAGACTTGATTTTTTTTCTTATGTCTTCAAATATGTTTGCAAGTTTTGAGTCAACGTCAATACAACCTAGCCTACAGTCTGATCACTCATTGATATTGTTAGAATTGGCACTTTCCAATTTTTCGCACGCATCAGGCTTATGGAAGCATAACAATTCACTTTTATATGACTTAAACTATGTAAATGAAATTAATCACAAGATTGATCAGATAAAAGAACAATATGCTGTTCCAGTGTATAATTTGGTACAATTAGGGACTATTCCTGATAGTGAATTACATCTCACAATAAGTGATCAACTCTTTCTTGAAACTCTTCTTATGGAGATAAGGGGGAAATCTATCTCTTATGGTTCATATAAAAAGAAATTAAACACCTTAAAAGAAAAAGAATTATTGGAAAAAATAAATACTTTAGAACAAAACCTCTCACAGGAAAACATTGAGGACTTACAAAAGTTAAAACAAGAACTTGAAATAATACACGAGCATAAGTTAAAGGGATATTTAACACGAGCAAAAACAAAATGGATTATAGAGGGTGAAAAGCCATCTCGCTATTTTTGTAATTTAGAAAAACAATGTGTTACAAGCAAAACTATTTACCAACTGCAAGATGATGATGGGGTTGTTTTAACTAATCAAAAAGAGATTTTAAAGAAAACTGCATCATTTTATGAAAATCTTTATTGTAAGAAAAGCGAATGTAATGATTCGGATTTTTTAAATTTTGTTCAAAATGTTAATTGTCCAAAACTAAGTGACAAGGAAGCACAATGTCTTGAAGGTAATATTACATTATCTGAAGCATCCATTGTATTAAAAAAAATGTCTAACAACAAAAGCCCAGGTAGTTCTGGATTTACTGCCGAATTTTATAAAATGTTCTGGAATAGAATTGGTACTTTTGTGGTAAGATCTCTTAATGAATCTTTTGCCCTGGGGAATTTATCCGTAACTCAAACACACGGAATCATTACATGTATCCCAAAATGCGATAAATCAAGACTTATCATAACAAACTGGAGGCCAATTACTCTTCTAAATACCGTTTATAAAATAGGCTCAGGTGTTATTGCAAACAGAATGAAACATTGCATGAATAAACTTATACACAATGACCAAACTGGCTTTATCAAAGGACGCTATATTGGAGAAAATACTCGACTGATTTTTGATATTATGCACATTACAGAAGAACAGGATATTCCTGGTCTGCTGCTACTAATTGACTTTGAGAAAGCATTCGATTCGTTATCTTGGTCCTTTGTGCAGAAAACACTTTCATTTTTTAACTTTGGACCTGACATTAAACGTTGGTTTGACATTCTTTATAAGGATGCAAAATCAGCTATAATTCAATGTGGCTACCTGTCTAATTTTTTTCCCATTCAGCGTGGATGCCGCCAGGGTGACCCACTTTCCTGTTACATTTTTATTCTATGTGCTGAAGTACTATCTCTTAAAATTAGAAATAACACACATATAAAAGGTATTACTCTTAAAGAAGTAGAACATAAACTTACACAATTTGCAGATGATACAACTATTATATTGGATGGAACAGAACAATCCTTACATGAAACACTGCATACTTTAAGCAAATTTTCTGCCATTTCTGGATTGAGCGTTAATTTTGACAAAACCAAAGTAGTATGGATTGGGAAAAAAAAGTTCAGCTCAGAAAGCATAAAAACAAAATGGAAACTCCAGTGGAACCAAGATGGTTTTCAAATGTTAGGTATACATTTTCATGTTGATTTACCAAAGATCATACAACTTAACTATAGTGACCGGCTTACCAAATTGGAGAATATACTTACAAGTTGGAAAAAAAGATTTTTGACACCTATTGGCAAAATAACTGTAATAAAAACTCTTTTGATTTCTTTGTTCAACCACTTGTTTATATCACTTCCAAACCCACCACATTCTTTTATTAAACACTTAAATACCATTTTTACTAACTACATATGGAATGGGCAGAGTAGAATCAAATTATGCGTTTTAACCAACGAATACTGTGATGGTGGCTTAAAAATGATAAACATTGAAGCTTTTATCCAATCTTTGAAATTAACTTGGCTTAAACGCGCTTACAGCACAGCTGGGAAATGGCTGAGCATAGCAAATATATATGTTGATTTTAGCAAACTTTTCAATTGTGGAAATCATTATCCTAAAATATTATCAAATATGATTACAAATCCCTTTTGGAAAGATGTTTTACTCAGTCTGGTACATTTCCAAAAGCAATTGCCTTTTAATGCAAAAGATATTCTGCATCAGCCACTGTTTTATAATGAAAACCTTTCCATAGGAAATACAAGTATATTTTTCAAAGCCTGGTATAAGGCAGGCTTACACTATGTATGTGACCTATTTGATAAAAATGGAGACTTCTTAAACATGCATATAATCAATGAAAACTATAATCTTAAAATTGACTTCCTCTTGTATAACGGTATTAAAAAGGCTATCTTTGCAATGTTTAAGAAATTAAATGTTGAAGGAAATTACCAACAGTATGCAAACATACAAAGGCCTTTCATACCTCCTTCACACAGAACACTATTTATGCCTGTTTCCGGAGCAAAGCCAATGTATACAATATTAAATAAGACCGAAAAATGCTTACCAATAAAACAAAAATGGTCAGGTAAACTAAATATTGAAATTACTGACAATGTTTGGAAGGATATTTTTCGTGAACCATTTTCTATAACTAAAGATTGAAAATGCAATGGTTTCAATACAGAATTATACACAGAATACTTGGAACAAATAGTCTACTTTTTAAAATGAATCTGAAGGATTCTCCCAAATGTACCTTTTGCAAAAGTTGTGAGGAAGCGATTGAACATTTTTTCTGGGAATGTCCTATTTCAAAAATTATTATTGAAAACCTTTTCCCCAAACAGTTGTTTCCATTTTGTAACATATATACTTTTCTTCTGGGATATATAGAAAAGAATAGTGATGCTGTCAACAATGCTTTTATTTATGCCAAGTTTTATCTGTATAAATGCAAGATGTCTTCAACACAACCAACGGTTGAAAATGGAAGGCACTTTATGAAATCACAATATGACAGTCTTAAAGATGTAGCAATATATGAAAAGAAAGTTGACAGTTTACTTGCTTGGAAAGATATTTTGAATGTCAATGTATCACAGAACCACCTCTTTTTGCAGTTGACTGAAAACACTTCATAGCACTATCTGAGTATTTACGTACGTTTTTTTTTCTCTATACATATACGTGCTTGTTTTGTAGAAACGCTTTCCATAACAGTTCAACCTTACTCAATAATACATTTTCTATGTGTGTTACACGAATATAGCCCTGCATTTATCCACCATGCGTTCCTAAATACTAAAAAACCTCTACAAACTACAAGCTTTATCCAAACATATCATATGTCCAGTGCTCAATAGACCCAAGTCAAAGCAAGACCTGTTACCTTTCCCTTCCCCCCTTCCCACACTTATTATTTGATTCTTTAATCCTATGTTTTTTCTTCCTTGTACATGTGTGCATCTCTAAAAAGCGTACTTTATTTACCTTATGATGTCTACTTTATGTGTGTGCACTTACATGAAATAAAGGTATAATTTTGAAAAAAAAAAAAAAAAAAAAAAAAAAAATATATATATATAATTTTACCTTTGAACTTTTAGTGTGACCTTGAACCATGGGATCTGGTTCTCGAAACTCAGCGTTACATCATGCTTAACACTTCCGCCAAGTTATTTGAAACGCCTTCCTTGCTGGACAAAATTATCATCCGGACAGGGTCTATCAGACTTTACGCTGACAATAGACCCTGCTCCCCCCACCCCTAGCAGGCATATTCGGGACAGTGTTGTTATGAAAGTACCATATCTAAGCTGTCATTTGGTGGTTGGCTGCACGATGGCTGTTGGCTATTTTTGATGCTACGTCATGTTAAAATATGTTACCATTTTTTAAAAGATAGCAAATGGTAGAAGAACGCATAGCTAGGTTTATATTGTACAATAAATTAATTTATAGGCCGTGTTTTTATTCGAACAGCACAATACAAGTGATTTGTGAGATTCAAGTACACTATCAGTTATTTGTGCATTTTAGGTATCATATTTTATCATTTTTAGCTCGACTGTTCGAATAATAAGTGAGCTTTCCTAATAGCGACGGTGTGCATGTCTAAATTTTGTTTATATTTAAAAGTTTTTTAACTGCAAAACTACATAAGTTATTCACTGGAAACTTGGAATATATTGTGTCATCAACTCCAGCATCAGAAGCAACGTTTCCTATAACCCAGTTCACATAGATTTTCTGAATAAAGTTTATATTCAAAACTCTTATATCTGCAAAACTACACAAGTTATCAACTACAAAAGGTTTTCACTTGAAACATTAATTTGATGAAATAATTACCATAACTCAGTTTTGTATTTCAACAAATGTATACCCCTTCCACTCCCAAAATACGTACCAACTGAAATACTTTGAAAAGTATAGAGCGTTGTCCTCTGACAGCTCTTGTTTTACATAAAATGCATTTAACTTTGGTGATTGTATATGACGTTACCAAAAAATAAATGCAGAGAAATGTATGTTAAAAGAAACCTTAATTTATTTTTTTAAATTTAAGATGATACTGTAAAAGTGTGTATATAATGTGTATACTATGTGCAGAAAAGATAAAATCATTACAAAAGAAACATTCACTAATTCCATGTTTTATTTATAGTGATTATATAATCCTTTTTTCCAACTATTCAGCCACGCCTGGTTATTCAACCACCCAATATAATGGATTTTAATTATTATTTCTTATAAAACTTGTGTTAGTTATCTGTATTGAGAACATTCCATTACATAATTATTTTTTTTTGAATTGAAAATTTAGATTTTGTCTGAGGAAAATAATTTTTTTTTTTATAAAATTTTCTAAAATTGCTACACACTTTGTGAATAACACAAAACATAAATTTTCAAACAGCGTGTTTGTGTTTGTAAGTCTAATATAGAATACTGTTAATGAATAATATCAAAATTGTTCCAAAATTTTAGTGTTTTCCTATCAAAATGAAGACTGTCCGAAATTGTAGGAAACATCTAAAATAAATCCTAGATGCTAGGGTGCGTTGCTTGAAGTGTTCGGTAGCTAAGTGAATGGCTAATCTCTCAATTATCCGGCCGTTATTTTGTAGGTAAATAAGTACGACCTTGATCTTGGACCTAGGGACCTGATTCTTGCGCGCGACACACCATCTCATCATGCTTAACACTTCTGGCAAGTAATTTGAAAATATGTCCATGTCAGACAAAATTATCCTCCAGACAGAGTATTAATTCTTTTTTTTTACCTTTGACCTTAAACTGTGACCTTGACCGTGGACCTAGCTTAAAGCGCGACACACTGTCTTATATCACTTCTACCAAGTTATTTGAAAATGCTGACTGTTAACATGAATATTAACATGAATACATATATTTGACCTTTAAGTGTGACCTTGACCTTGGATCATGGTATCTGGTTCTTGCATGTGACATACCACCTCAGAATGCTTATCACTTCTGAAAAGTAATTCGAAGGGTTAGGGTTAACCCTCCTACCCTGCTGGACAAAATTATACACCGGACAAGGTCTATGGCTTATATTCGTATATTTGACCTTTGACTTTTAAGTGTGACCTTGACCTTTGACCTAGAGATCTAGAGTTCTTGCACATGATTCCTTGTCTTACCATGCTTAGCACTTCTGCAAATTGGATGAACATTGCTGGTTATAGAGAGCGGAAACAACTAAAAAGACCAATTTCAGATAATTCAAGGGCAATAACTCCACAAAACCTGGAGCGATTTGGCTGGTTATTAGACCAATACCGCGCAATCTTTAATAGGGGGCATAAACATCAATTTTGGTGAAGATAAGATGAACATTGCTAAAACGGTCAGTTTTAGTTAAATAAAGGGCCATTTCTCTGCGGTTCCTGTGGCAATTTAGATGATCATAAAACTTGTCTAAGATATTATAATCTCAGACATTTTATTCAAGTTTGGTTAAGATTAGACCGGAAACAGCTAAAAAAAGTTAATTCTAGATAATCAAAGGGCCATAACTCTACAGTTACTTGAACGATTTGGTTGATTATCCAACTTCACCGTGGTCACAAAGATTTCCACTAAGTTTGATGAAGATCAGATGACAATTGTTGGACTTGAGAGTGAAAGAGTGGAAACGGCTTAAAGGGCCAAAATCAAATAATTCAAGGACCATAACTCGAGTGCGATTTAGCTGATTATTGCGCTTTGCAAAGAACTTGACTGAGATATTTTATAACAAACATTTTCATAAAGTTTGGCTGATTATCAAACTTGGCCTAGATATTATGCCCACAAACCTGTTCATGAAGTTTGGTGAAGATAAGATGAAAATTGTTGGACTAATTGAGCGGAAACGAATATTAATACCAACCAACCAACATTAGCAAACCAATATACCCTGCCATCTTTGATGTGGGGCATAGTTACTAGCTTGATTATTAACAAGAGCTGTCACAGGACAGCGCACTCGATATGTTTGTACTGTTGCACGCAAACCTTAACCTGAACGTTTTACGTACAAAATGAGGCAAATTTTTGCTAAATTGCAGGTCAGAGTTAACGACCTTGGTCAATGACCTTACATAATGACCCTGAAGACATGTGTGAAGTTTCAGTTGAATATCTGTAGTAGATAAAGAAATATGGAGTTGTTGCACTCAAACTTTAACCTGAATTTCTAACTACGAAAAGGGGCATAATTCTACTAAATTTCAGGTCACATATATATATTTTTACACCTACCCTGAAAAGTAAGTCCGATCAGTTTAAGAACCTACTGTGTACTGACATAATTATAGACATTGACATTGAAAGTGTAATTGTGCAGTTTAGCTTGCAAAAAGGACAGAAAATAAGACTGTGTTTGTTTCAGCTCTACTTGAGAGTAAAATGTTCGAGGTAAAGAAATCTTTTGTCAGTTATCCTAATATGCAGATCTTCATTACTTCATTACTTCATAAGTACAATGTATCTAGTAATGCTCATAATACACCATATTCACATTTTGTTCAAAATCCTATAGTAGGGTGGGGTCTGGGGGGTCTGCATAACTGAAACAATATTGCGAATCCACATGAATATATAGATAGCTACGACCCTGAAATTGCGTCAACTGTGCGCTACCCCGAAACATTTCAAGGGGCATTTAACAATGCAAATTTGGCCACTGTGCAACCGTACAAACGGATAAACTTAAGTTTTACATGGCTTAATGCACTCCCAGCTGAGCTAAATGTCTTTAATTCAATTCATGAGGTGAATTACACACTCGCGGCAATTGTTGTTATTGTGACTTGTGGGTTCTTTGAGGAAATTACTTGTTCCCCCCCCCCCCAAAAAAAACCCCCTGCTGTGCAGACAATGAAGGACTTAAACATAGGGCATTTGTTTTTGCAAAACCAGTGTGCTTTTCCTCTATCATAACCATGTTTTTTAACTATTAGTATATCAAAGCAATTCACAAATTCTATTTCATCAATGAAAATTACAACACTTTCTCATCTAACACAATGGTTAATGTGTTGTGTCACCTTGGCACCCATTTATTCGGCAGTCATACCGGGAAGTTATCATGTGTCTGTAAGATTAATCATGACAGGATTACAATCTTAAAATTTAATAACGAAGCCTAAATTATTCATTTCCAACATTTGTGTCATTTTATACCACCATGGTTTGATTAAAACTAGCCAAATCCTGCTTCAACATGATAAACATGTCATTTTATACTTAAAGGGACTATGTCAACACAAAGTGATCCCTTTCAGCAATTTAAATGTTTTTATGTTACAGAAATCAGCAATATAAAGGCGTATACAATATATAACGTTTGAATAATTTACTACATTATAAGAATTTTGAATTAAAAAAAAAAACATAAAGAAAAACAACCTGAGTGGGTATCGAATTACACCCAAGGAACATTTCTGTGAAATTATTTGGAAACCCAACCAGTGGTTTCTGTCAAGAAAATTTGCAAAGTTTTCAATATAGTCATATAAATAAAAATAGTCCCTGGCTTCCATGTTTATCAACGGAGCGGAACCCTTCGGGCAACTTTCACAGATGACTTCCCAAGGAACATTTCTGTGAAGTGTTATCAAAATTGGCCCACCGGTCTCAGAAGAGATGTCATTTTAAGGAAAAGTTTACTCTCGAACAGACGCACGCACGACACAAGAACCGCCATGGCATAAGCTCGTGTGGAGTTTACCATGTCTATTTATATTACGTAAGTAAGTACTTCTTTTAATAAAATTATATTAAATGTTGAGAGAAAGTTGTGTCCAGATTGCATATTAAGAGAGAACTAAAACTAACATATTTGTTTACTGCACAGTAAAAAAAACCATACCACATGTACTGTATATGCCCATGGGCGCATATGCGGTTCTTATTGCCCCAAGTCAAAACTGAATGTACCCGTTGCTGTAGGATAAACAACTAAATAAATACTTTTTACAAACAACAATGGTGAATTAAATAAACAAAAAAAAACATTTGCCCAAACACTGACCAATAGATATTTGACCTGCTTTTAAAATAACACCTTTAAGATACATCAACCCAGTTTCAGAAACGAACCTGATATTATGAAACTAATGGTTGAAGAAAAATCAGACTGTTTAAGAATATATAATATCAAAATGCGGTTAAAAATGCAAAGCACTTAAACGGATAGTTTTCTTTCATGCCCCAATGAAAACACCGATCTCAATTTTCGCAATAAAATGTGAAATGTTTGACTTTATGGACGAAATAGGTATAATTTTACCCGCCTTTGACATATATGCAGTTGGAAAATGTGGTCCATCATATCTATTTACATTGTTACTGAATACATGAATAAAGAAAGGAAAATAACGTAAAAATTTGAAAAAGCTAGTCAGTTGATACATTTGAGGTATATATTGAGAACAATTCTTCGGGATTTGTCATGGAGTTATTTCAATTTAATACTGCTTGTGTAGCATCAAATGTCACAAAAAACTCCAGACATTAACATAATTATTATAATTACAAGTATTACAATATATCTAAAGTATTATAGTACCACAAGATGTAATCGGAATGGATGTGCTTCAAAAAATGATTGTGCTTCAAAAAATGATTGTTCAGACAAACAGCAGACACCTACACCTGTTGGAGTGTAACAATATCACTGACTCGCATTTCTACAAGCTGTAAGCGCTACACTTCGACATAATGCTGGAAATATGACACGATCAACAATACAGAATCAAACTTGAGGTAAAAACTACAGAAAACAACTCAATGCTGGAAATGGCAGAAATCGTACACACAATACCGTTAGCTATACAGACACTATTATGCTATCCATACTACGGAAAATGAATCATTTATTACTTTCAATTAAACGTTATTTGTTCCCAGACGATGCGTGTCCTGCAACCCAACATAATACTTCTAAAAAGACAATCAGAGCACCCGAAAGGAATGTCTATTCGGCGAACACATGTAGAACGCTCACGGTCGCGTGGTTAAAATATTCCAAATGAACAGTTCGGTTGCAATTGTTATATGGTAATGGAGAACAAGCCAACACAAGTCAATTATTTAAAGATAATAACATTTGGTATTTTAATATTCGAGGTCCCCTAAGTCTATAGATATATCAAATATACATGTTATATTTTTAGAACTCTATAAATACACTTCATCAAATACACGCGTGAAAAAGAAGTAAATATAATTAGATTGTTGAGAAAAATATGTACATATTAAAATTATATTATATAGTTTTTCCAGACATATTTTCATAACGGTTTATTCATTGAATGCAAACTCATATTTATGTATCGCAGTCTAATTAAGAAAGCAAACCGGAAGAACGTGTTTTTCCGCATCAAGTCCCTTTCTCCCAAAAATCGAAACGAAGTCGAATAGAATTAAGGCCTAAAGGATCAATTCAAATTTTCACCAATGAAGAGTCAAAATTAGAAAAAAAAACATTTATTTTCCAACTAATGTACAAGTTTAAATTGTGTTAAAAGTGCATTTTTATTTGAGACGTAGTTATTTTAAAGAAGTTAGAAAATTTCGCCATAGTACTGGTTTTTAATACACTTCGCCCTATGGTCACGATTACATACATATATATATATATATATATATATATATATATATATATATATATATATATATGAAGTTTCATTAAAATATCTCGATGCGTTCTCAAGTTATGGAGCAGAAACCTTTTTTCTATTTTTAGTTATGGTGACCTAGATCTTGACCCCACCCACCCCATATACAATCCCAAGCCAGGACTCGATATATGGTATCTACGTATGAAGTTTCATAAACTATCTTTATGGATTCTAACGTTATTGAGCGGAAACCGTGTTCCTATTTTTAGTAACGGTGACCTTGACCCACCCAACCCATATGGAATCCCAAGCGAGGTCTCGATATAAGGTATTGATGTATGAAGTTTCATTAAAATATCTCGATGCGTTCTCAAGTTATTGAGCGGAAACCGTTTTTTTCTATTTTTAGTAACGGTAACCTTGACCTTGACCCCACCCACCAAATATGCAATCCCAAGGGAGGTCTCAATATATGGTATCTATGTATGAAGTTTCATTAAAATATCTCGATGCGTTGTCAAGTTATTGAGCAGAGACCGTTTTTATATTTTTAGTAGCGGTGACATTGACCTTGACCCAACCCACCCCATATGCAATTCCAGGCGAGGTTCCAAATTAAGGTATCTTTGTATGAAGTTTCATTAAAATATCTCTATGCGTTTTCAAGTTATTAAGCGGAAACCGTTTTTCTATTTTTAGTAACGGTGACCTTGACTCTACCCACCCTATATGCTATTCCAAGCGAGGTCCCGATATAAGGTATCTATGTATAAAGTTTCATTAAAATATCTCGATGCGTTCTCAAGTTATTGTGCGGAAACCGTTTTTCTATTTTTAGCAACGGTGACCTTGACCTTTGACCTGTTGACCTAACATGTATAGGTGTCTTCCTTTCCTCCCAAGTAACCAGCATACCAACTTTCATGATCATAGGTCAAAGCGTTCTCTAGATATCGTGCGGAAACGAAATGGTCTACGGACAGACCGACCATCCGATCGACCGACCGACCAACCGACCGACCGACGGACAGGTGCAAAGCAAGATACCCCCACTTCTTCGAAGGGGGGCATTATTATCAGCGAACAGGCAGCCAGGAAACGTCAATGTTAATATGATCGCAAATGAATACACAGCACTCCTTATCTACGTGTACGTGATAAAATTATAACCTTTCTAGTGCCACGGTTTAACTGGAAGATACAACCAGTACTTATCTTAATGTATCTCTCAGTCAAGATAAGACAACAGTTCACAGTACTGATATATCACTAATGCATGAGGCAGTTTCGACATGATATTAAATGTAACTACATTTAACTCGATTATTGTTAAGTGAACAAGGCGTATTGGCGACTGTTGGAAAAATAGTGTACTGTTTTCTCGTGTACATGAATACGGCTACTGAACGGGATTTTTCCGGTTGTGCTTTCGTACATCTATAAAATAGGTTCTGTATCACTGACTGGAGTTCTGTTATCTACTGCATCTTCGAAAAGTTTGTGAAGGATTTTAAATCGATTTGAATCGGACTTTGAAGGATTTTGTTAGTCAGTTGCGGGCCTATAAAATTTATTTTCATGCTCTGTTTTCGACCAACGTCTTAGGTCAAACGAGTAAAACCCGTAATCGCGATGGTAAGGAATAACACGGAACAATTTTGAAAAATATAATTTAACCGCAGCGTTGTTTCATGAGAAATAAGCGAGAAATGGTTGACAAACTAGAAATTATAGGCTTGAAGAATTAGTTTAGTTTAATTATCAACAAAATGTGGATTTCAATGACTGGCGTGTGATGACTTTATGGGGGACATTTTGAAAGAAGCAGATTGAGCGTACAAAATTTACTACAAACAATATATGCCTGTCGTATCGTGGAGAAGTGATTTCATGAGGAGTGTGACGGACGTCATAGAATCTTCATCATGTTTGTTTGTTGGGAGTTCAAGCAAACTCCGAAGTTGGTAACGTATGCCGTTGCAGCATTCCTCATATCAGTATTGGTGTTCTTAGGGTACCACGTGTTATACGGGTGCCTTTCATTCGCACGTGAAAATAGCGGGCCAAATGTGGGGCAGAGACAGCGGTGTGACGATGCAATATATGCGAGTAACGATTTATACGACTGTTTTGGGATAATGCGCGACAAGACCAATGAATGAACAATAAGAAGGCTTCGGCTGTAGCCCCGAAGCGTGCCGGAGTCCTCCGACTAGTTACTGTTTGATAGCCTAGAAACGGAGTTTCTGTGTTTCCTTTGCAGCCCATGACAAGATCATTGAAGGGGTTTCACAATACAATATAACAAGGTAAACGAATTTTTGTCGCGGAGAGACAAAAATCAAATCTGATGATAAATCTTTATTAGTAAGACTTATCCTCATCGATTTAACATCAGTTGCCAACCGCAAATTTACATTAGCTTTTATGACTACGGGTAGTGGACAAATTCCTTAGTGAATGTGTAGATAACCTCAACGTAACCAAGGACAGGGATTTAGGGTGCACATAATGTGGCACTAATTTATTATATGTAAATTGCCGAACGCGAATTTCCATGTTCAATAACATTCATGACAGGTCAAACAATCCTCCAGTGGATCTTTCGATAACCGCAACTCAATAAAGCACCAAACGTGACCAAATAAGTCGCACGTCATAGGTAGATCGAACTAAATGGACTCTCGTTTGGTTAACTGCTTGGATACAACGATCATCGATATTGGCAACACAAAGTAAGCCAAAAATTTTCAAAGGCTAAAAACACTTGAGCGTATCCAGACATTGTTCGTACCGAGGGATCAGAATGAATGGATATATGACTGTGGCTTGAAAGTCACTGATAACTGAACTGAATATGCACTGGGTGTACATACATCTGAGCAGGAATTGTGTGTGGAACATAACCATAGTATTATATTTAAAATATGAAATAATGAAGCAAACAACTTACATGTACACAGTTATTTAGAAATACATTCGTTAGTTCTTCAAAATGCTTTTTACTAGAGTATACATATCAAAATAAATGTCACCTACTTTTAACCACATTGTTTTGATTTGTACATGTATGAATCTTAACAAGGTTCCACTGTGGGTTAATCATAATTAAGTTTGCCTTATGACGAAGGGGTTGAGACAACGGCGTCACAGTTTACATAGAGACGACGTTAATGACACCATTACGAATGGGTTGAGACAACGGCGACACAGTTTACATAGTGAAGACGTCAATATCTCATGACGAAGGGGTTGAGACAACGTCGACACAGTTTACATCGAGACGACGTTATTGATGTCATGACGAAGGCATTGCGACAATGGCGACACCGTTTACATAAAGACGACGTTAATGCTTCATGACGAATGGGTTGAGAAAATGTCAACACAGTTTACATACGGAGACGAAGTTAACTCTGTCATGACGAAGGGATTGAGACAATGGCGAAAAAGTTCAGAGACGACGTTAATGATGTCATGAAGAGATTGAGACAACGGCGACACATTTTACATAGAGACGACATTAATGACGTCATGACGAAAGGGTTGAGACAATGGCGTCACAGTTTACATAGAGACGACGTTAATGACGTCACGACAAAGAGTTTGAGACAATAGCGTCACAGTTTACATAGAGACGACGTTAATGATGTCATGACGAATGAGTTGAGACAATGGCGACACAATTGACATAGAGACGGCCTTAATGACGTCATGACGAAGTGGTTGAGACAATTGCGACACAGTTTACATAGAGCTGACGTTAATGATGTCATGACAAAGGGGTTAATGTAATGACGAAACCGTTTACATAGATACGACGTTGATGATGTCATGACGAAGGGGTAGAGACAATTTCGACACAGTTTATATAGAGACGACGTTAACGATGTCATGACGAAGGTTCATAGACAATGTCTGCAATATTATTGCCGTTCCGGATAGATAAAAATACTACCCTGTAGTTTTACATCTACTTACGTTCATTTTATTTATTTATAATTCTTAAAACTATTCTTCACAGCATATTTTGTGGAGCACAATTTGCAGTGCCTGCATATTTCACTGTGCAGAGCCTGTGCTACCGTTATGGCGCTGCGTATTCTTTTATATACGTGTATAAAAATAGTTATTACCGCTAATCGTGTAGTACTGAACAGTTTTCCTTAACTTTAAAGAAATGAACATATGTGCAGTATTTGTTTAATGCAAACTTAATCTTAAGGGATCACTTGTCGCTAGATACCTGATGTCTTGTGCAATACTTGTTTAATGTAAAATGTATCTGTGATGGAGCGCTAATCGTTAGATACCGAAGGTTATGTAAATAAAAAACGCACAATTCAACAAAACGCTAACAGCGTAGAAAGACTATTGGCGAGAAGAGACTAAATGCAAGTGAATTAAGAGTGCTTTTTTCTGAAAAGGAAACATTTGTTTGCATGCAGTCCAATTTCTCACTCTGAAATGCCGTACTTTAACAAAATATAAATGATAATTGTGCACATTACTTTCAAGATATTGGTATTATGTGGCAGTATACCTAGATTTACATACAAGTCAAAAGAGTAAGTATAGGGGTGTATATAATTAAAGATAACAATTTTAATAAATTGACTTTTTCAGAATCTGTAATTGTAATAAATCAAAATATACACATAGTAATACACATGGCATGCATCATCTTAAAAAATCAAAACGTAATGCAACAGGCGTGACATTTTGCTGTCTTGAAGAAGGACCAGTTCAGAAAGTTTCGTCGAAACTTTCGATTTACTGACTCGTAGCCTGCAAAGAAAAGAACCTGTATCGTATGAACATACGATACAGGTTCTGAAAATTACCCTATCAAAAGACTTCCGCTTACGGTCTAAACATAAGAAATATATTAAATAAAGATCAATTGTTTAAGAGGAACAAAATGTGAACAATCCGCGAACAGTCAGTAACGAAGCAACTATGTTGATATGATCGCCAGTGAATATAATGCACTCCTTATCTACGTGTACTGGATACATATTATAACCTTTCTATTGCCACGGTCTAACCGAAAAATACAACCATTACTTATCTGAATGTATCTCTCGGTCAATATATATAACAATACTGATAAATAACTGATGCACGAAGCAGTTTCGACACGGAACCAAACGTAACTACATCGATTATTGTTAAATGAACAAGGCGAATCGACGATTGTTGGGAAAATAATGTACCGTTTTCTCATGTACATGGGACGGCTACTGAACATGATTTTTCCAGGTGTGCTTTACTACATCTATAAAAGACGTACTTTATTACTGACTGGAGTTCTATTATCTACTGCATCTTCGAAACGTTTGTGAAGCTTTTTTAATCGAATTAAATCGGATTTTAAAGCCGTTAAAGATCTTGTTAGTCAGTTGTGGGCCTATAAAATTTTATTTTGATGGTCTGTTTTCGACCAACGTCTTGGGTCAGACTAATAAAGCCCGCAATCGCGGTGTGTAGGAATAACACGGAACAATTTTGAAATATATAATTTAACCTCAGCGTTTTTTCATGAAATAAGCATGAAATGGTTGACAAGCTAGTAATTATATGCGTTAAGAATTTTTTTTGTTTAATCAACGAAAAGTGGATTTATATGACTGGCGTGTGACGACTTTATTGGCAGTCTTTTTGAAAGAACCAGACTCAACGTTCACAATTTGCTAATTACAATATATGCATGTGTACACACATCGTGGAAAAGTGATTTCGTCAGGAGTGTGATCGTCATCATGTTTGTTTGTTGGGAGTTCAAGCAAACCCCGAAGTGGGTAACTTACAATGTTGTAACAGCCTTCCTTGTATTGCTACTGGTGTACTTAGGATACCACGTGCTATACGGGTGCCTTTCAGTCGCACGAGCAAAACTCGGGCCAAATGTGGGATGCAATATATGCGAGTAACGATTTATACGACTGTGCTGGAATAATGCACGAAAAGACCAATTAATAAACAATCAGAAGGCATCGGCTATTGCCCCGAAGCGTGCCGGAGACCGCCGACTTCCGGGTAGTTACAGTGTGTTAGCCGAGAAACGGAGTATCTTTGTTTCCTTTGCAGCCCATGGCAAGATCTTCTTAGGGGTTTCACAATACCATATAACGGAATCTCTGTGTTTCCTTTGCAGCCCATGGCAAGATCTTCTTAGGGGTTACACAATACCATATAACGGAGTCTCTGTGTTTCCTTTGCAGCCCATGGCAAGATCTTCTTAGGGGTTTCACAATACCATATAACGGAGTCTCTGTGTTTCCTTTGCAGCCCATGGCAAGATCTTCTTAGGGGTTTCACAATACCATATAACGGAGTCTCTGTGTTTCCTTTGCAGCCCATGGCAAGATCTTCTTAGGGGTTTCACAATACCATATAACAAGATAAACGAGTTTTTGTCGCGGAGTTACGAAAATCAATTCTGATGATAAAACTGTATAAGTGAGACTTTTATCATCATCGATTTAACATCAGTTGCCGAACGCGAATTTACAATAGCTTTTATGACTACCGGTAGGCAACAAATTCCTTAGTGAATGTGTAGATAACCTCAACCTAACAAAGGAGAGGGATTTGAGGTGCACCAAATGTGCCACTTATTTATTATATTAACGTTGCCGAACGCGAATTTACATGTACAATAACATTCATGACAGGTCAAACAATTATTCAGCCACTGTGAAGATAAACGGTAACTTAACAAACGACTGGGAGTTGGGCAGGTCAAACAATCCCACAGTGAATGTATAGATAACCGCAACTCAATAAAGCACCAAAAGTGACACGATAAGTCGCATGTCATAAGCAGATCAAATTAAATTGACGCTTATTTGGCTATCTGCCTGGGTACAATGATCACTGATACTGGCAATACAAAGTTAGCCATAAACAAAAAACGGCTAAAAACACTCGAGCCTTTTCAGACAGTGTGCGTGCCGAGGTATCACAATGTCTGTATATACGACCGCGCAATATACATGAGACTTGAAAGTCACTTATAACTGAACTGAATATGCACTGGGTGTACCAATATGTATATGGGAATTGTCAGTTCGCTTGCATATGCAGTTTAATACATGTATATTGAAATAAAAATAAACAATTGTACAAATTAAATGGGCACAATAATTTATAAATACATCCATTACTTCAAAATGCATTGCGATTTTAACACATAAACCGAAAAGAAGGTTGATTTCTTCAAAATGTGGCAACTCCTTGCACGATTATAACATATATAAACTAAATTGCATTTATAATTAGCTTTCAGATAATTTTACTTATGGTTGCTACAGCAGCCCGATATCATGCGCGATTAAAATTACTTACACTGTTGAAAATAAGTTTTTGGGGCCGTATTCCAGAAACACCTTAAGTTTATCTTAAAATAGTTTCACTTTAAGTTACAATTCTTGTATTGTAATATTTCTAAAAATACACACAAATTGAATCCCTTTACAGTTAAGTAAACTGAATACTTCATCAGAGTTGATAGTAAATAAGCACAAATGGAATAATAAGTTAAAGAAATATGGTGATTTTAAAGTTAATGATAATATTTTACTTAAAATGTTTTAACTATATGGGGTCATATCTTACGTGAAATCTTATCCTTAGCCTTAAAATCGTCATTTTTCTTTAATATTTTATTCCATGTGTACATGAAATTCAGGGTAGTATTCGTTTATTATCAAATTATTATTGAAATTCAGGTTAGTATTCGTTTATTATCAAATTATTATTAACTACTATTTTCTTAACTGTAATTTGATTCACGAATGTATATGTAGTTTAAAAAAAATTCTGTGTTTGATAAACACACATACCCCCGGTTGGTGCTGGATAACCCATTTCCTAGTCCAAATTAGGTCAAGGTCAAAGTGAGGTTGGGTGATATGGGTGGATTGGGGATAGTCATAAGAAACAACTTTGTAGGTATCCAAGTGTTGCAGCAAGCGGTGTTGGTGTTAGACGGAACGGTAAAATCTAGTTAACCAAGAAACAGCCCATTTGAATTATTCTATGTGCAAATTAGGTCAAGGTCAAAGTGAGGTTGGGTGATATGGATGGATAGGGAAAGGTCATAAGCAACAACTGTGTAAGTATCCAAGTGTTGTAGTAAGCGGTGTTGATGCTAGACGAAACGGTAAAATCTACTTAACCCTGTCACAAACGGACGGAAGGACGGACGGACAGGACAATCACTATATGCCGCCCGCATCAAGATGCCGGGGGCATACAAATATTACTTTACAAAAATTAAAACTTAAGTGAAAATATTTTAAGGGAAACATAAAATGTTTCTGGAATATGGCCCCAGGCCCCTGCATTTGTAACTACAATATATGCAATAAACAGCCTGTTGACATTAATTATTAAATACTGATCTGGATCCCAACAAAAGCCTTTTAACAACTTCAATATAAATGGATAATACAAATACTAGTAGCTTTTAGTAAACTAAAACTCTATTTTTTCCTGCTAAGCAAACTCTACTCCACAAGGAACGAACTCAAATGAAAAGAAATATAATTGTAAATCAAACAGAGATCATGATGCCTCCACTATGCATGCATATCAGTGAAACATGAGTATGGTTTAATTTTTTTTTACAGATCTGCCATCACCATGTGATGTGATTTCAAGCTATTCTAGATAAAATAGGTCTAAGAAACAAATATTGTTAAATTTAACTGTTAAAGCAACTCTGCCACATGTTTAAATATTATTTTCCAATTTAAATGAATAATAAAACTATTCAACAACAGATGATTTAAACAAATGGAAATAATGATACATCATTTAAACATGGTTAATGAAAATAATGGAATGGATAAATTAATTAATAATTAATGACTTTCCTATCACCAGTAATTATGAGAGAAACATGCGATAGAAAATTAAAAAAACTGCTCCCTGAGTATTCAGGAACCATGATAAAACTAAGTACTGATTCAATTATGCTTGAACAAATTCGAAGTCAATGAAATATCATCATGAAAAACAATAACACAAATAAAGAAGATGCATTTAAAAATCATCACAAACACATGAAAATTAACAAACTACACTGTGTCATGAAAGTGACCAAGACTATGCAATAGAAATTCTTTTTTTTTTCTCTGTCATTCAGGCCAATTTATTCTGCATATAGAACAGTATGCTACTCTGGCATAACTGGAGAGATTCACGTGATTGAGAAAATCAACAAATACGGAATATGCAACAATAATAAAGTTTTTTCTACTTCTATCTGTTATCTTGTATTATCCATATTTAACTGAATGCTATCATCATCATGAAAAACGACAACATTAATGAAGAAAATGATTTAAAAATCATTCATTTTTTCTTAGTCTTACTTACACTTTTATTCCTCAAATTAAATTGCATATTGTCTGCAAAAACAAAATAAATTCATTAAGCATTCAGGATGTTTTCTTCGTCTTTTTGACCTGTTTATTCCCCACATTGAATTGTATGCTATCTAGGAAAGGCTTGAGAGATTCCAGTGTGACAGGCTGCAGATATTCCCCAATGTGTCGTCTCTTCCACCAGCGTCCAGCCAAGGCGTCTTTGCTGCCGATCTTTGTGTACTTGTAGCTATAGTGCTGCACACGTATGTACCTGAGATAAATTTGCAACATTAGTTACATGACTGTTCAAATACCTAGTATATAAAAATTTAAACAAGTGCTGTCACTATCAGGTTACATATGCCGCCGAAGATGCTTTCACTAAGTGCCCCTTTGACACCAAAATGAATCTTTCTAAATAAAAGTGAATGAAAACTGTAAATTTACTTGATTACTTCAGTCACAATGGCTGCTCTGGAAAAACCTTTGAAAAACTATTCAAGATATTGGACTTAATGAAATATCCGTCAAAATACAAAACAGTTATAGGAGTTGTTTTTCCTGCTGGAGACGTTTTATAGTAAAGTTGTATTTTAAGTTTCAAGCAAATACCTTGAATAGTAATCAAGATATTGGACTTAATCCCAAATTTAACCTTGGCCGGACGGATGCTCGAACCGACGGTTCGATTTTAAAATTGACTTCCCCTTCTTCGATGGCATAAAAACAACAACAACTTACTAAATGCAGAAACCGAGACAAGTTTCAAATGAGTGCATTCAACCAACTACGTTTCTTAAGATAAATCGTTACTGATCTCAAGAATTCAACTCCAGAAGCTAACTTCAATGGCTAGTGGGTAATTCCATCCCCTAAATATAACATTTTAGCAACATTAATTTCATATCACTCTTTAATAAAAAGCCTTATTTAATTAAAACTATTGAAGCCCAAAACTGTGTGTAATTACTGGAATATAGATTTAGTTTAATAAAATTAATGTAACAAAAACTGTGTATAACAGCTAATTTGTACAAAAAACACTGTACAGTATTTATTCCAAACTAAGACTAAAGCTTACGTAGGGGGATCTTTGCCCTCGAAAGGATTATGAGCAATGAGCGAGGTGGTACTGTTGTCGTTAGTCAACAACTTGGCTGCCATGGTGACAATCCATGGATTGTGCTGGTAATTCTGAAATATTTTACATATGTTACTTTGTTACTTTATTCAAAACTGTCCTTTTTTATGTGAAAATCAACAGAGGTTTCTACAAATGTCATTATTCAATATTCTAATCAATCCACAATTGCATCCATTTATTGTACTGGAATATCAAGTACTTAATAATTAACCTACTTTACACCAAAGAGCAAGTGGTAAAGCTTGTGATGTCCAGTGTTTTTTATGGCCAATTTATTAACGTTAAAATTACCCTCAGAATGTAAGCTTTATATTGAAAAAAAGACAAAAATCGGAAAAAAATTGACTAAGATAGAGGAATTTTCGTAAAATACCCCAGCAATTTTTCATCAAACCAAGTTAAAGCATTTTATATAAGTTATCATTTGTAGCAAAACAAGTGATTTTATTAATGTTTTTTAACAAAGTATAATATAAACATATAAATTTACTAATAAGGCTTTTCTAACAAAAATCCCCTTCTGCCGTAAAATTCCCCATCTGAAGGGCCCCGCCACCTTTCCCCAAAAGGTGAAAAAAAACACTGGATGTTTTTTTGCTTTTTAGCTTGTGATGTGTTTGTGATTATTGATGAATGGCAATTAATCCTTTAATAATGACTGGAGAGGAATATAAATGTGAGTGGCAACAACTGGAGAGGAAAACTGAACGAAAGGCAAAACTTTAGTCATCTACAATTTATTTACAACTAATCCCACAGAAACCTGAATAAGTCTTTTTTAAACACTAAACTATAAATATTGAATACGGGTATATATCATGATTTGATCTCATTTGCAAGTTTGCTATATAAAATAACTTATAACAATATATGACTGATAATGCGTTGAAGCATTTGGAAAGCCAGATCTTCATTGTTTGACAGAGATGACTTCTAAAAACATTCATATTCTGTAACTGGTGTTTTTAAGAGATGAAACTGAGGAGTGGTTATACATTCAATTGTGATAATTGTGATTTATCAATTAACTGTAAAACTAGGAATACTAGCAAATATTTTTGCTGCGTCCCTTAATTTGTGAGTAACAACTCACCTGGAAAGCTGCAAACCACAGTAACCAGTCAAGGCGATAGTGATATGGTGAGATGACACAGGGGCGGCGCGTTATTTTCCCCGGTTTGCACTTAAACTCATACTCTTCCCATGTGGTATCCTTCTGACTGGGATGACCATATGTACCCTGGTATATCACCTCTGTGCGTTCCTTTGTCACACTGCAATCACAAATACACTTGTTAGATTTTATTGGATTAAAGGGACTGAACTCCAGATGGTCTAATCGTAAAAACGAAAAAAATTGTCAGAAATACATGATTTTCTTACATAAATTGATAATCGTAAAGAACACATTAAATATTAGACACGTGTGCTTGCATTTACCTAAAAACAATGATTTTATGTAGTTTTTTCTCCATTTTATCGTCCTAAAATCTATAGCGTGTGCAGTAATTTAAAAATAGCACCGTTTAAATTTAGGATTATCACTTGACAGTTTAGTTTTGTCAAGTCGCGCATGCGCACACTTGAATCAAGTGCTTTAATTGGGAAATGCTGCGGTATTTTTAAATCAGGAATACCAGGGTCAAGTTAAGTGCGAGCTTATTCATCTTTTTTCCAATGAAATATACAGTATTATGATTATGACAGTATTTGATCGTGTTCTATACAAATAGTGATGCTTTTACCCATGTTTATACCATTTAGGCATAACTACAAAAAACACACATTTCTGGAGTTTAGTATCTTTAACATGCCTAGTTAGACAGAGTGGCCACTAAAATTGCCTGATAATTTCCTGATCATTATGTGAATTTCCCGCATATTTATTGTCATGTTATTTGAACAATTAGTGCATCGAGGTTAAAATGTAAAAAAATACATGCATATCGCTTCCACTCTCCACTTCTAGCCATTTTTACTAGTAGTTTACTTATTTTGTACACAAATATGACATTTTTTATTGTTTTATTGTCATAAAAGACTAATTATTTGTACGTTCCTGTATTTAAATTAGCAATGGAAGGACCATATTTTTAATATGAACAAGGTAACATCTGGATGGACTAATGACTTAGTTTGCAGCCTGCTGAAGTATTTTTTCATTGTCAAACTGAAATTAAACTGTACATTGATTTGTTAATTTTCAGACAACTTATCATAAGACCATTAATTTTACATACCTGCCAAATGCGCCGTAAGTGTTCACAAGGCGAAATGAGTCAAAGGATGTGTTCATTTGTTGCCGTGACGACATGAGGTTTTGTACTACAGGAACACTTAAGTACGCTATCAACAGACCCAGCGAAATGTTGAAAACACGCCGTATATAGTTACCTACAAAATGAAGAAAGGCCTTGATTAAGCATTCACAAAATATTAAGAAAATTTGCAGAATTTATCAAGAATATAAATGGAAATTTTTTCTTCAAACTTACAAGAAATGTACCAAATGTTTACATTTTCAATAACTCTACATGATAAATCCTTCTCTTAGAACTTGCACTGTAAAGATTTTGTCCAGAACAAGTAAGCAGAAGTTACAGAACTAACAGTAACTGTATATCCAGGTTTCACTTTAAAAGATTTATTATTCCTTGAAAAATGTAAAAAGAAAAAGTATACATGTAGCTGAGTTTACTTTAGCTGAAATTGAGGGGTCAATCCATTTATGGAAAATAAGGGATATTTACATCTCTAAACGTTCCTGATATCAATTAGAATGCTTTGATTTACCCTGATTAACCTCAATTGTTCATATTTATAACGATTCTCACTTGCATTTAATCAGACTGCAAGTAAAATGTTTTAATTATTACTTGGTTTTAGAACCGTTTTTCCATCACTGTCGTCTCTCTGAATGGCAGCCACCTGCTGTCTACGGGCATTTGAGAACATCCAGGCGTAGCTACGATCGTCAAAACACGCAAGACTGGGAACTATAGTAAGCCAGTTGAGGAAGCTCAGGTTGCCGCTGATGATCAGTACAACCTGTAAGCAGTCAGTACCAGTCACTATGTTTGTGTTTATAGCTTTACTTTAGTAATGTTGTTTCCTTAATCATCAAGTGGGTTTGCATGAAAAATATATTTGAGGCGTGTCATGGGAAACCCAGGCTTAATGCATGTGCGTAAAGTGTCATCTCGGATTAGCCTGTGCAGTCCGTCCTGGATTAGACTGTGCGGACTGCACAGGCTAATCCGAAACGACACTTTACGCACATGCATTTTAAGTCCAGTTTTTCCATGACAAGCCACATTAATAGCAATACGCATGTAATATTAAATTTTGTTAAGTTTAGTTCACACGGTAGATTTTGTTGTGTGTCAAAATGACGTGATGGGACAATGTAACAATGTGCCGAAAGGGCCAGTTGACCTAGACATACGTTATTGTTCTTAAGTATATTACTGGTAAACATTTCTTTTACATCTAACTGACTTCTTGCTGGAGAAGAATTAGTATAAGCGTCACTGATGCTTGTTTTCTAATTAATGTTTGTAGTCTGTATTGTTCATAATACCATCCTTGACACGCAATTATATGCCTGTTCGTTTTTGTTCAAACTAATAATAAATACAACAAAATATGAATACGTTTTGATAATATTCAAATATTCACCCCAAGTAGGCACCTGGAAGTGATCCGTGGTCTAGTGGTAACACACTGGCTTCCCACACCAGTGTCACAGGTAAAACTACTGCTACACCCTCAACTACTACCTCATATTTTGCATGAGACATTATAACGAGGTGCACCGTACTAGGTGCTTCACACCAGGTACCGTATTCACCGACCCATTCTGAGAATTAAGTCTTTCAGACGTTAGAAAAAATAATTTACCGTAGTATTCTTTAAACTGTTCCGTTTCAAAACGCTTTTAATGTGAATCTTACTTGGTACTCACTGACTATAATTACATAAGACTTGATTTAGGTGGATTTGTTAATGATAAAAGCACAGTTGGTATCCTGCATATCAGCAGACACACAAGTATTTTTTTAATAAGTTTACGTCTATTTGTTATTAAGTCTAAGAATGGGTTGGTGAATATGGGCCTGGGCGGTAGAAGACCTAGGTCGCCTCTGGGGTGTCTCCTGCTTTTTGCACTATCCCCCATAACCCAACTAACAAGTCTTCTGGGAGTGATGGCCATATGGGAGAAAATACAAGCTTGTTTTTGTTTGTTTGTTTGGATAATTTTTGCCGTATTCAACAGTATTTCAGTCATATAATGTCGATCAGTTAACCTACTCACACTTTTCCTGAGCAAGCTTAGCCGATCTAAGCAGTTTACCAGTACCAAGTTGTGCTACGTATGCCAGTAACTGACTAATGCCTACTCAAATCAGAGGTAGGGAGCGATTGGCCGTAGAAATTATTTCATGACAAATCTCCATACAAGTTATGTGGCTGGGCTGGGGAGTTCACTCATGAAACCCGGATTAACAGTCCAGCGCTCTACCAACTGAGCTAGCCAAGCCCGTGCACTCAATAAAATTCACCACACACCTGAAAGAGGATCTGTATGGTGCCCCCTGCAAAGCGCAGGATCCGAGGTGCAGGCAGCAGGAGTAGCGGGGGTGCCATGAGCTCCACAAAGTGGTTGGATAGGGTCTCGAACTTGTGGAACCAGACTGGGGACTGGTGCATGTAGTAGGACATTGGGTTAGGAACTGGTTGAGTCTAAAATGCAGAGTAGCAATAGAAGTTTCCACATGCAAATTATTGTGCAATTTTATCCAACCACTGCACTTGAATATCACGTGTTTAACAGTTAACCTACTTTACACAAAAGAACATGTGGTAAAGACTTGTGATGCGTTTGGGATGTTTCATGACTGGAAATTAATCTGTTAACAATAGCGGGGAAGGAATTTAAACTGTTCAGGACAAAACCTGGAAAAGACTATTATACAAGATTTATTTCACGACATGAAATCAAACAGCATGAAAACTAATTAATATTAAGTATTATCTAATATATGCCATATATTGTTCAGTTATGAACAAAACAAACTAAAGGAAACAAACGTGTATTTTTAAAGAAACTCAAATTCACTTTAAATCCAAAAGATAATACCGGCTTATACAGTAAGATAGTAAAATGTCCAGATATAAAAATATTTCATACAAAAACATTGTAACAACCTTTGTGTAGAAATATGGATTGTGTGAATCCAGTGTATGTACCATGTAAGCAACACATATAAATGCTAGAAAATAAACCATGTGTAATTGACTTATGATTTTTGCAATGCTAATAATAAATAGTGCATTTCAGATTACACAGCATGTAGTCAATCCATTAATTCTTTCACCTCATAGTGGTAGTTCATACAGGTCAGATCCCGCCAGCATTGATCACCTCGAATCTTGATCAGTCCCTGAAAAAAAATAATGCAATTATACCTTGAGTGTGAATATGTATATTTCACTTGTTTAATACTAAAATAACGTACACATCTCCATACTGACAGCATGTTATCAATGTCCACCAAATCAACTAGAATATGGATTCGCCATTTTTTAAATGTCACTTGGCAAAATTTATTAGTGCAAAACACACACTACTGACAGGTACCATGTAAATAACTGCTTTAAAGACCACAAGCATTCTTAGTTATGAAAAGGAATACTAACTTCTGTATACAAATTTTACAAAACATTGTAATGCACATTCACAAACAAGATTTTAACAGAAAAACAATATAATCACTTACAGCACCAAGCATAATTCGAAAAATAAGCCATCGGTAAGCCCAAATAACAATCTGGGAGGTAGGGGTGGACCTAGGCATAGCGGAGATACTCAACAAGGGACAAAGGAACATTGCAATAAACCCTGTCTCCAGAAGCTGCGACTCCCAACCTGCAATGGACAACACAACATGCTTAACCAATAAGTTATAATAATAATGTAAAATTTATCTTTTCAATAAAAATGCATTCTTTTTCTGGTGTCTTGTTCGATTTCTATTCATTAATGCAATTTAACTGAAAGTGTGGTAATGTAACACAACGTTGGAGCTTATAATAACTGCAACTTTATAATAAGCTTATTAAAGATTTTCATGCGAGACCATTAATGCAGCTATATCTGATTAATGTGATTGTCTCCACTTTTATTATTAGCTGATAGAACACGGTTTTTAAACATACAATTTTAAACATACAAACATCAATTGAACATGATCATTACCAAAGCCATACCACCGCTGACCAATGTTTACCAGGGAGTGGTAGAGCACCCACAGCGCAAACATAATGATCCAGTTAGCTCCACCATTGACGATCAAAAATACTGAGAGGCCGAGGCCTGCATATGCAACATAATCAAGGAAGTCGTCCAAATACATGTTGTAGTCGATCAGCCACACGAGAGAAGGCACAGACAGGAAGGAAGACCAGTTGATGCCCCCTGAATGTTGTTTGATGTTGTCAAGGTAACGATGAGCAGAGAGAAGTCCTCCAAACCCAAGGAGCTGTTTGTTCTGATGCAGAGCCACCAGAAAGGCAAAAACTAAAACAAAATAAAATTCATATTTCACAATCTGTGGTGGAAATATATTTGAGCATTTTAATAACAGACCAGATTAACAAGATTAAATTGTTACGGCATGGAGCATTATCTCAACCTTTATTTCATGTATAATTCAAATTCAAAACATCACAACATGTTTAGGTTTAATTTTATTACTGCTCCGAACAACTATTTCCTTATGTTTTTAAACAACGTGATTGCACTTAATATGTATTTTACTCATTTTGGAAAATGAATGTTGTCACTGAATTTGAATAAATAAAGAATGCAAATTCTCTGTTGTTCTAACTTTGATTCTAACATGACATGCACAGTGTTTTCTAAAGACAAAGCACAAAATTTACCGTTGATAAACTACCAATAAACAACTTTAAAAATAGTTCAGAAACGGAAAAATATAGTTTTCATTGTAATTGCAGAATATGTTCTCAGGTCATGTTGGAATCGAAAGAATTTTCGCATTATTGTTATCGGCTAATAAACAAAGATTTGTCCTTCTAATGCGTATATAAATCCTCGGGTTAAGGCCGGAGTGGTTTAATTCCTACCATCAGAACTCAAAATTGTTGTTTAGTAGCTCATAAACAACCCTAAATTGAAAATCATTTCTGCAAGTGTACTGCACTAAACTGAGTAGTATAATGCCATATTATAAAAAAATATTATTAATTCCATGTTTATAAGAGCAATTACTAGTCTAAAATGGATGTTATATCATAGCATCTGAATTCCTTACAGTAAATAAAACCAACATATCTAACAAGAACAATTCTTGTCAGCCAGTAGGTTCCCGTTTCAAGCTTGTCATGTGATGAAATATGTCCGGTGCCAAAGGCCCGATTAACGCTTTCATTTTCTGACGAATAAGATGCCCGTTTGAATTCATGTTCGTCTGATTTCACCGCTCTTTTTCTCAAACCCGGTTTATTCTCTTTTTTGTTATGATCAGCCATGTTGACACACGGTACGTATCATTTTCGACATCATAACCGGCACTCCACCGGCAACGGATTTTAATCGATCATAATCAGCTAGGTTACGCTACACTAAGATTTTAAATGAGGTTAGCTAGAGGTCAGTGTTCACAAAACAGACCCGAAAACACATTATCAATATGCCTATGTTTATATTCAACATCTGCCTATGTTTATATTCAACATCCGTTTACATCTTTTTAAGTGTATTTAAGAAATAAAATTGAAAGATTTCTTGTCTATATATAGCATGCATTCATTGTACTTGCATAATTATGTACTTAAAGCACATGTTGTAATCGCATATTTATGCACATCACTACATGTCCTTAATTATTGAACTGATAATTTAAAACTGTAAGTAAATGAAAACTAGAACTTTGTCACATGGGTGGCAACGGGTCCCGATTGATAGCATGTTTGAAGGTAGGGGTCAGCCAGTTTTTGTTTAAGTAATGATAGGAAATGAAACAAGTTTCAAGAAAGTCTGTTGGAAACTGAAGGAGGAGTTGCATTCATAAACATTTTTCCCTCTATATTCATTACAATAGCTCGATCTGTTATTGGGTAATTGAGAAGAAACCGTTTTTTTTATTTTTAGTAACGGTGACCTTGACCTTGATCCCACCCACCCCCTATGCAATCCCAAGCGATGTCTTGATAAAAGGTATCTATGCTTGAAGTTGAATTACAATAGCTCAATTCGTTCTCGAGTAATTAAGCGGAAACCGTTTTTCTATTTTTTGTAATGGTGACCTTGACAGTGACCCAATCCACCCCCTATGTTATCCCAAGCCAGGTCTCGATATAAGGTATCTACGGATGAAGTTTCATGAAAATATTTGTATTCGTTCTCAAGTTAGCGAGTTAAACCAAAAGTTGACTCCGCCTGAAAATGAAAAACTAACAAAGGACAATAACTCAGGAATTATGAAGAGCAGAGTAACGGTTAAATGCACTGTACTTCTCCTCAGTGAGATCTATCCACCTATGAAGTTTCAAGATAATACCTTTTATAGTCTAAGAATTATGCTCCAGGCAAAAACGAAATATGAAAACTTAACAAAGGGCAATAACTCCAGAACCATGAAGTACAGAGTAAAGGTTCTTGTGCACTGCACTTCTACTTAATGAGATCTATCCACCCATGAAGTTTCAAATTAATAACTGAAACGGTTTTGAAGTTATGAAAGAAAAACATGAACAAAGTGGACAGACCGGGTGATTACTACAGCGCACCCGCAAAAAAATTGCGGTGGTCCCTTATAACAAACTGTTTTTTTCAGTTCCAGTGAAACATGAGCCCAGATATTGGATTTGAGGCCACTACAAGAATGATACATTAGTCAGTGAACAGGATTGAACTATGGTCAAGAAGGTAATGGGGACACAAGCTGAACACTATGTTCAGTCTCCACGAAAGTTCCATATCCATTATTAGCCACGAGGTCTGGTAATCTCGCAATGATTACTGGCACAAACTTCATTTCACTGGCCACTGAAAAGGATTTTTCTTGAAAATAGGTACTTGACCAGAAATTTTCAGCAGCCAGGAGGGGCCAGTGTTCTGGTCAATTTTACTGGACCTTGTACAGTTTTATTGGCTTTGTCCAAGGTCTGACAGACTTTCAAGGAGACTGTATCTTAGATGTGTTTTAATGTTAAATGTACGATATAATTGTTTTAGGCTTACATGCACTTGAACATAATAATTACTAGCTATCAGTTGAATTTCAATATGCTCACTCCAAGCTCACTCCAAGCTGACCTATTTGAACATTTAGGTCGATACGTCTTTAACTTTGGTCCAGCATCCTATATACATTGCAATATCATTACAATGTCCTACTACATGTAATATATCCACCACAAGATCGACAGTTATGTTCTAGACATCATGGCATTCAGTGGTTATTTTACTTAATTGACCGATCGCTAGTAGATTTATTACCACGCCTACTTGGGTCAATAATCCAGCAAACACCGTCTACAGTATGCAAATGTTTTTACAAGACATCTCCGTCAAACAATTAAGTCCTAGCTTTCTGAATGGCTAAATGCATTGTCAATCAGATGTCATCAATTGTTCAATGAGTTAAATTTACATTTTTATGAGAATGTTAACTAAACAGCTTGACCATGATCAATATGATGAATACATGTACTATTATTTCATTGCAAACATAAGCGGTTAGTTTTCTTTTATTAAAGAGATACGAGGGATGATAAAAAAGTTTGCGGAATTTCTTTATAACTTAAATTTGACGTCCAATTAATTCCAAACTTTCACTTAATGCATTGCAACGTATGACATGCAAATAACTCAGAGATCGGAAACACTGGATCAGTGCATCACATTTTGTAACACGTCATTTTAATTGTGGAAAAAGTCAACAACAACACGCGAAATCAGTCAATTCAATTTATATTTCAACGTTTCGGCTTACGCCTTCATCAGGATAAAATGACAATTAAACAACGTACGTGACGTCATGCAATAACGTTACGTTATTTGGCGGAAAAACGTATAGAAATAAGTACACATGTTTAAATTAATAAAGAATTTACAACATACAAGACAGTTTAGTACTATACGGATATAAAATACAGATATTTCCTACAGCAATATAATATAAAAAAAAAAAAAAAAGGAAAAAAACGCAATAGTACTAAACATATTATTTAATTTTACATGCACTTTAAGCCGTAAACAGTATTTTGGAATTAAGGGCATCTGGAGCTTGTGTTTTTTACTTATGTATCCAGAATGTTTCCTTGCATAAGCGATTAACATTACTATTTACAACATCAATAGCATATATGAAAAATCAGCCATACTATGGTTCATAAAAGTGACTAGCAACAAGAGTAGAGAAAGCAGGATCAGAAAAATTGGATATATCAAATTTATGACTATTCATACGTCTTGAAACGGGTGCATAGTTTGTCCAACATATTGAATATTACACCTTTTACATGATATTAAACATGCTTAGACTGGCCGTTTGTATTGTGCCGTAATGCAAATGTTTCTCCTGTTACATTACTGGTGAATGTCGACCCAGTACATATGCGTATACAATGTGAACAACGTTTTCTGTTACAGCTATTAGTGGAATAAGCGTTATCGGTGTTTATTTTAAAATCTGAAGTAACTAAATAGTCACTATTGGTTTAAATTTGTCATGTACATATTTAACACCCTCAGTCTTTGATATGTTAAGGAGGTCCCAATATCGGTGGATAGTACCGCCTATATTGGGCAATGACGGATTATATTCTACCGTAAAAGGCAATATACTTTTTTTTCTCCGTAACAGAGGGCTTCAGAGCTTCATTCTGTGACGACTGTGATACTTTATTAAAGGCAACGTCTATCACGGATTCCGGGAAGTTTCTTTATAAGAAGAAGTCACGTAGTTGGTCAAGAGAGGAGTTGAACTTCTCATCATTAGATATTATTCTCCTATAGCGCTTGGCCTGGCTGTATAGTATTCCGTCTTTGCATTGTTTTGGATGGCACGATGTGTAGTCCAGATACTGATGATTGTGGGTATTTTTCACAAAAATATCAGTTTCAATTCTAGGCGATTTATGTTTTGAAACTTGAACATCCATTTTTATTTTTATTTTTTATGAGAAAGTTTATACATTTACCACAATATTTCCATTTTTAGTCACAGAAACTCCGCGAAAAAATGTAGCTTGCTTAAATGACGTCATTGCAAGAAGTATTTCTGATGTCAACTTCTTTATTCGGTTACGGCAACGGCATATTTTGTAAGCTACTCTGTTGTGACAATGTTAAAATATCGAACCTCCGGAACAACAAGAAATACGCATAGCTGTACAATTAAGCGTAAAAAAAGTGTTATTCGGCAGCGCAATCTTATACGAATCTAAACAGAATATAGTGATGATTCCGATATGAAAAAGCAAGCATCGAAGATGATGAACAAAATGATCGACCGAGAATTACGATGACGACGTGAAGGCTGTTAACGACGTCGTGAATTAAGGTCGTATGAGGTTTGCAGAAGCGTTAGGAACAGTTCGGAGAATATTACACGAGATACTGGAAATGAGTTTTTTTTTGTGCGGGGATGGTTAAACGATTAAAAATCATTATTGTTTGTGTACTTTGAAAATATTACTATTATTATTGGTGAAAGAAAAATATCCAGTTGGATTCTCGGGCATTGTACATTGTAGTTTTTATTACCAAATGATTCACTCGCGAATTCATTTAATGACCACTTTACAACTGGAGAATAGTAAAGTGCCATCTGGTAACATCATTATATAGTTAAAATGTAAATGTTTAAGTTCACTGTATTTCAAACAAGTTAAATTTGAATTGGTTGTGGGGTCAGCGACTTAGCAGACGGACTGATCTGTGTATGGTTGAAATAGCGATATTGGCGAGATGAATGAAATCTGGTACTGGGAGATGCTTAGCAGTTGGATACAACGGCACTATAAGTGTGCAAAACGCAATGTAAATACTTAAATAATAAAAATAAATACAAAATAGTAGGCAGACATTATTTAAGAAACGCGCAACATAGATATTATGATCTGAGCGAATTTTGACGTTGTTGACGTCGTCGTTTTTTGACGCACTCCGGATCTTGTTGAATGTGTTTGTGTTTCGACTCTTACTTCGTTATTAGTAGATATATATTGCTAAAAATTTGCATACATAGAGGTACTATATTAACACATATGTAGGTACAATTTGACAAGTGTCCGGCTGTTTGTTATTTATTAATAAATTCCGCGAACTTTGTGATCACCCCTCGTAGTAGTCGACTTAAAATGATAAGACAAAAAAATTATAAGCGCATAAATTAAAAAACAACCTAGGGCCCTAGGTCGCTCACCTGAGGGGCTAAGGAACTACTGTTCTGAGCAATTTTCATGAAGATTCGGTTAAAAATGTGGCATCTAGAGTGTTCAGAAGCTTTCTTCTTTCAATTTGGCCTGGTGACCTAGTTTTTTACCCAATGTGACCTGGTTTCGAACGTGTCCCAGATATTATTTGGACAAATGTTCTGAGCAAGTTTCATGATGATTGGGCTATAAATGTGGCATCTAGAGTATTCACAAGCTTGTTTTTCAATTTGTCCAGGTGACCTAGATTTGGCCCGACATGAGCTAGTTTCAAACTCGTCCGAGATATCATTGAAACAAATGTTCTGAGCAAGTTTCAAGAATATTGAGCAAACAAGAGGGCCCTGAGGGCACTACAACGCTCCCCTGAGACCTTGTAACCCTTACATCCCTGAGGCGTTGCTTATTTTTATCTCAGGGGCATAATTTGAGCAATCTTGAACAAATCTCAGGCAAAGATTTGTTAAGTCATTTTGCTATTCAAGCCTATATAAACCATGTGACCCCTCGGGGTGTGGCCAGATTTGACCGCAGGGGCATAATTTGAACAATCTTTAGAGAGGACCACTATGCAATGTTACGTGACAAATACAGAAAAGCTGTAGGCCTTGCCGTTTCAGAGGAGATTTTTAAAGTCATTTTGCAATCTAAGTCTATATAAACCATGTGACCCCTGGGGCATGACCAGTTTTGACCCAGGGGCATAATTTTAATACAATTTGTAGAGGACCACTATACGATGTTACATACCAAATATGAAAGCTCCAAGTCTTGCGGTTTCAGAGGAGAAGAAATTTAAAGTGTTTTTGCTATTTAAGTCTATATAAGCCATGTGACCCCTGGGGTGTGGTCATTTTTGACCCATGGGGCATAACTTGAACAATCTTTGTAGAGGACCACTATAGAATGTAACATACGAAATACAAAACCTCTGGGCCTTGCGGTTTCCAAGGAGAAATTTTTTTAAGACATTTTGCTATTTAAGTTTATATAAACCATGTGACCCCCGGGGCGTGGCCAGTTTTGAACCCAGGAGCGTGGCCAGTTTTGACCCAAGGGGCATAATTTAAACAATCTATGTAGAGGACCACTATACGATGTTACATACCAAGTAAGAAACCTCTGGGCCTTGTGGTTCTGAGGAGATTTTAAGTCATTTTGCTATTTAAGTCTATACAAATCATGTGACCCCTGGGGCCTGACAAGTTTTGACCCCAGGGGTATAAATTGAAAAATATTTGTAGAGGACTATAGGATGTTACATACCAAATATGAAACCTCTGGGCCTTGCGGTTTCATAGTAGACGATTTTTAACGACATTTTGTTATTTAAGTTTTTCATTAGAACAAATGTTCTGGGCAATTTTCATGAAAAGTGGGCAATAAATGTGGCCTCTAGTGTTCACAAGCTTTTTAAAGTTTTCAATCTAGCCATATAAGGGAAACTGCGCAGCCCCCTGGCGGCCATGGTTTTCAATGCGGAACCATTTTTGAACTCGGTTGAGATATCATAAGAACAAATGTTCTGAGCAAGTTTCATGTTGATTGGTAAAAAAATACAGCTCCTAGAATGTTCACAAGGTTTTTCTATAGCCATATAAGGAAAACTGCCCTGCCCCCTGGCGGCCATGTTTTTCAACGGAGCTCAACCATTTTTGAACTTGGCCGAGATATCATAAAAACAAATGTTCAGAGCAAGTTTCATGTTGATTGGGCAAAAAATGTGACTTAAGAGTGTTCACAAGCTTCTTCTGTAGCTGTATAAGGAAAATTGCCCTGCCCTCTGGCGGCCATGTTTTTCAACGGACAGAAACATTTTGAAACTTGGCCGAATATGACAAAACAAGAGGGCTATGATGGCCCTAGGTCGCTCACCTGATATCTATGCATGAAGTTTCATTAAAATATCTCAATAGGTTTTCAAGTTATTGAGCGAAAACTGATTTTCTATTTTTAGTAACAGTGACCTTGACCCCACCCACCACATACATAGAGCAAGGTCTTAATATATGGTATCTACGTATGAAGTTTCTTTAAATATCTCAACGGGTTCTCAATTTATTGAGCGTAAACCGTTTTTCTACTTTTAATAACAGTGACCTTGAGCCCACCCACCCCATAAGCAAACCCATGTGAGGTCTCGACATAAGATATGTGTATTAAGTTTCATTAAAATATCGCAATGCTTTCTCAAGTTATTGAAAGTGTTTTTCTATTTTCAGTAACAGTGACCTTCACCCCACCCACCCCAAATGCAATCCCAAGCAATGTCTCGATATAAGGTACTTATGTATTAAGTTTCATTAAAATAGCTCAATGCGTTCTCAAGATATTTAGCGGAAACCATTTTTATATATTTAATAATAGTGACATTGACCTTGACCCCACCCAACCCATATGGAATCCCAATCGAGGTCTCAAAATAATGTATTTATGTATTAAGTTTCATTAAAATATCTCAATGCGTTCTCAAGATATTGAGCGGAAACCGTTTGTCTATTTTTAGTAACAGTGACCTTGACCCCTCCCACCCCATTTGCAATCCCATGCGAGGTGTCAATATGAGGTATCTATGTATTCAGTTTCATTAAAATAACTCAATGCGTTCTAAAGTTATTGAGCCGAAGCCGTTTTACTATTTTTAGTAACAGTGACCTTGACCCCACCCATCCCATATGTAATTCCAATCGAGGTCTCAATATAATGTTTTAACCAAATATGAAACCTCTGGGCCTTGTGGTTTCAGAGAAGAATTTTAAAATCATTTTGCCATTTGCGTCTAAATAAACTATATGAGCCCCTGGGTGTGCCCAGCTTTGACCCAAGGGGCATCATTTGAACAATCTTTATAGAGGACCACTACACAATGTTACATACCAAATATAAAACCTCTAGGCTTGAAAGTTCAGAGGAGATTTTTAAAGTCAGTTTGCTGTTCAAGTCTATATAAACCATGTGGCCCCGGGGTGTGGCCAGTTTTCACCCCAGGGGCATCATTTGAACAATCTTTGTAGAGGACCACTATACAATGTTACATACCAAATATGAAACCTCTGGGCCTTGCGGTTTCAGAGAAGATTGTTAAAGTCATTTTGCTATTCAATTCTACATTAACCATGTGACCCCGGGGTGTGGCCAGTTTTGACCCAGGGGCATCATTTGAACAATCTTTTTAAAGCACCACTACACAATGTTACATACCAAATATGAAACCTCTACGCCTTGCGGTTTTAGAGAAGATTTTTAAAGTCATTTTGCTATTTAAGTCTGTATAAACCATGTGAGCCACGGGGTGTGGCCAGTTTTGACCCCAGGGGCATCATTTGAACAATCTTTGTAGAGGACCACTATACAATTTTACATACCAAATATGAAACCTCTGGGCCTTGCGGTTTCAGAGACGATTTTTAAAGTCATTTTGCTATTCAAGTCTACATTAACCATGTGACCCCCGGGGTGTGGCCAGTTTTGACCCCGGGGCATCATTTGAACACTCTTTGTAGAGGACCACTACACAATGTTACATACCAAATATGAAACCTCTACGCCTTGCGATTTTAGAGAAGATTTTAAAGTCATTTTGCTATTTAAGTCTATATAAACCATGTGAGCCACGGGGTGTGGCCAGTTTTGACACCAGGGGCATCATTTGAACAATCTTTGTAGAGGACCACTATACAATGTTACATAACAAATTTGAAACCTCTGGGCCCTGCAGTTTCAGAGAAGATTTTAAAAGTCATTTTGCTATTCAAATACAAGTCTATATAAACCATGTGACCCGAGGGGCGTGGCCAGTTTTGACCCCAGGGGCATAGTTTGAACAATCTTTGTAGAGGACCACTGGAGGATGTCACATATCAAGTATGAAAGCTCCAAGCCTTGTGGTTTCAGAGAAGATTTTTAAAGTTTTCAGTTTTTAAATCTATTTTTAGCTCTTGTGACCTACAAATGCAGCAGACCGGAACAATTTGAACAATTTTGAAAGAGGGTCACCCAAGGATCATTCCTGTGAAGTTAGGTGAAAATCTGTCCAGCGGTTTAGGAGATGTTCTTTGAATAAAAATGCTGACACACGACGCACGACGGACAAAAGGCGATCCTAAAAGCTCACCATGAGCACGTCGAGTGTTCACAAGCTTTTTTATTCAATTTGAACTAGTGACCTAGTTTTTGACACCACATTACCCAGTTTTCGAATTCGTCCAAGATATCATCAGGTGAGCTAAAAATACGACATCAAGAGTGTTCACAAGCTTTTTAATTCAATTTGAACTAGTGACCTAGTTTTTGACACCACATGACCCAGTTTTGGAACTCGTCCAAGATATCATTGGGACAAATGTTCTGAGCAGGTTTCATGAAGATTGGGCAACAAATGTAGCCTCTAGAGTGTTCAAAAGGTAAACGTTGACGACGAACAACGAACGATTCACAATGCACGACGGACAAAAGGCGATCACAAAAGCTCACCAATGAGCACGTTGTGCTCAGGTGAGCTAAAAACACTCAAAAAGAAAGTATGACATTGCAATAAGAATTTTGTTGGCAATTCTACATTTAACAACAAATATGGTTTTCATGTTTTATTTACATTCATGATCCAACAGAAGTGGTAATTTGAAAAGACAGCACTTGCAGAATTGTGAATACAGTTATGGCATTTTGTTGAACATTAAACAAATGCAGAAAAATATTAAAATATGCAGTGTCATTGGAAAGTCGTCATTCACATATCAGAAAATAGCAATACTACACTACCACCTTTCTAGTGGAAAGTTTCGTTAATATTAAAAAGAACATTACTGCTCCAAAATTTAACAAGATATAGCATTAATGTTTCTTACATGTTCACAATCCTGATTTTTATAATAAATCATACAAACATTCTGATAGTCATGAAAATGATAGACATACTCAATGAAATGGACGACGGATGTTAAACACTATGATCTACTTATTATCAACAAATACATTAAACAGTTATCAAAGAACAAATACTAGTACAGCCCTTTCAACAAATGTTTCTCTGTACTACCAGCACAGACTCTGTACAGGGCAAAATACAGTAAGAATCTAGTGTACCATTCCATTGCCAATAGATGTTCAAAGATATCCAGACTACTGGTGTTACCAGTATAACTATTTTTACATGGGTCTTCCAACATATAAATATTTCAATGTTTATTCTGTATATTTCTTGCACATTAGTCACTTAAAGAGACTTGTCCATTTATTCCGTATATCCTACAGATATTTTAGTAAGTTGAGACTTCATCGTTTATTCAGTATATCCTACCGATATTTTAGTAAGTTGAGACTTCAGCATTTATTCCGTATATCCTACAGATATTTTAGTAAGTTGAGACTTCAGCGTTTATTCCGTATATCCCTTGGATTGGAGCTTTGCAATGACCCTCTCCAACTGTCGTTTCGCCTCGCATATCGGGAAATTGGACATCTCGTAGTACTGGGGTGCTATCTGTACCAACCTGTAACATTATTCAATATTGTATGTGTTTATTTGTATGTTAAATATAATCATTTAAGAGATGGAACAGGTCGATTTTTGGCCCCATGACTACTCAAGTTTTCAATCGTAAACTTAGTCTCAACTTAAAATACCTGTAGTGACCAATGGTATTAACTGTAACATTAGAGCTTTGATTTCCACTGGTTTAATATATAAGAATCAGACTACGATTAAACTTAAGAATGTTTGTGGGCGTGTTGCTGGTCAATGCAGCTGGACAATTCTTAGTGAATAGTAATGGCTGTATGATGCTAAAGAAACATTTTAAGATTTACACACTCTGAACATGTATATTTCTGATTTCATGTCATTTGAATTCATCCAAATTAGCTGTTGGTCCAAGCAAGCCCAAATGGTACATTATTTCTTGAGAGCAAGAAAATGTTACAAGCCCACCTCTATACCAGTATATAAAACTTAAAATATGAGTGAGCCTGGTTCAAAATTTAGAAGTGCAAGGCTTACCGGCTTGTGCTAATTTCGACTACTGCAGTTTTATGAACATTTATTACATTAAGTTAGCTACTAAAGAAGTTAATCAAAATCTATCCATCTCCGAACACATACCATTCTGGTTTCACATCGGTGACCGTTCGTATATAGTTCTTGGTGGTGAGCACAAACTCGTTATAAAGAACCCACTCGGGTTTGTGGTCCAGACATGTGGAGGGGTGCAGCTGGACAATCTGGTTGTCCTTCACGGACAAGTAGTGACCGGTCCTCTCTAGGTGGGCAACCTAGGCAATTTACAAATGAGGTGCGTCGTGGGAAAACCGGACTAATGCGTGTGCGTAAAGCATTGTCCCGGATTAGCCTGTGCAGTCTGCACACGCTAATCCGGGATGGCACTTTCCGCTTTTATGGTATTTCTGTTTCAAGAAAGTATCTCCTAAACATAAATCCACTGTAGGCGGAAAGTGCTATCCTGGATTAGCCTGTGCGGACTGCACAGGCTAATCCGCGATGACACTTTACGCACATGCATTAAGTCCGGTTTTCCCACGACGCGCCACAAATGAAAATTTTTACTTTGGCGGCAATCAAGCAATAAGAAATGTTACGGATAATAATATCAAGGTCTCATGGCAAAGGGAAAGCCTATCAATGGAGTTTTTGTATAACTCAGCGTAAAACAATAAAAAACTATTTTAAATATACAAGCAGCAAATATGTCCTTTTATGGTAAGGTAGTGACTGGTTCTGTCTAGTTGGGCAACCTAGGAAGGGTACCAAATAAAGTTAGATACAGATTATAAATAGTATCATGGTCTTAAGGCCCCAGGAAATGCAAACCAAAGGGACTGAACTATGACAACTAATATGAAGTATGTAACATAGTTTCTCACAATCTTTTATATTGAAATGTGATTCTGATATGGAAGTATATCAATCTTTTCTGATATGGAAGTATATCAATCTTTTTCTGATTTTACTAACACAACAGCGAACTGTATAAAGAAATCTAAATACAGGTGATGGACAGGACAGTATAAGAGAGAGAATTTCAGATCCGTCTTCATAACAAAAACTATTTTGTCAAACGACATAAGAATGCCTTGAAGACAAATCAAGGAATGTGCGTGAAACTATTGTATCTGCTTAACATTTCTATATCAGATAGTTTCACGCTCAACCCTCGATATATATTTACACGAACTTGCAAAGTTAACAAATTTCACAACCAACATCGCACCTGCATGAAGAAGCCGCACACCAGAGCCTTTCGTATATTGATGTAGTAGTCCCGACTGGTGAAGTCTGTACTGCTTCGCTTCAAGTTAAACCTGTCCATGATGCGAGCCAGCTGCTGTCGCACGTTGTCAGCACTCTTCAGCGATCGGAAGTTGATGAAGTTGTCGTAACACCACTGTGGGTCCTCTTGATCTAGAATTGGATGGATTTACGAAATGATCATGATTTGGTGTGAAACTACTTATAATATGCAATGAATAAAAAATGTTTGATATTTAAAATCATTGTTTAATGATTCGTAATTAATAGCTCATATCAAAGAAAAATATATTTAATTACACTGTAAAAGTAAATTTACAAAAGATAAAAGCACCGAGTTATTAAGACTTTTTTGCCAAAAATTATTAAATATTAAATCATATTTAAGACCAATCTTTTATCTTCACACAGTTATGTACAACATAACTATTGTTAATGACTGGTTGTGCAATAAAATGCATTTGATGCATAAGAAACTGCTGATATTTCAAATCACTGCAGAATCATTTGTAATCTAATCTTTATTTCACATAAACTTCACTAAAATTTACTGACAAAAGATAACAAGGATGTTATTATTATGAATCAGAACAAACGATAGACTGTTTATTTCATTAGACATAAAATGAGGCATGTCGTGGGAAAACCGGACTTAATGCATGTGCGTAAAGTATCGTCCCGGATTAGCCTGTGCAGTCCACACAGGCTTATCTGGGACGACACTTTCTGCCTACAGTAGATTTATGTTTAGAAAACTTCCTTGAAACAGAAAATACCATAAAACGTCCACGACACGCCTCAAATGTTTTTGAACTCACTTTGTTTCAAGGCATATCAGACATTGCGAAGCTAGATGATCGCCGTTAATATGACAAATAAGCATTTGTAGAAAAAACTCACTTTGTTTAAAGGCATGGTAGACGTTGAGAAGCGTAAGATGGTCTCCGTCAATGTGCGCAAACCGCATCTTACACTCATCGGCCTGCTTCCGCAATTCAGTGGGTCGCACAAAGCACTGCGGGACTAAGCACAAGTGATGGGTCGCGGGCCCAATATGGACCCATTCCCCGCTCCATTAGATCTCATACATATGAAAACTAAAACACACTAACCTATCAGACAGTGACCAATGAGGGCAAACAATTAACATGCATTATTTAATTACATTATTAACTCTCTATACTGTCTAAAATAGTAATACAGATTTTAAGAATATAGCTTGGAGTTGCAGGTTTTGTTCTAGATAATTAGGAATTTGGAATTATTCTACAGATTTCTATGATTCACTGTCAGATAGTTTAATGAGATGTTATGAAAACAAACATGAAACATAAATATACCTATCTACCTATTAATAACATGAGACCATGCAATGCAAATTGCTTTTCAAGACTTGTCCCTTACAGAATAAATTCCTTTTGATCATTTTGTTTTCCATATCATATTATCTTAAAATGCGATTTTTTTTATTTAACAGCCTAATAAATTTTTGTTTTGTCTACTAAACAATTAAACATTTGCTACCTTTTTTTTAAACCAAAGAAGCATGTTTCTTTATGAGAATATAATAACATCAACCTCTACAGAAAACAAAACCAATACCTGACAGCATGGCAGTGATCGAGAGTATCTCGTTGGAGCAGTTAAAGTCCGTACTGGCAATGACCATCTTGGCCAGCTGTGGGTCCAATGGGAACTCGGCCATCATGGACCCAAGCTCCGTAAGGTCCCCACTGTCGTCAAGGGACGCTAGGTAGTTCAGCAACTCCAGGGCTCTCATCAGGGTCTCCGGGGCTGTTAGAGGGGAAGATTACATAGGAAATGGATGACACCGAAGAAATGGCCTCACATCTACTAACATTTTTTAAGTACGGGAAAGGTTACATCGAAAATGGATGACACCGAAGAACTGGCCTCACATCTACTAACATTTTTTAAGTACGGGAAAGGTTACATCGAAAATGGATGACACCGAAGAACTGGCCTGACAATTACTAACATTTTCAATAGGGATGGGACCGAATACTAAAATCTATATTCGAATATTCGTATTAGGTATTCAAATATTTGTTTTGTAAATACTACTATATACGGCACTCTGTCAGAATATTTACTAATCCGATATATGTATACTACGTGTACGTAGTTGTTTTATCTTGTTTCAGTGGTAAATGAGCGATAAACCTTAGTGAGAGCAAGGCAAATATAAAGAAATGTAAGTTAATTAATTTGTTAATCGTTCCGTACACAAATTTCTCATTACATAGATTACACATTGCCTGGGTTTTGTCTAATGACCGCGTAAAGTACTTCCAAGCACATGATGGTGGCATTGTTTATTAATCAAGACTCTTGTATAATATACGGTGTTGATATAATGGAAAATAATTTACAAGTGACGTATATTAAGATTGACCAGATCATGCTAATTTTGTAAAAGAAATTGATTGGCTGATAATGGATTCATTTTGATTGGTTTACTTAGAGAGAAATTGTAATTTACTGTAAACAAGTTAACCATATAGATGTCACTTAAGGACAATAAATAACAATGTACGCCTTGTGCAAACTGTGAAACCCCTTATCACAACATTGCCCAGTTTTGTTATTTTTGGATACAATGCGTCATATTCGCGCTTCCTACAAAGAATTAATTCGCGGCCCTTGTAAAGACGTGAACCCCCCCCCCCCCGCCAATTATCAATTGTCGTTAATTGGACATGTTTGGCATGTGTTGTAAAAACGTTACACTGCCCCAGCACAGGAAAAACGACTGGAATTCATGTTAATTTTGCAATCAAACTGGAAAAAAACATGATTTCTTTAAAGAAATTGTGTTCTTTAAATAAATTTGAAAATCGAATATTCGTATTCGTTTTATTATATTGTAATATTATCCGATATTCGAATATTTGGTCCCATCTATAATTTTTAAACATTATCTTAGTCTTTATCTAAACAATTAAACCAATGGAAATCAAAGCTAAAATGTTACAGGCATTTTCATTGGTCAATATTTTATGCTGAGACTTAGTTTGAGATTGATAACTTTCTCGGGGCAAAAGACAAGAGCTGTCAGAACTATTCTGTTCTAAGAAAGCTGTTAGGTTTATTCTTTCTTGAAAGTTATATACTCTAATAATAGCATTCTTTATTTAGAACAATGTGTTAATGACATAATGAACACAAAACCCATTAATTTGCTAACAAAACGGTATTTGTTTTTAGTCCGATTCTAGTTTTTATTCTTAAGCCCAACATTGAGTTGGTGAATATGGGCCAGGGAGTATCAAGTTTGTTTTATGGGTAAAACTTAAGGCAATATAGATTATAGACTATCTAACTACAAAACAAGAGCTGTCAGAGGACAGTGCGCTCGACTATTCGAAGTATTTCAGTTTGTACATATTTTGGATAGTGGAAGGGGCATAAATTTGTTAAAATACGAAACTTTTAAGTGAAGCCTTGTATAGTTTATACATTTTTGGAACAAAAACTTTAACCACAAAGTCTATGTAAAAAGTGGGCTCACTCTGTCAAAATACAAAACAGAGTTATGGGTAACGTTGCCCCTAACACTAGAGTTGATGAAAAAGGTTAGTTCCAAGTTTCAAGTGAATAACTTATGTAGTTCTGAAGTTACAAAACTTTTGAATATAAACTTTAACCAGAAAATCTATGTGAAAAAGGGGCATAACTCTGTCAAAATACAAAACATAGTTATGGGTAATGTTGCCCCTGATACTAGAGTTAATGACAAAGGTATAATCCAAGTTTCAAGAGAATAGCTTTTGAAGTATTGAAGTTACCTAACTTTTGAATATAAACTTTAACAAGAAAATCTATGTGAAAAAGGGGCATAAATCTGTCATGATACAAAACAGAATTATAGGGAATGTTGCCCTTAATACTGGAGTTGATGACAAAGGTTAGGTCCAAGTTTCAAGTGAATAACTTATGTAGTTTTGAAATTACAAAACTTTTGAATATAAACTTCAACCAGAAAATCTAAGCGAAAACGGGGCATAACTCTGTCAAAATACAAAACAGAGTTATGGGGAATGTTGCCCCTGACACCGGAGTTGATGACAAAGGTATGTTCCAAGTTTCAAGTGAATAACTTATGTAGTTTTGAAGTTACAAAACTTTTGAATATAAACTTCAACCAGAAAATCTAAGCGAAAACGGGGCATAACTCTGTCAAAATACAAAACAGAGTTATGGGGAATGTTGCCCCTGACACCGGAGTTGATGACAAAGGTATATTCCAAGTTTCAAGTGAATAACTTATGTAGTCTTGAAGTTACAAGACTTTTGAATAAAAACTTCAACCAAATTCAGACGCGGACGCCGAAGCCGACGCCGGGGGTAGTAGGAAAGCTCACCTATTCTTAGCATAGTCGAGCTAAAAATAAAGTAAGATAAAACTGTAACAAGAGCACCGCCTATGGGTGCTGGACGCTCAACTTTCTCATATTTGATAATACTCTAGGATTTTGTTTATACAATTTAGTATAAGTTTATCTATGTCATGAAGAATTTTGAATTTAAAGTCAATACCTCTGACAGATATTGAGAAATTTGACCTACAGCAAAAATATCTAAGCTAAAAAAAGGGCAATAACTCCACCAAAATCCTTGATATAGTTACCTCATCTTGTCTACAGAATGAGTTCATAACTGTGATAAAATATTTTGTTTCAAGTCAATACATCTTATAGATATTGTGAAATTTGACCTAAAGCAAAATGTCTAAGTTGAAAAAAAGGCAATAACTCAATCCTTGATATAGTTACCTCATCTTGTCTACAAAATGGGTTCATAACTGTGATTAAGTATATTGTGTTTCAAGTCAATACATCTTATAGATATTGTGAAATTTGACCTAAAGCACAATTTCTAAGTAGAAAATAGCGCAATACTCAAGCAAAACACTTGATAGAGTTACATCCTCTTATATACAGAATAAGTTCATCATTGTGATCAAGTACTTTGAGTTTCAGGTCAACACCTCATATAGGTATTTAGATATTTGACCTAAAAGAAAAATTGTAAGTTGAAACAAGAGGGCCATAAGGCCCTAGGTCGCTCACCTGAGGGGCTAAGGAACAACTGTTCTGAGCAAGTTTCATGAAGATTCGGCTAAAAATGTGGCCTCTAGTGTCCACAAGCTTTCTTTTTTCAATTTGGCCTGGTGACCTAGTTTTTGACCCCATGTGACCTGGTTTCGAGCGTGTCCCAGGCATCATTTGTACAAATGTTCTGAGCAAGTTTTATGATGATTGGGCTATAAATGTGGCATCTACAGTATTAACAAGCTTTTCAATTTGTCCTGGTGACCTAGTTTTTGACCCGACATGGACTAGTTTCAAACTCGTCCGAGATATCACTGAAACAAATGTTCTGAGCAAGTTTCAAGAATATTGTGCAAAAAAATGTGACTTAGAATATTCGCAAGCTTTTTCTTCAATTTGCCCTAGTGACCAAGTTTTTGACCCCACATGACCCAGTTTTGAACTCGCCTGAGATATCATTGGGACAAATGTTCTGAGCAAGTTTCTTGATGATTTGGCTATAAATCTGGCCTCTAGAGTGTTCACAAGCTTTTTCTTCAATCTGGCCTCGTGACCTAGTTTTTAACCCCACGTGACCCAGTTTTGAACTTGTCCAAAATATCCTTAGAACAAAAGTTCTGGGCAAGTTTCATGAAGAGTGGGCAATAATTTTTTTTTCAATGTAGCAGAACCATTTTCAAACTCGGCTGAGATATCATAAGAACAAATGTTCTGAGCAAGTTTCATGTTGATTGGTAAAAAAAATGTGACTCCTAGAGTGTTCACAAGCTTTTTCTATAGCCATATTAGGAAAACTGCCCCGCTCCCTGGCGGCCATGTTTTTCAACCGAGCAGAACCATTTTCGAACTTGGCCGAGATATCATAAAAACAAATGTTCAGAGCAAGTTTCATGTTGATTGGGCCAAAAATGTGACTTCTAGTGTTCACAAGCTTTTTCTATAGCCATATAAGGAAAACTGCCCCCGCCCCCTGGCGGCCATGTTTTTCAACGGAACGGAACCATTTTCAAACTTTTATAAAAACAAATCTTTTGAGCAAGTTTCATGTTGGTTGGGCAAAAAATGTAACTTCTACAGTGTTCACAAGCTTTTTCTTCAATTTGACCTAGTGACCTAGTTTTTGACCCCACATGACCCGTTTCGAACTCGTCCATGATATCATTGTGAGAAATGTTCTGAGCAAGTTTCTATAAGATTGGGCAACAAATGTAGCCTCTAGAGTGTTCACAAGGTAAATGTTGATGACGAACGACGAACGATTCACGACGCATGATGGACAAAAGGCGATCACAAAAACTCACCATGAGCACAACTGTTGTGCACAGGTGAGCTAAAAACTGTAACAACTCCAAACAAAATCATTGAAAGAGTTACCTCCTCTTGTCTGCAGAATGGTGTCAGCACCACAAACAAGTACCTTGAGTTTCAATTTAATGTCTTTGATAGCTATTGAGAAATTTTATATTAACCAAAAAAAATTGTCAAAATATGCCAAGTGGTAAGTCGAAACAAGGGCAGATAACTCTGGAAATACAAATCACATGGTTAACTGCCTTGTTGTAATGGAGGTCCCTTTTGATAGTGAACAAGTATTGAAAGTTTCAAATGGACATCTTTGACAGTTTTTGAGAAATGGACTCTGACAAAAAACTTACAAACGGCAATAACTCCAAAAGTATGAGGTGCAGAGTAACGGTTCTTGTGCACTGCACTTCTCCTCCATGAGATCTATCTACCTATGAAGTTTCAAGTTTATAGCTTTCATAGTCTTAAGAGTTATGCTCAGGACAAAAATTAAGCATTAAAATAAACAAACAGCAATAACTCCAAAAGTATGTGGTGCACAGTAACGGTTCTTGTGCACTGCACTTCCCCTCAATGAGATGTATCTACCTATGAAGTTTCATGTTGATAGCTTTAATAGTTATGCTCCGGACAAGTGAAAGGGGACGCCGCTGCCGCCGACACCGCTGCCTACATAAGTAACCCCTATATGTTGCTTAGTCAGGCGACACAAAAACTTAACTAACGCAGACATTGACGCAGACGATGACTACAGGGCGGTGACAATAGTTAGACATTTTTTCTTCGAAAAGTCTAGCTAATAAAATGATGTCATCAGCCAAACAACAGCACAGATAAGTGTGAATAAACAAAGTGTACCTGTATTTCAAAGTAGAAGTTTGAATAAACCAAGGGTAACTGTATTTCAGAGTAGAAGTTTAAATACTGGTTTTTGCTAAAAGTTAATGCCTGTAATTAATTTCAAATTTATGTATTTGGCTATGCTTTTTTGAAAACACATAATAAAGGAAATTATTCAACCCTCCAAGGAAATTTTTCAACCCACTCCATATCAAATCATATATCTGTGACATAATTTTGCTACCAAGAAAACAGTTTATACGAAGTAGACCCAATACAGGTACTCACCCAACATTGTTAGTCACATAAATTTCAATTCCCAAATTATATCAAATATCCTGTAAAAATAACCGAGAAGAAAATTTCTGCAAGCGTTGCTATTTATGTTTCTACCTGGGGGGTCCATGAAATCAAAATGCACAAGATCATCGATTCCCAGCTTCTTCAACTGCAGCACAACAGAGCCAAGATTTGAACGAAGGATTTCTGGGTAGGTGTTCTCCTGCATTTCCTGTTTGAACGCTTTCTCCGTGTAGAGACGGAAACATTTCCCCGGCTTCGTACGACCAGCGCGACCTGCCCGCTGTTGGGCGCTGGCCTTACTGATGGCAGTGACGAGGAGGGACTCGACACGGATTCTGGGATTGTACACCTGGAATAACCAGAATGGTGCATTGTATGTGGACTTTACTATTTCTACATCCAGTCAGGTCTTTCCGAAACCCTCAGGGATTTCTGTAGAATTTGAAAACCACGAGTCAAGTGAAAATTGAAGAGGTCAAAATAATAAAGTCACAGGAATAGTGTGTCTACATGTTTGTTAAATGCTCTGCAAATGCTAATTTGTGTTAACGAAGGTTAAAAACTTTAAAAATTTGGAAAAAATAAAATATATTCATTATATTTAAATCTGATATCAAGGATGGAGCATAAAGTGTTAGTTCCACAATAAGTATTAACTGCACAAAGGTTTCTATATATAAATATTTTTTAACGAATTTTAACATAGCCATGCTATATTGTAACTAAAATTTTCCATTATTCCAATATATCGAGGACAACACTCTACCTTCTGTTTTGCAAAACCCGGATCAATCACAAACACAACACCATCGATAGTAAGGGACGTCTCCGCAATGTTGGTTGACACGACGACTTTCCGGCCAATGGCCCCATTCGGTTTGTTTGGGGGCGCAGGCTCGAAGATGCGCTGTTGAAGGTTTGGCGGCAGGGTGGAGTATAGAGGTATGCACTTCATGTCACCCACGTCTGGGCCCAAGTTTTCAACTTCTCGCTGAATCCTCTTGCAGGCTTCATCAATTTCCTGTTGTTAATAAGTAAATTTACAGTCACTGATATGCATGGTTTAGTCATCCAAGACACAATTCTTTTTTTTCTTTTGTTTTTTTGTTATTCCAAATGTATTTATTTCCATAGACATATTTGATAACAACATACAACATATTTAGCGATATATAAGTATGTATAGATAACAAAGTTTTGGTGTGTTTTTTATAAGGGACAGAAATATGATAAAAAAACAATACTTAAAAAATAATGAACTGGTTAAACCAACCACATTTTTGCAAATAATATAAAATTTAAACTTGAACTTGTCGTCAAGAAAATGCTACACATACGTAACATAAATATAAAACTGAAAATATAAGCTCAAAAGCAACCAGGGAAAGGGTTGTGGGAATTTCAACCACTAAAATTAAGTAACAATAAAATATATATTTCAACCACTGAACTTAGTAACAATATAATATATATTTCAACCACTAAAATTAAGTGACAATAAAATATATATTTCAACCACTGAACTTAGTAACAATATAATATATATTTCAGCCACTAAAATTAAGTAACAATATAATATATATTTCAACCACTGAACTAAAGTAACAATATAATATATATTTCAACCACTGAACTTAGTAACAATATAATATATATTTCAACCACTAAAATTAAGTAACAATAAAATATATATTTCAACCACTGAACTTGAGTAACAATATAATATTTATTTCAACCACTGAACTAAAGTAACAATATAATATATATTTCAACCACTGAACTTAGTAACAATATAATATATATTTCAGCCACTAAACTTAAGTAACAATATAATATATATTTCAACCACTGAACTTAGTAACAATATAATATATATTTCAGCCACTAAACTCAAGTAACAATATAATATATATTTCAACCACTGAACTTAAGTAACAATATAATATATATTTCAACCACTGAACTTAGTAACAATGTAATATATATTTCAACCACTAAACTTAAGTAACAATATAATATATATTTCAACCACTAAATTTAAGTAACAATACAACATATATTTCAACCACTAAACTTAAGTAACAATATAATATAGCAATACTGAACAATACACTTAATTGTAATCTTTAGTGCTTGAACAAATTCTGAAACAACAGAACCTTTTCTTAACTGATGTCAATAGCCAGACATAATTAAACAGTTATAATTAATTCTGAATACTGGTATCACTCGAACAAAGTTCAATTTGTTTCAGACATTTTGTAAGAAAATATGTTACAAAAGGTTTTTTTAAGGAAAACAAATGGGCATATACAAGAGGGCCCTGAGACCTTTTAACCCAATTGGAATTGGCATCCCCGAGGCGCGGCTTATTTTTATCCTAGGGGCATAATTTGAACAATCTTGAACAAACCTCTGGGCCTTGCCGTTTCAGGTAACGATTTTTAAAGTCATTTTGCTATTTAAGTCTATATAAACCATGTGACCCCTTGGGGTTTGGCCAGATTTGACCCCAGGAGCATAATTTGAACAATCTTTGGAGAGGACCACTATGCAATGTTACATACCAAATACAGGAAAGCTGTGGGCCTTGCCATTTCAGAGGAGAAGATTTTTAAAGTCATTTTGCTATTTAAGTGTATATAAACCATGTGACCCCTGGGGCCTGACCGTTTTGAACTCAGGGGCATAATTTGAACAATATTTGTCGAGGACCACTATACGATGTTATATACAAAATAAGAAACCTCTAGGCCTTGCGGTTTCAGAGGAGAAGAAATTTAAAGTCATTTTGCTATTTAAGTCTATATAAGCCATGCGACCCCTGGGGTGTGGTAATTTTTTACCCTTGGGGCATAACTTGAACAATCTTTGTAGAGGAACACTATAGGATGTTACATACCAAATGCGAAACCTCTGGGCCTTGCTTTTTCAGGCGAAATTTTTTAAAGACATTTTTCTATTTAAATTTTTATAAACCATGTGACCCCCAGGGCGTGGCCAGTTGTGACCCCAGGGGCATAATTTGAACAATCTTTGTAGAGGTCCACTATACGATGTTACATACCAAATAAGAAGCCTCTGGACCTTGCGGTTTCTGAGGAGATTTTTAAAGTCATTTTGCTATTAAAGTCTATATAAATCATGTGACCCCTGGGGTGTGGCCAGTTTTGACCCCAGGGGCATAATTTGAACAATAGTTGTCGAGGACCACTATAGGATATTACATACCAAATATGAAACCTCTGGGCCTTCTGGTTTCAGAAAAGAAGATTTTTAAAGTCGTTTTGCTAATTAAGTTTTTATCAACCATGTGACCCCAAGGGCTTGGCCAGTTTTGACCCCAGGGGTAAACTTTGAACAGTCTTTGTAGAGGACCACTATAGGATGTTACATACCAAATATGAAACCTCTGGGCCTTGTGGTTTCAGAGGAGACGATTTTTTAAGTCTAGGATGTTACATACCAAATATGAAACCTCTGGGCCTTGTGGTTTCAGAGGAGAAGATTTTTTAAGTCATTTTGCTATATATTCTACATGTATATAAACCATGTGACCCCCGGGGCGTGGCCTGTGTTGACCCCAGGGGCATAGTTTGAACAAACTTTTAAAGGACCACAAAAGGATGTTACTTATGTTGCAGTTTCAGAGGAGAAGATTTTTGAAGTCATTTTGCTATATATTCTATATAAACCATGTGACCCCCGGGGCGTGGCCAGTTCTCACCCCAGGGGCATAATTTGAACAATCTTTGTAGAGGACCACTATAGGATGTTACATATAAAATATGAAACCTCTGGGCGTTGTGGTTTCTGAGCAGAAGATTTTTAAAGTCATTTTGCTATATATTCTATATAAACCATGTGACCCCAGGGGCGTGGCCAGTGTTGACCCCAGTGGCATAATTTGAACAATCTTTGTAGAGGACCACTTTAGGATGTTACATACCAAATATGAAACCTCTGGGTCCTGCAGTTTCAGAGAAGAAGATTTTTCAAGTTTACACTTTTAAAATCTATTTTTAGCTCTGGTGACCTACATATGCAGCGGACTGAAACGATTTAAAAAACTTTGAAAGAGGGTCACCTAATGATCATTCCTGTGAAGTTTGGTGAAAATCTGCTAAGTGGTTTAGGAGGAGATGTTGTTTGAATGAAAAGTTGACGACGGGCGGACGGACGCACGCACGCACACTTGACGGACAACGGGCCATCACAAAAGCTCACCATGAGCACTTTGTGCTCAGGTGAGCTAAAAACAGGAGACAGTAAATTAATAATGCTTTAAAGTTTTTTCATGTATGAAACTCCTTATACATACATTAGCCATGTACCTGATAAATCACAACGTCTTTATCCCCTTAACTATCCTCATGATCAAAGGTCCCTGTGATGTAATAAATATGAGGCGCGTCGTGGGAAAACCGGACTTAATGCATGTGCGTAAAGTGTCGTCCCTGATTAGCCTGTGCAGTCCGCACAGGCTAATTCAGGACGGCACTTTAAGCCTACAGTGGATTTATGTTTAGAAGAGACTTCCTTGAAACAGAAAATACCACAAAAGCGGAAAGTGCTGTCCCGGATTAGCCTGTGCGGACTGCACAGGCTAATCTGGGATGACACTTTACGCACATGCATTAAGACCCGTTTATGAACGACGCGCCTCATATGATGTCTGACTTTCCAGAGGTGGCAAAATTTACTTGTCCATTTTTGACAAATGAATTTGCCATTTTTGTCTATGCAGAAATGTTCTGGCAAAAATTGACTGGTCTGTACATTCTTTTGGACAAGATGGGCAATACAGACAATTGATTTTGCCACCCCTGCTTGAGAGGGGTAGGTTGTGAGTTTGAACCGTACTCAGGCAGTGTTCACATGATCTTTCTCAAAAAGAAACCAAATACTGGTTCTGTCTCAATAAGCCTTGGGCTTGCAATACAATACAATGAAGCTTATATAAATGTGACGCGTCGTGGGAAAGCCGGTCTTAATGTGCGTAAAGTGTCGTCCCGGATTAGCCTGTGCAATCTAGGACGGCACTTTACGCCTACAGAGGATTTATGTTTAGAAGAGACTTTCTTGAAACAGAAAATACCATAAAAGCGGAAAGTGCCGTCCCGGATTAGCTTGTGTGGACTGCACAGGCTGATCCGGGATGAAACTTTACGCACATGCATTAAGTCCAGTTTTCCCACGACGCGCCTCAAATAGGTTTAAACTAACCTCCTGTTAGATATGTTTTTAGCCTTACACATAACCAATAACCCTGTGCCAGATAAAACACACCTCCACCCACCCCACCCCCCTAAACTAACCTCCTGTCCAGTCAGAAAGAGTAGGATGTCTCCTTCTATCTCCTCGCACATGTGAATCTGCAACACCGTTCTAATAGCTGCCTCCAGGTAATCTCTCTCGGGCTCGGGTGTGTAGAAGATTTCTACCGGGTGGGTGCGACCTGGAACGCTCATCAGCGGGGCATTGTCAAAGTAGTTCTGCACAATGAAGGATAGTTACATTATATAACTGTATATAAGTGTTGGTGTCATACGTAAATCAGTTTGTTTAATCATAAAAGTAAATGGATGAACACTAATTGTGAATTTTTCTATTCTTAGTGTACACAGTATGGAAAGTACACTTACCTTGAACATTCATGAAACTGCCATCTGACATTTTTTCAAGTAAGAACTGCTAAGAATAATAATGAATCAGCAATCACAATAGCAACATAAATGTTAGTGTTTTATTGACCATCAATTCTAGGATTCCCAACCTTTACTTCCTGAATTTGTTTATGGGATATCTGTATTAAAATGTTGCAATTTGTTTGATCATATGGAATTTTTGTTTTGACGTTTGTTTTTAAATATATTTAGGTAAATCGTAGCTTATACTCAGTATTTCTGAACTGCTGCCAGATTAACTGTGTCTTCGTAAACACTTTGTGATCCCCTGAGGTTTCCCTACAGAATGTCACAATCAAAGGACAACACCTACCTGAAACTTGCCAGCATCCAGTGTGGCGCTCATGATGATAATCTTGAGATCGCCCCTCTGCTTGCCAACCTCCTTCAGCAACCCCATCAGTATGTCGGTGGCGAGGGTCCTTTCGTGGGCCTCGTCGAGCAGTACCACCCCGTAGTTCTCAAGAAGCGGGTCTGACATGGCCTCACGCAGTAACATACCGTCAGTCATGTACCTGGGTAGAGCAAACATGGAGGATTTATGCTGACTTCATGACAATCTGACAGCTAATTATTTGTAACGTAATATGTGTTTTTTATACATTGTATAGCTCCTGGGCTTACAAACTTACTATTGTTTAGTCATAAATAAATGTCATTAACTGGATTTCTCAAAAAACATATACAAGTATGACCACAAAACATGACTTTCTCTTTAATTTTTGGTCTTCCAAAATCTTAAAAATATCTATGTTTACACAGCATTTAGGTATGTTTGTCATAAGCATGGATAAGGCAAATATGTTTACAATAACCTATTACCGGTATAATGTGTTCTGGTTGAGTCGCGGTACTAACGATTGTTTTAATAACCAAAACGGAATGATAACACAACTGTTAATAAACGATTATAAGGTGTACAAATGTCTTAAACACACATGGCAAACAACAAATAAACAATTATTTCATTTCGAATGCCTGCACAACACAACACGTTCTATAAGTTAAATTTGACATTTTGCACGATGGATCGGTCACAAGGGAAGCAATCCATGCCAATTTTGAAAAATAAATAGTGTCCAGTATAACCTTTACCGGAAAGGAAATAACTTATGCACAAAACCCACGGGGAAATACTCCTACTAATTTGGCGCAGACGACAGAGTAAAAACAATATCATTAAATTCAGCAATGAAATCGGATGAGACTCTAAGAAGAAATGCATTATACAAGCATGTTTAAACAAAAAAGAATGTACTTTGCAATATTCTATGCATTTTTAGATAGTTTTCATAATAAGAAGCCGAGACTAAAAAAAGACGTGGGTTTTGTTTACCAGAAATGATCACTAGATGACGATTATTGTTTGCCGCGACACCGTCCATACCGCGACTCCATCCGAATAGAGTATAAAAGAACAATATAATTTTAACTGCAATAAGATTTCATTTCTAAGGTAGAAATGAAGATTTGTTTGAAATAAAACTTATAAAGAATTACTTATGTACATAAACATGACTGATAACTACAACCTGAATGGGACACTGTAACACACATAATTATTTCAGACTCATTCTCAACTCACTTCAGTATGGTCTTAGATGATGTGCAATCTTCAAAACGGATGCTATAGCCGACCTCTTGGCCCAAACCGACATCCATTTCTTCTGACACACGCTGTGCGACTGACATGGCTGCCACCCTGCGAGGCTGGGTACATGCCACGCCCTTTTTCTGGTACCGCAGTCGCACCCAGTCCAGACACCATTGAGGGATCTGCAAGACAGTTAAAATTAAATTCGCGATTACATATTTTATTAAGATTCCTGACTCCATGGCTACTAGTTCTGAATTGCAGACTTAGAATAAATTAAAATGTTGACCAATGAGAATGACTGTTATATTTGAGCCTTGATAATTGATTTCCATTGGTTTAATATTTTAGACTTAGACTAAGCTTACAAGCTTATAGGCATGAACCAGAATAACAGTTGCCAGTAAGTCTATGTGAATACTGATGTGATTGTTTTAATAATACTAATCATCTTAACTTGGTCCTAATATCAAAATACGGAAAAAATACCATAGGAGCAGAATGAAGCCAAGACCAAAGGTCATTACAGGTGATAAAACAACAAACGATTAATGTCAATGTTACCAGTAGCCAAAACATCCAATGGCTACTTAAATGTCTGAAATTATTCGACATTAGGCATGTTTTTGCATTTCTGGGGGAAAACATGAAAATGAAATTTGCAAAATATAGAATAAGAAACCTTTGGCTACTAAGTATTATTTCTTAGCGCCTACATATAAATGACATATCTGAAGACTTGGTTGTGATTACAATAATACTGCAGGACAGTAATGAATACTATACCCCATTCACGGTTTCACGAAAACTCTTCATTTCCAAACATTTCAAGCAAATTTAAGCATATTTTGTTCTTGAAGTTTGGCAATCAAAGTCAAATTGGGGAAATCAGGCAAAAGCAGGAAGAATCTCACACCTGCTGCGTGACTTACCTCTGTAGTTTTCAATCAGGCAAAAGCAGGAAGAATATCACACCTGCTGCTTGACTTACCTGCTTAGTTTTAAATCAGGCGAAAGCAGGAAGAATCTCACACCTGCTGCGTGACTTACCTAGGCAGAATCTCACACCTGCTGCGTGACTTACCTGTGTAGTTTTCCCAGAGCCTGTTTCACCGACCAGGACCAGGGTCTGATGTTTGTTCAACACTTCAATAAACTTCTCCTTGTACTCCCAGACCGGCAGAGTTTTACGTTTGGCCAACAGTTGTAAGTACCTTGGAGTGTGCGGCAAACCTGTATAAGCAAATGGTGGGGAGAGTTTATTTTAACAATAATTATTTTTATATTACCTTTAACAATAAGATGTACAATGCATGTGTTAAATTTGGGAAGAAACCCCAGCATCCAAAAAGTTAGAACACATTTTGTATTTTAATATAATATTTTAATAATTTAATATATCTGGTACATGTGCACTGAAAATAGCATTCAAAACAAAAATACCATGTCGTAACCAATTCAGCATTCTGAATAATCCACACAAAAATAACAGAAAGCATCATACCTGTGAAAGGAAATATAAGTGTCATACCTGTGAAAGGATTTATAAGTGTCATAACTGTGAAAGGATTTATAAGTGTCATACCTGTGAAAGGATTTATAAGTGTCATACCTGTGAAAGGATTTATAAATGTCATACCTGTGAAAGGAAATATAAGTGTCATACCTGTGAAAGGATTTATAAGTGTCATACCTGTGAAAGTATTTATCTGCAGCTGGGGCTTAGGAATGTTGAACTGTTCGAATATCGACTGTGCCTTCTCTGGTTTCTTATCGTCCCTGTGAGGGGAACGGGACCGCTCTCGCTCGTAATCACCATCATCCCTATAATGTGAAACACCAATTAAATTTACGTGAGAACAGACGAGCTTTTTTGTTTCCTTCATTTGCATTTTGTTTCATTATTGTTTAACTTCAAACTCTCATCTCCTTTATTGTTTATTATTATGCAGGTGCTACGAGTAGCGACTGGTTTATATGGTTACTTACCAGTCTTCTTCAAAGTCGATCTTTCAACTTTGAGGAATATATTTAATTACTTTCTGCAAATGTTTCATTCAAACCGACAGGCATTCTTGCAAATACCATGTTTGTTTTTTCCTTGTTTTAGTGCCGAGCTAGTACTAGTTAAGTGACATCAATTCCTCAAAATTTTACACATCTACAATCTCCAGCTTGATTTCAATGAACGTGTTTGTTTGTTTGGATTTCTCGCCGTATTCAACAGTATTCCAGTCATATAACGGCGGTCAGTTAACCTACTCACACTTTTCCTGGGTAAGCTGGTTTACCAGTACTAAGTGCACATACTTATGCCAGTAACTGACAACTGCCCTACTTGAATCAGAGGTAGGGAAAGAATGGCCGTAGAAATAATTTCATGACCAATCCCCACACAAGTTATGTGGCCTGGCTGGGAATCGAACCCGCGATCCTCGGATTTGTAGTCCAGCGCTCTACCAACTGAGCTAGCCAGCCCGGCATTTCAAGGAACAGTAAATGCACAAAAGATGTGCAGTGACCTTTACAGTTTTAACAAATAAATGTTGAAATCAGTGAACTGTCAGTCGACTGGGCCAGCTAAAAAGACTACACCAGACTGCAATTAAGTGGACCATAGTTTGTAGGTTTTCTTACACTCCTTTGTATTCAATTTGTTAAAGACATAATTATAAAAAATCAAGGCTTTTAGACTGTCAATAGGTGACAAAGATTTGCTTTATTTTTTAACTACGATTTTCTTAATGACCAAAGGACCTTAAATTGATGGACCGTCGGTCCAGTTAACTAATAAATTTTGCTGGACCAAGCAAAAATTTGAGGGACTCGGTCCGTGGTCCACTGGTTTATCGTGAAGACTGTCTTTAGGTCAATCAGTTAGAGAAACGTTTTAGGAAATACATCTGTTAGTTAAGTTTTACTACTTTAAGGCTAACTTCAAAAATAAAATACATGTGAAATCCTTTATTTAATTAATCTAGTGACCAAGATTTTACCATTTATAAACATTTTTTGGCTATGTCAAAGCAGTTATCAATCCCATTTTCACACTTTCCTGTACTTTTTTTGTATCTAAGGCAAGAAGTATCTATGAATGAGTTGATTAGGGTAAAGTGATCCTGAGTCGGACAGTGTTCTCAGTTTAGAAGGATTTGAGCTATATTTAGAACTGAGAGCTGGGTTTCTCCGAACTGGTACCCAGCCTAGTATAGCAACTACGCATTTTGACCGGTTTCGCAGGGAAACCAGCTTAGGTATAGACTATATGCATAGCTAAGTACAACTACCCCAGATCGATTGTGAGTCGGACTGTATTGATATTGAGTCAGACAGTGAGATATATCAGCGTAAATGACCATAAATGAGATATTTTTCATTATGTTTCAAGCCAATTATGTAAATAATTGTGTTTTAATTATGTGTTTTAATAATTAATTTATATTTTAAGGAATTAGATCTACTTTAAAAGCAAAAAGAACTAAAACACACACGTTGTGCTATGAGGGTTATCATTTTTCGCCAAGTAAGCAAATAATTAGCAACGAATGTGAATTGTTCAACTATTAAAGGTTTGAAATATGAATATCGGATTTCTGTAAGCGAAAAACAACTGTAATTTAATTTGAAATAGAAATAACATTTACCTAATTAAAACCCCAGAAGAATACATGGGACCCATATGGGTCCAGTATAGGTTTCCATATGTCCTGCATGGGCAAGCCAAGCATTTGGGCCATTTGGGATTTTGCAAACTGTTTTTATATGGGTCCCAGATGGGTTGCGATAGGTCACTATTCTGGTTCTCGTAATCATGATAGGTTAGCTGGCAGCCATCGGCAGATCGCTTCAGAGTAAAATTACGAATTTGGAACCTAAAACTCGCACCACGGCGTATATATTCCGTTACCTACCGGGGTTACGGCATTAGCCATAAACTGCTAAACCACATGTAATCGCTCAAAACACCAACACACATATAATATTTAATTATTTGAAGCTAAAATTCTAAATAGGTCGTCAGAAATAGAATATTTCTAGACACATTTCAATTTTGCTAGAAGGTAACAGGGTTTTTTATCTAGGATCAGTACGCCTGTTTCTTTCAAGGCGTCTTTGTGGCAAAGGTATTACCGATGCCGGCACAGCCCTATGTCTTCGTAGTCTCCGACCGCAACACAACCGCATTCTGTGTTGTTTGCTCAAGTTGACCCTAGTCCATTTTCCATTTGTTTATCACTTGAATTGTATATTGCAAACCGGCAACGTAGGCCAATTATACATCATTATATATCACATCCTTCATCCCATCGTAGTATTAACCACATTACTGTCAACCAAGTAAGCATGCTGGCTGAAGTACAGTATAACCTACATATATTCTTTCTTAATAGTTGTTTTGTCGTATTGTTGGATGTTTGTAAGCAATATTTTTATGAATAATGTATATTGTAGAGTTACATTATATAATATATACTCATTTATGTATATATAATAAACAAATTGGCAATTTGCATGTTACCAAGACACTAGAATTTGTGCAAGCAACTGTCATACTTTTAAAATTTCTATTATAACCCAGCTATATAGAAATCATCACCTTTTAACCTAGGTATAATGTAAAATAGCCAGATAATGTACCAGGGTTTTTAAATACGTTAACGTAACTGGAGTCGTACTTGACATATAGATATACTTGTAAGCCCTGGAAAAACATTGAGATACTTTTAAAATATGGAAAATATGCGTAATTATTGCCGGTTATTTAATTAAACAAGCATTTATAATGAGACTGGCAGTGTCCTACTTATAATCAAATTTACATGTTTTGCTGTCGACTTTATATCTAATGCGGTGCATAGTTTAGGCGGATAATTTTTCAGAAATACTCAGTGAAACAATGATTAAACGCATACTTAATATACAAATTTGTTATCAATCTGTAGAATAAAGGCAAACTTTAAATAGTATAGTAGAGCTTCATCAACTTTAGTCCATTCCAAACGCAGACAACTCTTCGTTTTTGCATATTATCGATCTAAAAAGCAAAGCCTCGCCATTTCTATTTTATAATACCCACACTTATTTATTAGCTAAATTTAAAAAAAAATAAATAAATAAACTGCGAAATTATTCTTAAATATGCTAATATGAAATCGTAATCGGAAAAGCCTATCCAGTGTTACTGTTGTAGTTTCCTAAAAGAAGATGTCTTGTTTTACATGCATGCCATGTAAAACCTGTGTTTTCTACAAAACAGCGAGAAATCTCTGCTTACAACCACGACGTCACATTCCACGCATGGAAAGAATACGTGTACCGACCATGTGCTTCACTAACATTTGACGCGCGTAAGCACGACGTGCACTAGGAAATTTTCCCGCCATTTTTGCACGAACAAAGCATGTACGTGTATAATATAAATGTATTATTTTAATCAAGATCTTTACAATTCACCAATTGTCCAGTCAGTATTATGTTCAAAAGTTGCAACGCTTAAAACAGTGTTAAAACACTAAACGCATGCCCATATGAACATAATTAATCAAACAAAAAAAAGTCTCCGTAAGTAGATTGAGTGTAACCTAAATATTCGAGAACGACGAGAATAGTTGGATAAAACAAGACGTCATCGCGCGAATGGGATGCGCACTGGACATAAACATCCGGAAAAAATTATCAGCTACTTTCCGTTTTGCAACAAAATTGATGCCTAATGCTTCTTAAACGCTAGAGGTATACCGTTTTAACGGTGATGTTTCGTTTATTTCATTTCGATTTAACGTTTACAGAGAAAGAAAAGCTGTTTTCATTCCTAAATTTTAAGAGCTAAACCCTAAATTTTAAAAGCTAAACCTCACAAAATAACATCAGTTGACACATGCCGTGAAAAATTTCCATGTACGGAGGGGATACCCCTCCCTAACCCTCCCCTCTCGGCACCGGGGTGACTGAAAAAATTCCTGGGGAAGACCCTGGGAGCCTATTGGATCACTTATTAGGCCAGCACTGTGAATACATGTACTAATAATGTTTTTAATAACACAGTGTGCTTGGGCAATGGTTTTAAACCAAAGCCTCGACGATAAACAAGCAATTCATAATTTCATTCATTCACTAATTTTAATTCTTCTTGAATACTTTGAGCAAATGTGTACATTAATGTACAGCTCAAAATTCTTCTCGGTAAAGGCAAAAATAATGTAAAAAACAAAATCCGGAGTACAATTATATTATTGTGTTTCAACAACCAAATACATAATAACGAAAGCAATATCTATTACCATCGACGTCAAATTATACGTTCTTTGTGAAGAAATGTTCAAAACAACTATTTATAACAAAACGTTAAGTGCGGATGCTTTCAAATGATGATATAAAGGCAAAGGAAGACACCTGAGTAATTAAAATATTATTTAAACAAAGGTATACTGAGTAATATCAACCAAAAAATTTTACTATATTGACACAAATAAAACATTAACAGTGAGTTGTTGTTTGTGCTGTTTGATAAAGAAAGTATGTCTAATAATAGTATAGCCATATCGGCGCTCCTTGGTGGTCGATGAAGAAAGAAGACATTTAAAAGTGATGAGTGTTACAGGGATCATCCTAGCCCAAAATTATAGGGAGAAGTGACTTCTCCTTTTGCCGAATTCAGGGAGAAGTTTATCGATAACTGACACTGGCGCTTAAAGCAGCTATTTAGCCCATCAATCAATTGAATTATGTATAATTAATTAAATTACAAAGGCGACAACCTGTGGTAATGAAAGATAAACAAAAAATAGCTTAATAAGTTGTATTGGCATTAGAAACAGTATTTTCAAAAAACAAGCACTCATGTTTATGTTTATGACAATTGATACTTACACTTCATAAGGCAGTCACTGGTTTCCTTTAAAATAATGTCATGATATAACGAGTAAATTTTACAATGTAAATTTATTAACGCCAGTGATATTTCTCCTTATTTAATAACGCTAATGTTATATATCGCTCAGGTAGACAAGTACCGGTATTGTACACCACTTGGTTGTCAGCAAGCTGCACGTGGAAATCGTGCAACATGATTTTCCCGCCGTTAGTCGGCGTCAGAACAAAACAAAACACAGGAGAATGAAATAACGTTGTAATGGTGTCACGTGTTGTTCAATGCTTTTGTTTGGATGACATCATTTACTACAAAATGGGAATTGGATTACCTGTTACTTTTCACACACGGTGTTTGTTACGATTGTGTTAATTGCGGAAATGGAAAATAATCGATCAGTGTATCTTTTGTTTTAATTTTTAATTAATAGTCAGTTCTAAGGTCAAACATCGCAATCAAGCAAACAGCAAATATTCATAGCCTGAATATAAGTTCTTTTACAGTACGTAAAACGCTAATAATGAATCTGAATGACTGTAAATTCTAGTGTAAACCCGTTGATCATATCGCCCAGTGTGCACTCGCTTTCTTGGTTCCCGACAGCCTTTGCTAATAACAGATTTACTTTGAAAGCAAGAAGGCGAAGTCGGGAACTGCAATTGGAATAACCTTCGCCGATTGGTTGATTGATTAACACAATGAAAGGTCATTGATGTGTTACAAACTTTCTCACGCTGTCTACAGATCGATTATGGATAATTGTAGCATCGTTATCTCCACAATCAGATAAACCATGACAGTATTGGGCATAAGATTAGAGGAATAAGCTTTAGTATTGAAAATTTTCGGAGATTTTGATTTCGCTTTGATTAGATCACAGGGCGAAGTCCGACACGGTCGGGCGACGATTTCGCCTATGTCGCCCTCTAGGATAATCCCTGAGTGTTTTCGGCAGTGTGAAGACTCTTTTGACTGATCAGATGGATGCATGTGTACAGTAGTGTGCGTCAAGGGGGGGGGGGGAGGTTGTATGTTTATTGCGCGAGTCTACACTATTTTTTAGAGACTTATGAAAATAAATAAACATGGAACCCCTTTTCGAACTTTTTATGAGTTTACAATTTGCAATGTGTAGTTATCGCCATTTTCCTTGGTAACTTAAAAATAGGCGTTACCATCTCTTTGATCAGCCTCATAACACACATATACAGTGCAAAAACAATGTAAAACAGTGTCTTATTTTAATATCTTCATTTTCATAAAGCAAAAATATTCTGCTGATAGCTACAACAGAAGCGGTCTTTATGTGACAGGTCGACTTACATGGAACTTAAGGTATTCTAGTGAGAAGAAATATAAGAACCTTTGTTTCCACAAGTATTGAAGTAATGTATTGACAATTAGGTTGCGCAAAACACGTCTCTCATAAATACGTATCAACAAACCCAATTATAAACTATTTCCTTGTTACTGTTTTGTGACGAAGATTTTTGTTTTTCATTTCTAATATTAGATACGTAGTGAGGAAATATATTGCGAAAAGTTTAATCCAGATACGGCATTCTGACATATGTGCTATTTAACTTAACTAATTAAAAAAACAACAACAAACCAACCAACAAGAATCATCTGAAAGTTTGAATTGTCAACTCACAAACCATATATTTAACTTGACAATTTCCATTTTGTACATGAACTCGTGCCGCAAATATTGACACATTTTTATACAAAAATAAGTTAATAGATGCATGTTTATCAGTTGTTTCAAGCCATAATTTAAATAATGATCACTACATACCCCATAATTACAAAATTGTCCTTACCATTAATAAATGACTTTTTTTAAATAAACAGCATTCAATTGAATTACAATACTTATTGATGGGGTTTCAAAAAATACAACAAATCAAAATACGCAATTCAAAATTTCATAGTATACCCTTTCCAAGCATAGTTCGACTGCATTTGAATTATGATTTTGTTTGAAGGTTTAATTATAAAACCCAAAACCTAATCTCGATGACGATTTCTGTATGATTTTATTTTGGAAACATTTTTTACATACCCGGTATACAATAATTTCATATTGGTATGTGCATTGAATTGACAAAATTTCAACTGTTCACATATTGCGGTGTATGATAAGTCCTTAAAAGGCACTTGATGAAATCTTCGTTACGTGTTACTCTACCAAAATATCTGGCGGTAAGCTCTACAATGTTACACTAAAGTTATTACAAATCAGGGCTTTCATTAACTTTTGAAATCTGGAAGTTTGAACTTCCTAGCCTCTGATTTTGGAAGTTTTGCTCATTATATTTGGAAGCTTCAACAATAAGTCCTGAGCATTTCAGAAATGTAATAAAGTATAAAATTCATGGTTTGTTTAATGTCATTTCTCATTCGTCAGGTGTTTATAATATCAACACTATATTTTGCTTCGACAAATTTATTGTCATATATTTTCTATATTGGAACAGAGTTCTCGGTAACGCGAGATTCAGCGTTTTAGGACGCGAACTTTTCTGAAACTGACGCCACAACATCCAGGGTCAGATTCTAGGACGCGTCAATATCCGGTTGCGTACGCATGTTTTTTCAATACACTGAATGATCACTCATGCTTATTAACCTTGCTATCAACACATTCAATTGTTGGGCTACTGCAGCTGTATGTCCATTATCGATAAAATCTGCGTAGGCGGAGTCGGGATTACTTCAGCTAACCACTCCGCCAATAAAATCGCGCATATTTTCAGTGGCACTTTTTCAGTGTGAGCGACAGCATCTGAGTCATGGCTCGTTTTAATTAATTCAGGGGCACAGTAAAGGGGGTATTGTTTGTAACAAGTTCAATTTCGGCATGTGTGTTCTTTGGAACGTGTGAAAGGTAGACGTCGAGAGTAAAGACACGGTCTTTAAGAAGTGCAAATTCGCGACTAATTAGGCTAATAAAAATTACATCTTATTTACTGAAATAATAAAACTGAGATGGACGGCGTTAATTGGAATGCTCCAATTTCCAAGCGTTTCATTAAACAGATATTGTCAGTTTATATTCAGAAATTTGTTTCGTCAGGACGTTTATTTAATACAGTATATTTTTATAGTGTTTATTCAGGAGTTTCACTGGCCCAAAAAAAGTTGTCGCTACCAAAATTCGCCACTTTTAGAAATACACTTACCATGATGCCGATTAAAGAAATTTCGGTACTAATTATTCGTCTTTGTCCTATAATCTCACTAATTGATTGTTCAAGATCATATGTCGGCGTAATCACCATCCGTTAATCCGCTAATTACCCACCAATAAAGTTGTCAATTGCTTTAAAAACATCATGCAACAATAACACGGTTCAGTGACTCCATTTATGCACTCTGACCTGTGGGTTGCTTATGTTATCAAAAATCAACACTGTCAACAGACAGACGCTGGCCGCTTATGTCTGGCTCGCAGTACATTCTTGTATTGGATATAAATGGACAAAATATTGTTGTCGCCACGTAAAATCGCCACTTTTGAAATTTTGTCGCCGCAAATTGTGGCAAATATTATTATTATCATCATTATTTTATTTATAACTGTCATATATTTTATAAATGCATAAATTGTAAAAATTTCATTCACTTTCACGCGTCACATACTTAAATTTTATTTCTTTTCTATTTGGGCCTCCTACCTTTTAGAGTTGAGTCCACACAATTTTGGGAACTTCACGTGTACGTACGTACTGACGGACAACTGCAACAAATAATGCCTCCCACTTTTTGGAGACATAACAATAAACAGATAATATATAGGCCTATTATCTTTGTTCCACCAACATTCAGTCATACGGTGAGGGAATGTATATAAAAATATATATTTATGTTAATATTTTATAATATAAAATAAATCTAGGAGACCGTTCGACCGTTTTTCATCAACACACATATAACTACCAAAGAAATGTATCGGTTCATAAGTGCATGATTGTTTTGGTACAACACGCTGCTCAAACGACGAAAAGGCCGATCACTGTATTTTGTTGTAGTTTTTCTTTGGGTAAATAAAATGAATTTTTCATTCCGCACTCCTTATCAGTTTTCATTGCAAAGGATACACAATTTTTGGGAAAATTTAGATGTGTTTGAAACTTGGACTAATAAAATTATTCTACAAGCATCCCGTATCAAGTAAGCTGTCCTTATTGACGTAGTAAGCATAGCTTTATGATATTTCGGTGTCCATTTGCTCCAGAAACATTTTATTTTGATAATATTACTATTAAAAGTTGCCGCCTGGATTGTGGGCAGCGTGTTGGTATGAAAACTATCCTTGACAATTGCAACTCCCAGCGACCCCGAGGGTCATATCGCTGGGAGTTGTAATGTTGCAACTATCACTAATTTATATTACGACTGTTTGGACATTTGGACTTTACTGACAAGACTACATTCAGATATTTCAAACTTCCAATAATATGTTGTCATTTTGAATTCCCAGGGACTTTGATATAACAAAGTTTAGCTGTATATTATTTGTAAAGCCTCAAGGTACTAAAATTCAACTATTTTTTCACCATAAAATGATAATGCAGTCAACATGCCATAAAACTCTCATTCTATTTCATTGAAGAAGATGATGAGCTGACTGCATAAAACTGTCAAAGAAACGTTACAACGTAAAACTACGTTTTTTTATCATTATGAGTTCATTCCTGTAGATATTACATATTTTCGCGATGTACGTAACAAAGAAACGAGCTGTAAAATGTAGCTACAGATGTTTGGTCGTAGTGTTTGTACATATGTTAACTTAGTCGACAAGGAAACAGTGAACTAAAATCTTTTCATCCAATGAAAGTATCTTTTATACCTTTTTCGATAAGAATCCCCGACGTCAATGCGGTGTCGCTTCATTTTTTCACTAAAAGGTCAGACAACTCTAATAGTTTTTAATTTATGGGTCAGAACGGTCAAAACGGCCCAACAAAACAATGGCTTACATTTACAAACATTTTATCAAAAAAACTATCAAATACACATTCAGTTAAGACAAGTAATCACACAACTAACAAAAGTTTATATACACAAAACAGCAAGATTAAAAAAAATACATGCATGCTTAAAAAAGCAAATTCTTCACAGCAGAAAAATCTTTGAGTAACGAATGATTTAATACTAAGTCATATATTTATTTATAACATATTTAAGTCATCTCTTCAAAAAAGACAACACTGTCAATCACTGTATCACATGAGAAACATGCTGACAAATAAAGAAACATAGGTTCTATTTATCCTGACATTAACAATATACTTCTATTGCACCTGGAGTCACAAAGTCTTGAGCAGACACAAGATGTACACGTGGGCCGTTGAAGATTTGGTTCAGACTACAGAGTGCATTATAAAGCACGACCTAAAGTTCAAAATTGTGTTGTTAACCCATTAATTATGAACTCTTAAAGGTCTTTTCTAGAGGTGTTCCCGGGTTTCTCCCCCTGAACCAAAATTTCTTCTACTTTACAACGCATCCTCCAGTCCTTCCAGATCCATAATAAGTGGCTATACATTTGCACACTAATCTCGCATATCAGTCCTGCAATAGTTGTTGGCAGCTCCTTGAAACAAACATAAATGAGAAATAATAAATGAGAAAACATTTAATTTCGTGTACTTTCGAACAGACATTTTTTAATTTCTTATTTCGTGTACTTGAAACTGACATTGTTTTATAAAAGCGTAAATAATTATGTGAAAATATTTAACTTCGTGCATTTAAAACTGACAATATTTTCTTTACAGAAGATTGATAATTTAAGAAAAGAAGGCCTGTCTGTAAATCTAGTATTAATAAGTTGAGAATATTCAATCACATTAGGGTATTGATAAAGGTATTTCAAAATATATTTTTCTTTCTTTTTTCAAATACGAATATACAAATAGGTAATGAAATTCATCCCCTTACAAATTATTGTTATAGAAGGTACAAAAACGAAGGTTCCTTTCAATATTATGAAAACGACCATGTTCAATGGGTATTTTATGATTGGTACATATAAACTTGCAAAATATCAAAGATAGTTCAAATGGTAAAATATTAAAATAATCTTCGTAATCAAACTTCTGTTTATAAATTCTATAAATCAGACAGTTACTTAAATTTTTATTAATATCTTGCCAATTTTGTGTATATTGATCTCTATTTCTTGTACTAACAACGCTTTTAAACTGAGATAAAAGTGGGACTTTTTTATCAATAAAATCATTTGACAAACCAAGGTTGTTCAATGACTGTTGTACAAATGCATGCCAAGGAAAACACATACTGGTAGAGTCAACACTATGCAGTTTATATCAAAATCTAGACAACAAAAAAAAGGACATGTTTTAAAAGTTAACACAAATAATTAAGGGTATCGGGTCAACTCGGCTCGAATACTAATTCGGCCCGGTCATATTCGGTCCGGTCCAACTCTTCATAAAATATGAAAATGGGAATGTTTTGGACACGTTTTAGAAGGCGTTAGAAACCGCACAAAGGGTGTGAAATGTAGTGAATGCATTGGTACTAAAGTGTGCCACCGAAATAGAAAAAATCCATTTTCAGTTCCGTTTATAATATTTCATTCAACACAAGCAATACGTATGTGAAAAAAGGTTTACAAAATACAAAGTTTGAAATGCATACCCATCAAAATCGAAATGCTTTGCATGGGAGTCGAGAATTAACAAATGGGCCGTTCTGCTTCATTTTTATCTTTATTAATTGTAAATACTTTTTACATGTGTATGTTAATATAATTATGTATTGGAAAATACCATAATGTTTAAACAACGAATCAAATATCATTACATCTCTAGCAACATTGTCAGACGTAAATAATAATCATATGAACCTAACAAATTAACCAATAAGTATAGAAAAGGGGACAGTGAACTTAGAAACAAATAGCACTCAGCAGACTCTGAATATTAATTTTCTGGGGATTCCCAAATATTATTAAGTACCCTATTCTCAATCTATAACGACATAGGCATAATTCCTAATTCACCATAGAGCATGCAGTAATGAATGCTTGGTTTTAGTTTTAATACAATTTACAATACCTCAGTTGAAACTGATTAATAAAGGTACTAACATTATTCGTATGTGTTCGTGTAATTTTTACATAAATATACACTTAACACAAATTGGCGCGTGGTGCTGTCGATGATGCGCGTGCAAAAAAACTGAATATAAATCAATTGAACAACAAGTGCTGGAGTGGAAATTAAGATATTGATGACAAAACCTGAGGGGTAATTTTGTACCTGCTTGGCTGCTACAGTAGATCTGTATGGCCGGTTTGACATGCAACCGGTTTGACCTATTTGGTCAAAAACAAACGTTTCCGATAAAAACAACGAGGAAAACAACATCATTTGAGTGTTCATCCATATTTTCCTCAATGGCAGACGATGATAACTCTAAGCTTGTTGAGTTTCATGAAATGGGCCTTGATGATCGATTGCTTAAGGTAAATGCGATATAAATATGATGATTTGTAATCAAGTTAAGAGTTGTTATATGATTTCGCGACAAAAAATAAGTCGTGCACTGCATCTTTCAGGGTATTTCGTAGTCTAATTCATGAGACGCGCAGCGAACTTAGTGTTACTTTTTATATAGGGCTAAATTGGCTGGAACGTCTCATCGCCGAAAGACTATATGTGGTGGGAACCTAAAATTTTAAATTTTCAAAAAATTATATTATTTGCTACAATAAAGTTATATGTCAACGTATTTTACTTAAACAACACCTAAACTGCATAACATGTGCCAAAATTAAATATGAGTTTATTTGCGATTTTAAACTTTTGTATAAATCTATATTCACGTACTAGGGAAAGATCTTGGATTAAAACAGGTACAGGGTGCTGATAAAAATGAGCAGGGTGGAAAGCTGGACCAGTTTCTTGACATAATCTAAAAATTTGCTAAATCCAGGATTTTCAAGAGTCTACTGCTTCTAATAAAGGCTTTTAAGCATTGTCTATTAATTTGTCCATTGAATATTTGCAAAATATATTTAATTTCAAAAGATCATACATGCCATAAATTGTTCAGGCCAAAACGGGACATTGACAAAAAATCGTGGGGACATTTGACATTTAAGGGGGACACCGTTAAAAAGTTAACGTAATTTACTCACAATGAAGTTTTTCATTGTTGTCCATAATGTGTAACATAAATATTTTCAACTATATAGTAATGATAACATCACGTATGAAAATGCGTGTAATAAAATATAAGATATATATAAATATAATAAAATCGTAATCCAGAACGCCTATCTGAATTTTACTGTTCAAGCGACGTAAACACAAGTTCTATTCATAGTCAAGATGCACATTCATTGTATGTAAACTCTGTGTTATGCTAGAAAAGCGCGGGAAAATTATGCCGATATGTACAACGCCACGTCATCCGCATGGAAAGCGTGGGTATACTGACCGCGATATAAAAATGTTGTAGCGCACAGAATTGTGAATCTTTACTTTTACAAAATTGGGTATCGGTATCTCGAATGATGGGCAGTACATATTGTTACTCCGTCTGTTGTCACCATAAACATTTCCTTTACAATAACAAGCAGTTATGCAGTATCGATAATTTTATTGTCTTTCAGATAGGTTAGTATTGATTTATGACATACAGTTACTGTAAACGACCTCCACATGTAGCACGTTTTCACGACCCATTGCTGTAATTTGGCTGCTAACCAGAGCGACAGCCAAGAAAAGACGTTGCCATGGATGGCATGCGCGATATTAGCTGATGACGTCAAACTGTTACACTCTGATGTTGCGTGGGTCGGGTGATTGTTTTTCGCATAATACAGGTGTCAATGACTACCATTGTAAGCGGGAAAATCCGGACCAAACTGGACAATAATTACTGCTCCTCTTTGATGCGCGGTTGACGGGCATTGTTTTCATAGGGACCCAGTAAGAGATTAACGATGTGAAGTTAATTGTTTACCCAATAAAGCACACTAACATCGATTTTTTGTGGTTGACCGAGACAAAATGCATCTGAGCGGGAAGCTGGGACAAACCTCGCGAAAGCGAGATGGGTACGTATGGCATGTATGCAAAAGATAGACAACATTTCTGCATTGACCAGCCCAGAGGGGCAGCTGGTGGAACCAAAAAGGTGCAGGGTGCAGTACCCTGCTATTTCATTCTAGATCTTTTCCTATGTACGGACCACCATGTTTACCTCGCCTTGTTTAACCCTTCAAATATGCTTCAACCAATTGGATGATGAATGATAGAATTGAATGACCATTGGAAATGATGCAATCATTTCAGTGTAGCAGAATACTGATTAAAGTTTACACAGTGGAAGACAGCGAGATGTGTTTAAAATGCAATGAATGGTGGGTAGGTTTAAAATGGTGTTGCATCCAAAATGTGTTATCGTACAAATATTTATGAAACATTATTGAGGAATAAATGTTCTTTGCAGGTATGTAAATTTCATTAAGAAATATTAATGCAAACCATATCAGCACATGAAAGTAGCGACCAAAATCCAGTCGCCATCTATAGACATGTAGGGAGAAATTTCCACCACAGAATTGGTCTTTCCCCGGTTAGGCCCTCGGGCCAATATTGCCCATATAAAAAGTAGCTCAATATTGGCACAGGGCCTAACTTGCTATGCTAGGTCTTTCAGTGATTTTGGTAATAGGTAAAGATCTATGATCCAGAAAGATACAGGGTGCTGCTAAAAAGGAGCAGGGTGTAAAACCGGAGCAGTTTGATGATATTTTCTAATAATTTACTAAATACAGTATTTTCATGAGTATAAAGGTTTATTAGCATAATCATTCATGTGTCATTGAATATTTGCAAAAATATATTGCATATCAAAAGATATTTATCATTTCTGTGTTGACCAGCCCAGAGGGGAAGCAGGGGAGAACCAGAACGGAGCAGGGTGTAGCGCCCTGCCATTACGCTCTAGATCTTTCCCTAGTTAAATTTGAGTATTCTTTTTATATTAGGTGAATATGTCTTTTTCTGGTCAAAACTTACATGTGTACATAATTTTTTGGAGAACTTCCAGTTGTAGTGTTTTATCCAGACCTTATCAGCGCGGCGCCGTCCACGCCCCTTTATTGATCCGCCACCCTGCCCTTTTCAAAGGCAATTAGCGCGTTGTGCCCTCTTATGTATCGACTGTATTGATTGTTAACGAGGGCCCTTTGTGATGGCATGTTATTATAAACTAATCTGTGACCAGCTGATAAGATCAGCTGTAGGGGGCAGTCAGCGTACAAGTTTGTGTCCAGATACAATAAAATCATGCTGATTTTGTTTTAAAAATGAGCGTAAATTGTCTGCTTTTAACAGACTCGTTTTCACATGCAATTTCTAACATGTTTTTTGTTTCGTGAATTTTTATGATGAACATGACAACAAAGGGCAGAATGCATATAATTGTAGACTAAATGTGGTCTTTATTCATAAACTATGAAAAAATACATGTGTGTACAATTTTTCTTCCAATAATAACCAAAAATATAAAAAAAACCTAATTGCAGAACTAGCTTTAATTTGGGACAAACATATTCAGATAAATCATTTCAATCCGAATAATTTTTCTGATCTTTGCGAATGATATAACTTAATAATAAGAAGAACTTATAATATTGGAAAATTACAATGTGTTAATGAATTGACTTAATAATCATCAAATATATAAAAAAAAACAATCAGTAATAATTCAAGCAAAACTATTTAAATCTAATGTGTCCTTTTTACAGTTCCACAGTGCACAAAATGCTCCTTTTCCAAATCAAGCACCATGCCCCTCTGCCCTTTTACATTGAACACTAAGTTGCAGGGTTTCGAGAAATAATTTAATCTACTTCTAATGTTCATATGACGATACAATCTAGGCTAAAGGAATAATACATTAAACTACTAAATTGGTTCTATTCTGTTATGGGTTGGAATATACCATTGTAATAATTCAACATAAAAATTCAACTATTTCATGATTTATCTGCAATAATGAATTACAGTCCTCATCAATTTATTTTTGGTACATTTATTTAATTAAAAACTAATGGCTTACAGTTAACTTTAAAGTCAGAGTAGTGACAATCTTGCAAATGTCCTTATAATGTAATAGAGAACAATTAGAGCTATTAATGTTTACTGGGTAGCAAATTATTGATCAGCTGTTAACATTCACACCAAGAGATTGAGCGTTGTTGTTTGTATTTTCTTTACTACTAAAAATGATATGACATGCTGTTAGTTTTTAAGTGGCACATGACAAATTGTACTAATCAGTTGTCAATTTTAATTTCAGGCCATATCAAAACTGGGCTGGTCATCGCCCACACCAATTCAGGAGAGAGCAATACCTCTGGCTTTAGAAGGCAAAGACATTTTGGCCCAAGCTAGAACAGGATCTGGAAAGACAGGAGCATTTTCTGTGCCAATTATTCAGAAAGTGTTAACATCCAAGCAGGTGTGCATCTTCGCATACGAGCAATGAAAATGTTGTCAACGATATTTGTGAACAGTTCTGTGGATGGGTTTAGTACTTTAGTAGTAAATATTTCATTTCTTTTTTAAAACACCAACAACTTAAGCTTTAGTGAGTGCCCTAGCTAGTGTTCATACTTAACCATAGTGACAATATTTCAGGTACACAATGTTCATAAATATCCTAACATCAATGACATTTTATTTCAGAATGCAACAGAACAGTGTGTGAAGGCACTCATTCTGACTCCCACAAAAGAATTATGCAGCCAGGCTTACAAGAATATACTGGTAAAAATTGATTTTACTGACATTGAATGAATAAATCTTACGTATATTTAATATTTTCAATTAGACAAACATGGGTATATGTGGTTATGAATTATTTGACAAATCAGGAATATATGTTATGTATCGGAATGCTAATAATAGTGCAGTCTTCAAAATCTGTTTTTGCAGCTTGCAGCTTTGTAACCCAGCAATCTTTCAAATTTAAAAGATGATACATGTACCATTTTTTGTAAAAAAGTGTTAAACATTTTTTTGTTGGAAATAGTGCTCAAAAGTGGTGATTTTAACAAGCTGTTATAAATAAAAATAACCTACACATTTTTCTACCAAGCATGAGTATTTAACAATGGTTTGAATATATAACAGGAACTCATCGCATGCTGTTCTCGAGAAGTAAAGTGCGTGGATGTTTCCCCCCAAGTGCCACTTCCATCTCAGAGGTAACGGGGCCAGTATTCACAAAGCTCCTAAGGGAAATCTTAACTCAAGTTGTTCTTGAGTTACAATTTCAAATCAGATTTTTAATGTGAAATACTCGATAATTAATATTCACATTATGGTAGATAAGAAGATTATGTTCACTATGTTTTAAAAAATCAAACATTCAATGCATTTTGGATTACAAATGAAATGGCGACAGACTTAAGATATTTTTGGATTTTAAGAAAAATACTTTAGTTTTCACTACCATGCATTTAAATACTGACCCAATTTTTGAACTTTTTAAGGCTATCTTGTACTTATTTTATTATATGTCTGTAAAGTTTAAAAAGAAAAATATGTAAAAATATTGAATAGATCATTGCGGCAACAGCCATATATAAGATTGTTTGTATTATTATACCCCCACAAGCGAAGTTTAGGGGGGGTATATAGTAGTGAGCTTGTCGGTCTGTTGGTTTTTTGGCTTCCGGATGATAACTCAAGAAGGGCTTGACATATTCATATAATTTTTGGAAAACGTGTAACATCATAAAATACAGGTCAAGTTTGACTTTGGTTACAAAGCACTAAATTTTGAGTTATGGCCCCTTTTAGGCTTAAATTCCCTAAAAACATGGTTTCCGGACAATAACTCAAGAATGGCTTGACATATTCAAACAAGGTTTGGTAAACATGTGTAGCATCATAAAATACGGGTTGAGTTCAACTTTGGTTACAAACCACTAAATTTTAACAGAATTATTGCGCCTTTTTGACTTAAATTCCCTAAAATTCTGGTTTCTGACGATAACGCAACAATGGCTTGACATATTCAAATAATTCTTGGTATACATGCGTAGCATTATAAAATACGGGTTAAGTTCGACTTTGGTTACAAACCACTAAATTTTTACAGAGGGGTGGCGGCGTCAACTTTTTGTTTCCTCTCTCTATTACTCGAGAACGAATTGAGCTATTGTAATGAAACTTCATACATAGATACATTATATCGAGGCCTCGCTTGGGATTGCATATGGGGTCAAGGTCACCGTTACTAAAAATAGAAAAACGGTTTCCACTCAATAACTTGAGAATGCATTGAGATATTTATTGAAACTTCATACATAGATACCTTATATCGAGACCGCTCTTGGGATTGCATATGGGGTGGGTGGGGTCAAGGTCACTGTTACTAAAAATAGAAAAACGGTTTCCGCTCAATAACTTAAGAATGCATTGAGATATTTTAATGAAACTTCATACATAGATACCTTATATCGAGACCTCTCTTGGGATTGCATATGGGGTGGGTGGGGTCAAGGTCACCATTACTATAAATAGAAAAACAGTTTCCACTCAATAACTTGAAAAGGCATTGAGATATTTTAATGAAACTTTATACATAGATACCTTATATTGAGATCTTGGTTGGGATTGCATATGGGGGGTGTCAGGGTCAAGATCACCATTACTAAAACTAGAAAAACAGGTTCCGCTCAATAAATTGAGAACGTATTGAGATATTTTAATGAAACTTCATATGTAGATACTGCATATTGAGATTTGCTTGGGATTGCATAAGGGGTGGATGGGGTCAAGGTCACCATGACTAAAAATAGATAAAAAGTTTCCACTCAATACCTAGAAAACAAATTGAGGTATTTTAATGAAACTTCATATGTAGATACCTTATATCTAGACTTCTCTTGTGATTGCATATGGACTATGGAGTGGGTGGGGTCAAGGTCACCTTTACTAAAAATAAAAAAACAGTTTTCACTCAATAACTTAAGAACTTATTTAGATATTTTAATGAAACTTCATATGTAGATACCTTATATTGAGACCTCTCTTTGGATTGCAAGGTCAAGGTCACCATTTTCTAGCCATAGGTGTATGACCTTCACCTTGCATCCAGAACTTTCTGTCATTATTGTGCTGACTTACGCATTTCATGGAATTTCCACATTTCTTGTTAAATTATGTTTGGTACACAGGTGTAACATCACAAAATACAGGTCAAGTTCAACTTCAGTTACAAACTACTACATGTTGACACAGTTATGGCTCCTATTGAAATTAAATATTTCCAAACACACTGTTAAACATTTACAAATTGAAGCATTCTCTCTTTGTCTATTTCTTTCAAATGGATGCCATAGTTTTGTCAAGGCCATATTGTGGGGGTATATGCATCAGTCATGTGACAATTCTAGTTTGTACTCCTAACAAACAGTTATGTTATTCTAATACTATGCAAATTCTCCATACATGTACACTTAAAGATTGTAAAAGAAATAATTTACTAAATTAACCTATCCAATCCTTATTTTAGACCAATGCTGTCAGAGAAGCCAGACATAGTGGTGGGTACACCAAGTCGAGTGTTGGCCCATCTCCAGGCTGGGAACCTGAACATACGAGACTCTCTGGAGATGATAGTTATAGACGAGGCGGATCTCATGTTTTCGTTCGGATATGAAGACAATGTTAAAGCTATACTGGGGTAAGATTTAGTGAAGTCATATTCTCACTTTCGGTAAGTAAAGATGCAGATTTAACCCATTTCTGTGCATTTTGCATTTTGTTAAGTCGTTAATTAGTGTCATAGCTTGAGTTTAAAGTGCGTATACTTGTATAATCATAGGCATCTGACTGGAAGAATTCTAAGTAAGCCGTCTCATGCATGAACCCCTTCTTACAGTCAGATGCCCAAGATATACCAGGCGTTTCTGATGTCAGCCACACTGGGGGACGATGTGCGGGCACTGAAAAAGATGGTCCTCCATAATGCTGTGAGTAGTGCACCACATGTAATAACATGTTATTGTAACAACCCTATCTTTACACAATTTTTTTTCCAGCCCCTTAATATTTGGACATGTTTGAAAGTTGAATTCTTTCAAGACCCTAAATATTGGAGAAAATTTGTGTATGTGTCCCAATACTTATTAGGCCTATGGTATGTAATAACTATACTTAATTGTTCACACAATTCTCAACAACTTGATATATAAACTAATTAAAGGTGTGTTACATAATTATGATGTAAGGGTGTTAAATTTACAAAAATGTACAGTGCTACTTATTGTGTATGCTTGTTAATGTCTGGAGAAAAAACTAGTTACCTACCACATAAATAGATAATATATGGTTGGTGACGTTTGATATCATGTGATATCAGACGAGTCCGATATGGCGTAGGAAAAAGGCGAGGCTTTATATTCTAGAATATATTCTATTTATTATGCCACGTTTTTTCAAATATTGTTTTTATAATTAATTAATTAAATCGCAAACATTTTGCAATTTACAGTACAACACAATATGCAAATGAGACAGCCTGATGGCGTCTACTTGCGTCGATGCATAGTTATGCCTAAAAAATAGTTCTTGTTAAAATCATCAACAATTTAACATTTTAAAACACATTTAACCAATAAACAAAAAAATGAAGCGAGAAATTGCTACTTATTGGACATTGAACATGATATAAATACATTTACGTCATTTTATCTATTAACACACACAAGAAGAAGACTGCAGTCGACATAACGATTAGGTACTTTTCAACTGTTTGCAGTATGTGTGTAATGTGAAGGAATATTCAACAATGAAACAAATTTAAGAGTAAAACAACCCGTGGATTTATTATCAAGTGAATCGTTATTCAACTTTTCTATCAGTGCATAATGTTGAGATGTTGACGATTGCTCTGAAAAACTATTCCCCACACGCGATGTAAAACTGGGTGGGGAAAGCAACTGCCCTCAGGATTCGGAGATGCAGCCTGCCGTGTTTGTGATGTAAGCCGCATAATATTGGTGGGACAGCAATGGGTATCACAGAGCGTCTGTATCACGTGCTTCCTGGCGGAGTCAGCAAGTGGTGAGTGTCCTGGTAATACCATCTTGAGTGCACAAATAAAAGTCAAATTATAACCCTTTGCCTTATTATTTGCCTTACAGTATGCAATAAACATTTTAGAGCCATAGGAGCCTACTGAGTATATATCTATGTAAATATTTATAGAATGAATTAAGTCATTTATTCACATATGCTGTTTTGTTAATGTCATTGTGAGTTATGTTCAAAAGGTGACAGAATTTCTTACATATTTTCAGGTTCACAGCAGTGAAAACAAAAAGTTGACACACGTGAGAAAGTTGTTGCAACAGACTGAGAGAAACAATTTTTGATGTGACAATTTCTAGACACTACTGTACAGAATTTAGCTAGTGAATATGTGTTAGTGTATCAATAGGCAGATTATCTTGTTTATAAGTTCCAAACTGCATTTAACTAGTTGTTATTTCAGTAAATTAATTAATAAAACTTTTTTTTTCAATTTCATGTTCTTCCATGGTTGTGCATCATTTCCCTTATTTATTTTCCTCATTTATTTCCCTATTTCATGTTGGACTAAAATACACATTGACTTTTCTGCATTTTATTTTAACTAAACCTATTGTTTATAATTTTTAAAGCCATGTTTTTCTTTAACTTTTAAATTTTCTTTACTGGCTTTAGAAGTAAATTGATTTGTTGTCAATCAAATTAAAATGTCTAGTGTTTATTTGAATTTCTAATTAAAAGTAAGAGTTCATTTTTGATAAATTGACCATAATTTCTTAAACAGCATGTCGTTGTTTTTTTACTTTTTTTATTTCATTTTATTTTTTATTTTTGTACACTTCATGTCAAATAAAATGGTTGTTGTTACCTGGCTAGATTCTAGTATTTTGTTTGATTTCTTATGATTATAAGTAGGGACTTATTGAAATACACAAAACCACGCCATTTATTATGTTTACTATGTTTATATTTCTGTGCTTGCAGGTGATATTAAAGTTGACAGAGAGCCAGTTACCCCAAACATCACAACTCGCACAGTACCACATCAAGTAAGAGTTCCATCTGTTTTCTTCAGCTATTCCTGGTTTATAGTTCTGAAGTCGTCATCACATAATAACGTGGCGAAAATTGGACTCAGTGAGGCCACACATTTTCTTCAGCCAAATATTCCAATCAATGGGTGTATTAAAGTCCTGCGCATACAATTTTTATGTACATTAAGATGTCATCAAAGAGAATTTTCTTAAGCCAAATGCCAAAATATGTACATGTAGTCATTTGCTTCAATTTGGCAAATGGCAGAGCAAGCCCTGTCGTTGCTGTGGTGTGGTATAAGTTTGTTTCGTCTATTCCAGATGTCCAGAGGAAGACAAGTTCGCGTTGATATACGCTTTATTTAAGCTCAGACTGGTCAGAGGCAAAACGCTACTGTTTGTGAATAACGTCGACAGATGCTACAAGTAAGTTTTGTTATACTAAGCACTTATTCTGCTGACGAAAAATATTTTAATGCCCAATACCAGTATACACATGTACAACCTATTACTGGTTATGTCATAACAGACACATTCAACGTGCATGTTTAAACTACTTGTTTAATTTTGAGTTAGCTAATGGGAAGATCTCTTTATTGTACATTTATTTTACGACTCTATTTAATAAACACCAACAAAACTAACCATTTATCTTTTTAATATGACCCAAGTTAGATGCGTATAGTTAACAACACACACAAGAGGTAAATGTTACTTTGAGATCAAATAAACTGACTAGAATGAATGAAATGACCTAATACAGTCTAACCTGTTTTGGGAGACCGCCCATGGTAATTCTTAAAAGTGGTCTCTTAACACAGGTGGTCTCTTAACACAGGTGGTCTCTTAATGCAGGTGGTCTCTTAATGCAGTGTAACTTGCAAAGGCAGTTGATCTATACATCTTATGATTTTTTCCCTTATTCAAATAAAGTTTGTATGTTCATAAGGAGTAAAGAATAAATAAGTGGAAATAATATTTGGCTTATTATTTGAATAATTTTATTTTACATTATTATATTACACACGTATGTTGTATTAAACGATAAAATAGCATAACGGCACTGCTATTCTATAATCTTCAATTGTCATTCGGTCTGGGAACCAAATGATTTTACATGAATTAGTTATCGTCATCAACCTATGTTTATTGTAAATAACTGATTTCAAACTTAGAAATGAACTGTATATTTTACATGTTAATCATGTAATCCTGTAATCCAACCAAGTGTAAACGTTGCACAATTCTGTAAATACTGAACATTCCTCACCCGCCATATGTCAAACCATGTTTACGCAGTAGTAATTGACATCACAGCGTGTGCTATTAAAATACGCTGCCCTACTTCAGACGGAATACGCAGACAATTTCGGGTCAAGTAAACAAAGGAATACGCAGACAATAACCGCTTAGCTGGTTAAAAGTCGGTCCGAATACCACTTAAAGAAAAATGGATTAAACAGTAACACCCGCAATCGAGTAGATTACCCGTGAAAAACTTATCTATTATTGGATGACAATGATACTTGCTAATTTGTGGATTAACACCTTTCGCATTAAATGTCACAGTTGCTTAGCAATGTAACTGCCGAACTGACACTCGGTCGCTTAATACACTAATCAAGGTTAATTAGGACGACGTTCAATGGTCGCTGGTCGCGGAATAGAGGTGGTCGCTTATTAAAGCCATTTTTAATAGAATTTGTGTTGGGAGGAATTAGTAATGGTCATTAAACGGAGGGAGTCGCTTAATGCAGGTGGTCGCTACCGCTGGAATGGATGATAGTGGCTGTGGAGCAAACCCCCATGATTGGTCTAAACCTGTCGGAGAAGTTTGAGTGAAGGAGAAAAAAAATGGGCCGACAGAAAGCCGAGCTGGTTTTATCCACTTTGCGTTAGACTTATAATTACAGTGGTATAGTCCATGAAATTGCGATACCACGTGATAATACCCGTTCCAACACTGAGGCAATGCAAATTATTTTGTTCTTTGTTGCAGGTTACGGCTATTTTTAGAACAGTTCGGAATACCGGCCTGTGTTTTGAACTCAGAACTGCCTGTTAATTCAAGGTATTTCTAACTTTGTATTTACATATAGAAGTCATAATAATAATACCTGTAGTTGAAAGGTGTAAATTAACTACTTTGAGTTGAAATGCTTTAGTTTGCATGTATATAAACATTTATGGACAACAATTTTAGCTTCACACTTTATTTAGCATTAGCTTATTGAAATTCATTCATGGCCGATGCAAAAAAAAAGTACATTAAGAACAAATTATCATTCTGTAAAAAATATTGACATACTTGTATGTAACACTTCAAAAAAAAATAAAAAAATTGAGAGTTGCTAACATGTTACTACAAAATATATAATGTGAATTTATGTAAAACATATTCATATCAAAAGGTTTAAATGAATATTTTTATTAAATTATACTAAAATATTATGCAAGGTTTCTTTAAATAGTTAATGAAAATGAACTGCATTTGTACTTTGTTGAAATTCAATTTTTAACAAACCGTTTACAAAGACTTTGTGTTTCACAGAACTCTTCATTTTACCTGGTAACTAAGGTCATTGTAAATGAGTTTATTGTTTTCCAGGTGCCATATCGTGAGTCAGTTCAATGATGGATTGTACGATTACATTATTGCCAGTGATGAAAACTTGCTGATTGACCCCAAAAACAGACCCCAAGATGACACACAGAAACAGTGAGTGAAAAATTGAGTGAAATCAGGTGTTTTCGGTTCCTTAATTATCTAATTTGATCTAAGCATGTAAGTTTTGATTCTATATGGATCTGGAGTGATCAGTTGCTTTGTATGTAATATGAATACAGTGTGTACAGTAGGTGTTTTTTTTGTAAATGTAAGTTAACTTGTTTATTGAATGTGTACATATAATTGATTTTGATGAATATCAAAACTTTCAAAAAATATGTTAGAATGTATTTTTCAGATAGTGGAACTTGAATGCCATGGTGATGAGGATGATAATGGAGGTAGTGCTATTATGACAATTTTTTTTCAGCCATCGGAAGAAAGACCAAGAATTCGGGGTGTCTAGAGGACTCGATTTTCAGAATGTTTCCAACGTGATCAACTTTGACTTCCCCACCAGTGTGAAATCCTACATTCACAGGGTCGGCAGGTACGTCTGTTGCAGGCGTGTAATTCTTCCTTTTTATGCCCCGGGCATCTTGATGCGGGAGGCATATAGTAATTGTCCTGTCCGTCCGTGACAAGGTTAAGTAGATTTAACCTTTTCGTCTAGCACCAACACCGCTTACTGCAACACTTGGATACTTACACAGTTGTTGCTTATGACCATTCCCTATGCACCCATATCACCCAACCTCACCTTGACCTTGACCTAATTTGGACTAAGAAATGGGCTACCCATCACCAACCGAGGGCATGTGTGTTTATCAAACACAGAATCTTGTTTTCAGCTTATTTCCTCGTTTTCAATGCCAAATTTATTAACAACTAATGCTAAGTTAGCTTGGTCGCTATGGAAATGATTGGCGTTGGTTAGCATATTTTCCACAACTGAAGTTTTACTTTTATAAATTATACACTCCCCTGATGTTGCAATGGTTTAAAATATTATTTTAAGAACTTTCAAATTTTCCTTAAAAATAAATTATTTCAGTATTTTTTGCATAATTGTATATTTGCTGCTTTTATAGATACAACACCATGAATATTATTTTTATTTTCAGTATATCAAGTAAAAACCTTTTCACATACAATTTTCATAATAACAAGCATGCTAATAATACATTTTGGTGGACCGAGCAAATATTTGGTGGACTCAGTCCACAGTCCACTTGTTAATCTTGAAGACTGTGAATGCTTTCCTAGGTCTCAGTCAGTCAGTTATGGACAACCATGTAAATGATTATTTCTGCATGGTTGCCTTTCAGAACGGCTAGAGGGGATAACAAAGGCACTGCACTGTCGTTCGTCTCGTTGAAAGAAATGCCTCTTCTGGAGAGGGTGGAGGCAGAATTAACTGGAAAAGATGGTAAAAGTAGTCACAATACCTCAAATACCAATCCCATGCAATCATTAAATTGACCAGTATATACTTGTAAATCAAGGATTGAGTTGACCAAGTATGGATTTATATTTCAGTGGTAAATAATAGCACATGGTTGTGTAATCCAATTGATTTACTTCAAATCCTTGGACAAACTACCTTGGACAAATAGAAAGTATTTTGCAACTGGTCATTTGCTTAAGAGGAGTTAAAAATACTGTTTCAAAAGCTGGAAGTCTATTTTCTGTTGATTTTATAGTTTACAGAAGTAAAAAATAGGATGAGACTCCATGATGCTTTAGAAATTTATGTATGTATTATAATGTGAAATACTATTTACCAAGTAAGTACCATTTGTATGGCATTCAAATTCCTATTTTTAGCTCACCTGAGCACAAAGTGCTCATGGTGAGCTTTTGTGATCGCCCGTTGTCCGTCGTGCGTGCGTGCGTCGTCAACTTTTCATTCAAACAACATCTCCTCCTAAATCGCTTGGCAGATTTTCACCAAACTTCACAGGAATGATCCTTGGGTGGACCTCTTTCAAACTTGTTCAAATCTTTCCGGTCCGCTGCATATGTAGGTCACCAGAGCTAAAAATAGATTTTTAAAGTGAAAACTTTAAAAATCTTCTCCTATGAAGCCGCAAGCCTCCGGGCTTTCATATTTGATGTGTGACATCCTCTAGTGGTCCTCTACTAAGATTGTTCAAATGGTGCCCTTGGGGTCAAAAGTGGCCACGCCCCAGGGGTCACATGGTTTATATAGACTACTATAGCAAAATGACTTTAAAAATCTTCTCCTCTGAAACTGCAAGGCCTAGAGGTTTCATATTTGGTATGTAACATTGTATAGTGGTCCTCTACAAAGATTGTTCAAATGATGCCCCTGGGGTCAAAACTGGCCAAACCCCAGGGGTCACATGGTTTATATAGACTTTAATAGCAAAATGACTAAAAATCTCCTCTGAAAGCGTAAGGCCCAGAGGTTTCATATTTGGTATGTAGCATTGCATAGTGGTCCTCTACAAAGAGTGTTGAAATGATGCCCCTAGGGTCAAAACTGGCCACAATCCGGGGGTCACATGGCTTTTACAGACTTTAATAGCCAAATGACTTTAAAAATCTTCTCCTCTGAAACTGCAAGGCCTAGAGGTTTCATATTCGATTGGTAAATTGCATAATGGTCCTCTACAAAGATTGTTCAAATGATGCCCCTGGGGTCAAAATTGGCCACACCCCGGGGATGACATGGTTTATATAGACTTAAATAGCAAAATGACTTGTAAAATCTTCTCCTCTGAATCCTCAAGGCCCAAAGGTTTTATATTTGGTATGTAACATTGTGTAGTGGTCCTCTACAAAGATTGTTCAAATTATGCTCCTGGGGTCAAAACTGACTACACCCCGGGGGTCACATTTTTTATACTGCAGCGCTATAATTTCAATAAGCCTCCAACACTAAAAAATCAACACAGCAGACGACATTCCAGCCAGGTGTATACAGTGTGCTATTT